>JANJGN010000833.1:0-262670 GCA_026770705.1 Isurus oxyrinchus
CCCCGAGACTATGTCCCCAAACCCGCAACCCGACCCTCGACCCCCCCGATACCCACGAGACTATGTCCCCAAACCTGCCACACGACCCCCGACCCCCCCAAGACTATGTCCCCAAACCCGCCACCCGACCCCCGACCACCCCGAGACTATGTCCCCAAACCCGCAACCCGACCCTCGACCCCCCCCGATACCCACGAGACTATGTCCCCAAACCTGCCACACGACCCCCGACCCCCCCAAGACTATGTCCCCAAACCCGCCACCCGACCCCCGACCACCCCGAGACTATGTCCCCAAACCCGCAACCCGACCCTCGACCCCCCCCGATACCCACGAGACTATGTCCCCAAACCTGCCACACGACCCCCGACCCCCCCAAGACTATGTCCCCAAACACGCCACCCTAACCCCGACCCCCCTGAACCCCCCCGAGACTATGTCCCTAAACCTGCCTCCCGACCACCAACCGCCCCGACCCCCCGAGAATATGTACGCAAACCCGCCTCCCGACCCCTGACACCCCCGAGACTATGTCCCCAAACCCGCCCCCGACCCCTCCCGAGTCTATGCCCCCAAACCCGCCACCAGACCCCCCGAACTCCCCGACCCCCCGAGACTATGTCCCCAAACCTGCCACCCGACCCCCGACACCCACGAGACTATGTCCCCAAACCCACCACCCGACCCACCCCCCGACCCCCCCCCCGAGACTATGTCCCTAAACCTGCCCCCCGAACCCCCCGAGACTATGTACCCAAACCCGCCTCCCGACCACCGACCGCCCCGACCCCCCGAGACTATGTCCCCAAACCCGCCTCCTGACCACCAACCGCCCCGACCCCCCCGAGAATATGTCCCCAAACCAGCCGCACGACCCCCCGACCCCCCCGAGACTATGTCCCCAAACACGCCACCCGACCCCCCCAACAACTCCCGAGACTATGCCCCCAAACCCGCCACCTGACCCCCGAACCCCCCGACCCCCCCGAGACAATGTCCCCAAACCTGCCACCCGACCCCCGACACCCACGCGACTATGTCCCCAAACCCACCACCCGACCACCCCGACCCCCCCCGAGACTATGTCCCTAAACCCGCCTCCCGACCACCAACCGCCCCGACCCCCCCGAGAATATGTACCCAAACCCGCCACCCGACCCCCCGACCCCGCCCGAGTCTATGCCCCCAAACCCGCCACCCGACCCCCGAACTCACCGACCCCCCTGAGACTATGTCCCAAAACCTGCTACCCGATCCCCGACCCCACCGAAACTGCCCGAGACTATGTCCGCAAACCCGCCACCCGAACCCCAACCACCCGACCCCCCCAGAGTCTATGTCCACAAACCCGCCTCCCGACATCCGACCCTCCCGTGACTATGTACCCAAAACCGCCACCCGACCCCCGACCCCCCCGCTCCCCCCGAGACTATGTCCCCAAACCCGCCGCCCAATCCTCGACCCCCCCCGAGACTATGTCCCCCAAACCCGCCACCCCGATCGCCCCGACCCCCCCTGAGACTATGTCCCCAAGCCCGCCACCTGACCCCCGACCCACCCCGAGACTATGTCCCCAAACCCACCACCCGACCCCCGACCGCACCGACCCCCCGAGACTATGTCCCCAAACCCGCCACCCAACCACCCCGGCCCCCCTCGAGACTATGTCCCTAAACCTGCCTCCCGACCCCCCCCCGAGACTATGTCCCCAAACCCGCCTCCCGACCACCGACCGCCCCGACCCCCCGAGACTATGTAACCAAACCCGCCACCCGACCCCTGACACCCCCGAGACTATGTCCCTAAACCCGCCACCCCGACCACCGACCCCCCTGACCCCACCCGAGACTATGTCTGGAAACCAGCCACCCGACCCCCGACCCCACCCGAGACTATGTCCCTAAACCCTCCACCCGACCACCGACCCCCTGACCCCCCCCGAGACTATGTCCGGAAACCTGCTACCCGAACCCCGACCCCCCCGAGACTATGTCCCCAAACCCGCCACCCGACCCCTGAACCCCCCCGATCCCCACCGAGACTATGTACCCAAATCCGCCACCCGACCCCTGACACCCCCGAGACTATGTCCCCAAACCCGCCACCCCGACCCCCGAACTCCCCGACCCCCCCGAGACTATGTCCCCAAACCCGCCACCCGACCCCCGACCCCCCTCCGAGACTATGTCCCTAAACCCGCCACACGACCACCGACCCCCTGACCCCCCCCGAGACTATGTCCGGAAACCCGCCTCCCGTCCCCCGACCCCCCTGAGACTATGTCCCCAAATCCACCACCTGACCCCCGACCCCCCCGAGACTGTGTCCCCAAACCCGCCACCCCGACCCGCCCGAGACTATGTCCCCAAACCCGCCACCCGACTCCCGACCCCCACCGAGACTATGTACCCCAAATCCGCCACCCGACCCCGACACCCCCGAGACTATGTCCCCAAACCCGCCCCCGACCCCCTCCCGAGTCTATGCCCCCAAACCCGCCACCCGACCCCCGAACTCCCCGACCCCCCCGAGACTATGTCCCCAAACCTGCCACCCGGCCCCCGACCCCCCCGACACCCACGAGACTATGTCCCCAAACCCGCCACCCGACCCCCGACCCCCTCCGAGACTATGTCCCTAAACCCGCCACCCGACCACCGACCCCCTGACCCCCCCCGAGAGTATGTCCGGAAACCCGCCTCCCGTCCCCCGACCCCCCGAGACTATGTCCCCAAATCCACCACCTGACCCCCGACCCCCCCGAGACTATGTCCCCAAACCCGCCACCCGACCCGCCCGAGACTATGTCCCCAAACCCGCCACCCGACTCCCGACCCCCCCGAGACTATGTCCCCAAACCCGCCACCCGACCCCCGACCCCCGAACCCCCCGACTCCCCCGAGACGATGTCCCCAAACCAAACACCCGACCCCCAAGCCCCGCCCGTAACTATGTCCCCAAACCCACCCACCCGACCCCCGAAAGCCCCCTAGGCTATGTCCACAAACCCGCCACCTGACCTCCGACCCCCCCGACCCCACGTCCCAAAATCCGACTCCGATCCCCGACCCCCCGAGATTATGTACCCAAACCCGCCACACAGCCCCTGACCTCCCCAAGACTATGTCCCCAAACATGCCACCCCGATCCCCCGACCCCCCCCGAGACTACGTCCCCAAACCTGCCACACGACCCCCGAACCACCCCGAGACTATGTCCCCAAACCCGCCACCCCGACCGACCCCGAGATTATGTCCTCAAACCCGCCACCCGACCCCCGACCCCCCCCCGAAAACCACGAGACTATGTCCCCAAACCCGCCACCCGACCTCCGACCCACCCGAGACTATGTCCCTAAACCCGCCATCCGACCCCCGACCCCCCCCGACCCCCCATGAGACTATGTCCCCAAACCCGCCACCCGACACCCGACCACCCCAAAACCCCCGAGTATTACGTCCCCAAACCCGACCCCCGACCCCCGACACTCCCCGAGACTATGTCCCCAAACCGGCCACCCGACCCCCGACCCCCCCGAATCTATGTCCCCCAACCCTGCCACCCGACCACTGACCCCCCCGACACCCCCCCGAGACTGTGCCCCCAAACCCGCCACCCCGACACCCGAACCCCCCCCGACTCCCCCGAGACTATGTCCCCAAACCCGCCACCCCGATCCCCGACCCCACCGAAACCGCCCGAGTCTATGTCCGCAAACCCGCTTCCCGACCCCCGACCCCCCGAGACTATGTCTCCAAACCCGCCAACCGACCCCCGACCCCCTCGACCCCCACCAAGTCTATGTCCCCAAACCGGCCAACCGACTCCTGACCCCCCTGAACCTCCCGAGAAATGTCTCCAAACCAGTCACCCGACCCCCCCGACCCCTTCGAGACTATGTCCCCAAACCCAACACCCGACCCACGACCCCCCGACCACCCCAAGACTATGTCCCCAAACCCGCCACCCGACACCCCGACTCATCGATCCCCCCGAGACTATGTCCCCAGACCCCCCACCCGACCCCCGACCTCCACCGAGACTATGGCCCCAAACCCGCCACACATCCCCCGACCCCCCTGACCCCCCCAAGACTATGTCTCCAAACCCAACACCCGACCCCCCCCGATTCCCCCGAGACTATGTCCCCAAATCCGCCCCCCGACCCCCCCCCCGCCGAGAATATGTCCTCAAATCTGCCACCCGAATCCCGAACCCCCGAGACTGTTTCCCCAAACCCGCCACCCCGACCACCGACCCCCCCCGAACCCCCCGAACAACCCCAGACTTTGCCCCCAAACCCGCCACCCGACCACCGACCCCCCCGAACCCCCCGAACAACCCCAGACTTTGCCCCCAAACCCGCCACCCGACCCACCCGAGACTACGTCCCCAAACCCGCCACCCGACCCCCGACCTCCCCCGACACCCCCCGAGACTATGTCCCCCAAACCCACCACCCGACCCCCAACCCCCCCGACCCACCCCGCGACTCTGTCCCTAAACCTGCCACCCAACCACCGACCCCCCTGCCCCCCCAAGACTATGTCCCCAAACCAGCCACCCGACCCCCCCGACCCCACCCGAGACTATGTCCCCAAATACGACACCCGACACCCGACCCCCCCCGTCACCCACGAGACGATGTCCCCAAACCCGCCACCTGACCCCCGACCCCCCCGACCCCACCCGAGACTATGTCCCCAAACCTGCCACCCGACCCCCGACCCCCCCCAGACAATGTCCCTAAACCCGCCACCTGAGCAACGAGCCCCCCAGGACTTTGTCCCCAAACCCGACCCCCCGACCACCCCGAGACTATGTCCCCAAACGCGCCACCCGATCCCCGAACCCTCCGAGCCCCCCCCGAGAATATGTCCCCAAACCCGCCACCCGACCCCTGACACCCCCGAGCCCACCCGAGATTATGTCCCTAAACCCGCTACCCCACCCCCGACCCCCCCAACCCCCCCGAGACTATGTCCACAAACACGCCACCTGACCCCCGACCCCCCCCGAGACTATGTCCCTAAACCCGCCACCCGACCCCAGACCGCCCCCAAGACTATGTCCCCAAACCCGCCACCCATCCCCCGACCCCCCCCCGAGACTATGTCCCCAAACCCAACACCCGACCCCCCCGATTCCCCCGAGACTATGTCCCCAAACCCGCCACCCGAACCCCAACCCCCCCGACCCACCCGAGACTATGTCACTAAACCCGCCACCCCGACCACCGACCCTCCCGATCCCCCCGAGACTATGTCCAAAACCCGCCACCTGACCCCCGACCCCCCTAACACCCCGAAGCTATGTCCCCAAACCCGCCGCCCGACCCCCAACCCCCCGACCCCCGCCGAGTCTATGTCCCCAAACCCACCACCCATCCCCCGACCCCCCCCGAGACTATGTCCCCAAACCCACCACCCATCCCCCGACCCCCGCCGAGTCTATGTCCCCAAACCCACCACCCATCCCCCGAACCCCCCGAGACTATGCCCCAAACCCACCGCCCGACCCCAGACCCCCCCCGCCCCCCCGAGTCTATGTTCCCAAACCCGCCGCCCGTCCCCCGAACCCACCGAGACTATGTCCCCAAACACGCCACCCCGAGCCCTCCGAGAATATGTCCCCAAACCAGCCACCCGACCTCCGACCCCCCGACCCCCCCCAAGACTATGTCACCAAACCCACCACCCGACCACCGATCCCCCGACCCCCCATGTCCCCAAATCCGCCACCCGACCCCCGACCCTCCCTAGACTATGTCCACAAACCCGCCACCTGACCTCCGACCCCCCCAAACCTCCCAAGACTATGTCCCCAAACCCGCCACCCCGAACCCCGACCTCCCCAAGACTATGTCCTGAAACCCGCCACCCCGACCCCCGACCCCACTGAGACTCTGTCCCTAAACCCACCACCCGAAAACCGACCGCCCCCGACCACCCCCGAGACTATGTCCCCAAACCCGCCACCCCGACCCCCCCGAGACTATGTCCCCAAACCCGCCACCCGACCCCCCCGAGACTATGTCCCCAAACCCGCCACCCCGACTCCCGACCCCCCCGAGACTATGTCCCCAAACCCGCCACCCGACCCCCCCCGAGACTATGTCCCCAAACCCGCCACCTGACCCCCGACCCCCCCGAGACTATGTCCCCAAACCCGCCACCCGACCCCCCCGAGACTATGTCCCCAAACCCGCCACCCGACTCCCGACCCCCCCGAGACTATGTCCCCAAACCCGCCACCCGACCCCCGAACCCCCCGACTCCCCCGAGACGATGTCCCCCAAACCAAACACCCGACCCCCCAAGCCCCGCCCGTAACTATGTCCCCAAACCCACCACCCGACCCCCGACACCCCCCTAGGCTATGTCCACAAACCCGCCACCTGACCTCCGACCCCCCCGACCCCACGAGACGATGTCCCAAAATCCGACACCGATCCCCGACCCCCCCCGAGACTATGTACCAAACCCGCCACCCAGCCCCTGACCTCCCCAAGACTATGTCCCCAAACATGCCACCCGATCCCCCGACCCCCCCGAGACTATGTCCCCTAACCCACCACCCGAACCCCCGAGACACTGTAACCAAAACCACCACCAGACCCCCCCGAGACTGTCCCCAAACCCGCCACCCGACCCCCGACCCCCCCCCGAGACTATGTCCCCAAACCCGCCATCCGACCCCCGACCCCCCCCGAGACTATGTCCCCAAACCCGCCACCCGACCCCCGACCCCCCCCGAGACTATGTCCCCAAACCTGCCACCCGACCCCCGACCCCCCCTAGACTAAGTCCACAAACCCGCCACCTGACCCCCCACCCCCGAACCTCCCAAGACTATGTCCCCAAACCTGCCACCCGATCCCCCAACCCACCCCAGACTATGTCCCCAAACCCGCCATCCAACCCCCGACACACGACCCCCCCGAGACTCTGTCCCTAAACCCGTCACCCGACCACCAACCGCCCCGAGCACACCCGAGACTATGTCCCCTAACCCGGCACCCGAACCCCTGAGGCACTGTACCCAAATCCACCACCAGACCCCCCCGAGACTGTCCCCAAACCCGCCACACGACCCACGACCCCCCCGAGACTATGTCCCCAAACCAGCCCCCACGACACCACCCGGAGACTATGTCCCTAAACCCGTCACCCGACCCCCGACCCCCCGAGACTATGACCCAAACCCGCCACCCCCGACCCCCCCACGAGACTATGTCACCAAACCCACCACCCGACCCCCGAACCCCTCGAGACTATGTCCCCAAAACTGCCACCCGACCCCCGACCCCCCCTGACCCCACCGAAATTATGTCCCCAAACCCGCAAACCGACCACCCCCTCACCCCCCCGACACTATGTCCCCAAACAAATTCAACAACAACCTCAACATAGAAAACACCAACAAATTCAACAACAACCTCAAAAATGAAAAACTCCAACAAATTCAACAACAACCTCGACATTGAAAAACACCAACAAATTCAACAACAACCTCGACATTGAAAAACACCAACAAATTCAACAACAACCTCAAAAATGAAAAACTCCAACAAATTCAACAACAACCGCGACATTGAAAAACACCAACAAATTCAACAACAACCTCGACATTGAAAAACACCAACAAATTCAACAACAACCTCAACATTGAAAACCACCAACAAATGCAACAACAACCTCAACATTGAAAAACACCAACAAATTCAACAACAACCTCAACATAGAAAACACCAACAAATTCAACAACAACCTCAACATAGAAAACACCAACAAATTCAACAACAACCTCAACATAGAAAACACCAACAAATTCAACAACAACCTCAACATAGAAAGCACCAACAAATTCAACAACAAACTCGACATTGAAAAACAACAACAACCTCAACATCGAAAACAACAACAAATTCAACAACAACCGCAACATAGAAAACACCAACAAATTCAACAACAACGTCAACATAGAAAGCACCAACAAATTCAACAACAACCTCGACATGGAAAAACACCAACAAATTCAACAACAACCTAAACATAGAAAACACCAACAAATTCAACAACAACCTCGACATTGAAAAACACCAACAAATCAACAACAACCTCAACATTAAAAAAAAACAACAAATTCAACAACAACCTCAACATTGAAAAACACCAACAAATTCAACAACAACTTCAACAATAAAAAACACCAACAAATTCAACAACAACCTCAACATTGAAAAACACCAACAAATTCAACAACAACCTCAACATTGAAAACACCAACAAATTCAACAACAATTTCAACATTGAAAAACCAACAAATTCAACAACAACCTCAACATTGAAAAACACCAACAAATTCAACAACAACATCAACATTGAAAACACCAACAAATTCAACAACAACCTCAACATTGAAAAACCAACAAATTCAACAACAACCTCAACATTGAAAAACACCAACAAATTCAACAACAACCTCAACATTGAAAAACAACAACAACCACGACATTAAAAAACACCAAGAAATTCAACAACAACCTCAACATTGAAAACACCAACAAATTCAACAACAACCTCAACACTGAAAAAAAACAAAAAATTCAAGAACAATCTCAACATTGAAAAACAGCAACAAATTCAACAACAACCTCAAAATGGAAAAACACCAACAAATTCAACAACAACCTCAACATTGAAAACACCAACAAATTCAACAACAACCTCAACATTGAAAAACAACAAAAATTTCAACAACAACCTCAACATTGAAATTCAACAACAACCTCAACATTGAAAAACACCAACAAATTCAACAACAACCCCAACATTAAAAAACCCCAACAAATTCAACAACAACCTCAACATTGAAAAACACCAACAAATTCAACAACAACCTCAACATTGAAAAACACCAATAAATTCAACAAAAACCTCAACATTGAATAAAACCAAGAAATTCAACAAAAACCGCAATATAGAAAACACCAACAAATTCAACAACAACCTCAACATTGAAAAACACCAACAAATTCAACAACAACCTCGACATTGAAAAACACCAACAAATTCAACAACAACCTCAACATTGAAAACCACCAACAAATGCAACAACAACCTCAACATTGAAAAACACCAACAAATTCAACAACAACCTCAACATAGAAAACACCAACAAATTCAACAACAACCTCAACATAGAAAACACCAACAAATTCAACAACAAACTCAACATAGAAAACACCAACAAATTCAACAACAACCTAAACATTGAAAAAAAGCAACAAATTCAACAACAACGTCAACATTGAAAAACCCCAACAAATTCAACAACAACCTCGACATTGAAAAACAACAACAAATTCAACAACAACCTCGACATTGAAAAACACCAACAAATTCAACAACAACCTCAACATTGAAAAACAACAACAACCTCGACATTGAAAAACAACAACAAATTCAACAACAACCTCAACATTGAAAAACACCAACAAATTCAACAACAACCTCAACATGGAAAAACATCAACAAATTCAACAACAACCTCAACATTGAAAAACACCAACAAATTCAACAACAACCTCAACATGGAAAAACATCAACAAATTCAACAACAACCTCAACATTGAAAACACCAACAAATTCAACAATAACCTCAACATTGAACAACACCAACAAATTCAACAACAACCTCAACTTTGAAAAACACCAACAAATTCAACGACAACCTCAACATTGAAAACACCAACAAATTCAACAACAACCTCAACATTGAAAAACACCAACAAATTCAACAACAACCTCAACATTAAAAAACACCAACAAATTCAACAACAACCTCAACATTAAAAAACACCAACAAATTCAACAACAACCTCAACATTGAAAAACACCAACAAATTCAACAACAACCTCAACATTGAAAAACACCAACAAATTCAACAACAACCTCAACATTGAAAAACACCAACAAATTCAAGAAAAACCTCAACATTGAATAAAACCAACCAATTCAACAACAACCTAAACATCGAAAACACCAAGAAATTCAACAACAACCGCAACATAGAAAACACCAACAAATTCAACAACAACGTCAACATAGAAAGCACCAACAAATTCAACAACAACCTCGACATGGAAAAACACCAACAAATTCAACAACAACCTAAACATAGAAAACACCAACAAATTCAACAACAACCTCGACATTGAAAAACACCAACAAATCAACAACAACCTCAACATTAAAAAAAAACAACAAATTCAACAACAACCTCAACATTGAAAAACACCAACAAATTCAACAACAACTTCAACAATAAAAAACACCAACAAATTCAACAACAACCTCAACATTGAAAAACACCAACAAATTCAACAACAACCTCAACATTGAAAACACCAACAAATTCAACAACAATTTCAACATTGAAAAACCAACAAATTCAACAACAACCTCAACATTGAAAAACACCAACAAATTCAACAACAACATCAACATTGAAAACACCAACAAATTCAACAACAACCTCAACATTGAAAAACCAACAAATTCAACAACAACCTCAACATTGAAAAACACCAACAAATTCAACAACAACCTCAACATTGAAAAACAACAACAACCACGACATTAAAAAACACCAAGAAATTCAACAACAACCTCAACATTGAAAACACCAACAAATTCAACAACAACCTCAACACTGAAAAAAAACAAAAAATTCAAGAACAATCTCAACATTGAAAAACAGCAACAAATTCAACAACAACCTCAAAATGGAAAAACACCAACAAATTCAACAACAACCTCAACATTGAAAACACCAACAAATTCAACAACAACCTCAACATTGAAAAACAACAAAAATTTCAACAACAACCTCAACATTGAAATTCAACAACAACCTCAACATTGAAAAACACCAACAAATTCAACAACAACCCCAACATTAAAAAACCCCAACAAATTCAACAACAACCTCAACATTGAAAAACACCAACAAATTCAACAACAACCTCAACATTGAAAAACACCAATAAATTCAACAAAAACCTCAACATTGAATAAAACCAAGAAATTCAACAAAAACCGCAATATAGAAAACACCAACAAATTCAACAACAACCTCAACATTGAAAAACACCAACAAATTCAACAACAACCTCGACATTGAAAAACACCAACAAATTCAACACCAACCTCAACATTGAAAACCACCAACAAATGCAACAACAACCTCAACATTGAAAAACACCAACAAATTCAACAACAACCTCAACATAGAAAACACCAACAAATTCAACAACAACCTCAACATAGAAAACACCAACAAATTCAACAACAAACTCAACATAGAAAACACCAACAAATTCAACAACAACCTAAACATTGAAAAAAAGCAACAAATTCAACAACAACGTCAACATTGAAAAACCCCAACAAATTCAACAACAACCTCGACATTGAAAAACAACAACAAATTCAACAACAACCTCGACATTGAAAAACACCAACAAATTCAACAACAACCTCAACATTGAAAAACAACAACAACCTCGACATTGAAAAACAACAACAAATTCAACAACAACCTCAACATTGAAAAACACCAACAAATTCAACAACAACCTCAACATGGAAAAACATCAACAAATTCAACAACAACCTCAACATTGAAAAACACCAACAAATTCAACAACAACCTCAACATGGAAAAACATCAACAAATTCAACAACAACCTCAACATTGAAAACACCAACAAATTCAACAATAACCTCAACATTGAACAACACCAACAAATTCAACAACAACCTCAACTTTGAAAAACACCAACAAATTCAACGACAACCTCAACATTGAAAACACCAACAAATTCAACAACAACCTCAACATTGAAAAACACCAACAAATTCAACAACAACCTCAACATTAAAAAACACCAACAAATTCAACAACAACCTCAACATTAAAAAACACCAACAAATTCAACAACAACCTCAACATTGAAAAACACCAACAAATTCAACAACAACCTCAACATTGAAAAACACCAACAAATTCAACAACAACCTCAACATTGAAAAACACCAACAAATTCAAGAAAAACCTCAACATTGAATAAAACCAACCAATTCAACAACAACCTAAACATCGAAAACACCAAGAAATTCAACAACAACCGCAACATAGAAAAGACCAACAAATTCCAGAACAACCTCAACATTGAAAAACACCAACAAATTCAACAACAACCTCAACATTGAAAAACACCAACAAATTCAAAAACAACCTCAACTTTGTAAAACAACAACAAATTCAACAATAACCTCAACATTGAACAACACCAACAAATTCAACAACAACCTCAACTTTGAAAAACACCAACAAATTCAACGACAACCTCAACATTGAAAAACAACAACAACCTCAACATGGAAAAACACCAACAAATTCAACAACAACCTCAACATTGAAAACACCAACAAATTCAACAACCTCAACAGTGAAAAACAACAACCTCAACATCGAAAAACACCACAAACACAACAACAACCTCAACATTGAAAAACACCAACAAATTCAACAACAACCTCAACTTTGAAAAACACCAACAACCTCAACATTGAAAAAATCAACAAATTCAACAACAACCTCAACATTGAAAAACGACAACAAATTCAACAACAAAGTCAACATTGAAAGAACCCAACAAATTCAACAACAACCTCAACATTGAAAAACACCAACAAATTCAACAACAACCTCAACATTGAAAGCACCAACAAATTCAACAACAAACTCAACATTGAAAAACAATAAAAACCACAACATTGAAAACGCCAACAAATTCAACAACAACCTCAATATTGAAAAACAACAACAACCTCAACATTGAAAAACACCAACAAATTCAACAACAACCTCAACTTTGAAAAACACCAACAACCTCAACATTGAAAAAAGCAACAAATTCAACAACAACCTCAACATTGAAAAACGACAACAAATTCAACAACAACCTCAACATTGAAAAACACCAACAAATTCAACAACAACCTCAACATTGAAAAACACCAGCAAATTCAACAACAACCTCGACATAGAAAAACACCAACAAATTCAACAACAACCTCAACATTGAAAAACACCAACAAATTCAACAACAACGTCAACATTGAAAACACCAACAAATTCAACAACAACCTCAACATTGAAAAACCCCAACAAATTCAACAACATGCTCAACATTAAAAAACACCAACAAATTCAACAACAACCTAAACATCGAAGACACCAACAAATTCAACAACAACCTCAACATCGAAAACACCAACAAATTCAACAACAACCGCAACATAGAAAACACCAACAAAATCAACAACAACCTCAACATTGAAAAACACCAACAAATTCAACAACAACCTCAACTTTGAAAAGCACCAACAAATTCAACAATAACTTCAACATTGAAAAACACCAACAAATTAAACAACAACCTCAACATTGAAAAACACCAACAAATTCAAAAACAACCTCAACTTTGTAAAACAACAACAAATTCAACAATAACCTCAACATTGAACAGCACCAACAAATTCAACAAAAATCTCAAGTTTGAAAAACACCAACAAATTCAACGACAACCTCAACATTGAAAAACAACAACAACCACAACATTGAAAAACACCAACAAATTCAACAACAACCTCAACAATGAAAACACCAACAAATTCAACAACCTCAACATTGAAAAACAACAACCTCAACATCGAAAAACACCACAAACACAACAACAACCTCAACATTGAAAAACACCAACAAATTCAACAACAACCTCAACATTGAAAAACACCAACAAGTTCAACAACAACCTCAACATTGAAACACATCAACAACCGCAACATTGAAAAAAAGCAACAAATTCAACAAGAACCTCAACATTGAAAAACAACTACAACATCAACTTTGAAAAAACCCAACAAATTCAACAACAACCTCAACATTGAAAAACACCAACAAATTCAACAACAACCTCAATATCGAAAAACAACAACAACCTCAACATTGAAAAACACCAACAACCTCAACATTGAAAAAAAGCAACAAATTCAACAACAACCTCAACATTGAAAAACGACAACAAATTCAACAACAACCTCAACATTGAAAAACAACAACAACCTCAACATTGAAAAACACCAGCAAATTCAACAACAACCTCGACATTGAAAAACACCAACAAATTCAACAACAACCTCGACAAAGAAAAACACCAACAAATTCAACAACAACCTCAACATTGAAAAACACCAACAAATTCAACAACAACCTCAACATTGAAAAACACTAACAAATTCAACAACAACCTCAACATTGAAAAACACCAACAAATTCAACAACAACCTCAACATTGAAAACACCAACAAATTCAACAACAACCTCAACATTGAAAAACACCAACAAATTCAACAACGTCAACATTGAAATTCACCAACAAATTCAACAACAACCTCAACATTGAAAATACCAACAAATTCAACAACAACTTCAACATTGAAAAACACCAACAAATTCAACAACAACCTTGACATTGAAAAACACCAACAAATTCAACAACAACCTTGACATTGAAAAACACCCACAAATTCAACAACAACGTCAAAATAGAAAGCACCAACAAATTCAACAACAACCTCAACATAGCAAACACCAACAAATTCAACAACAACCTCGACATTGAAAAACAACAACAACCTCAACATCGAAAACAACAACAACTTCAACAACAACCACAACATAGAAAACACCAACAAATTCAACAACAACCTAAAAATAGAAAACACCAACAAATTCAACAACAACCTCGACATGGAAAAACACCAACAAATTCAACAACAACCTAAACATAGAAAACACGAACAAATTCAACAACAACCTCGACATGGAAAAACACCAACAAATTCAACAACAACCTAAACATAGAAAACACCAACAAATTCAGCAACAACCTCGACATTGAAAAACACCACAAACACAACAACAACCTCAACATTGAAAAACACCAACAAATTCAACAACAACTTCAACATTGAAAAACACCAACAAATTCAACAACAACCTCAACATTGAAAAACACCAACAAATTCAAAAACAACCTCAACTTTGTAAAACAACAACAAATTCAACAATAACCTCAACATTGAACAACACCAACAAATTCAACAACAACCTCAACTTTGAAAAACACCAACAAATTCAACGACAACCTCAACATTGAAAAACAACAACAACCTCAACATGGAAAAACACCAACAAATTCAACAACAACCTCAACATTGAAAACACCATCAAATTCAACAACCTCAACAGTGAAAAACAACAACCTCAACATCGAAAAACACCACAACCACAACAACAACCTCAACATTGAAAAACACCAACAAATTCAACAACAACCTCAACTTTGAAAAACACCAACAAATTCAACAACAACCTCAACATTGAAAAACACCAACAACCTCAACATTGAAAAAATCAACAAATTCAACAACAACCTCAACATTGAAAAACGACAACAAATTGAACAACAAACTCAACATTGAAAGAACCCAACAAATTCAACAACAACCTCAACTTTGAAAAACACCAACAAATTCAACAACAACCTCAACATTGAAAGCACCAACAAATTCAACAACAAACTCAACATTGAAAAACAACAACAACCTCAACATGGAAAAACACCAACAAATTCAACAACAACCTCAACATTGAAAACACCATCAAATTCAACAACCTCAACAGTGAAAAACAACAACCTCAACATCGAAAAACACCACAAACACAACAACAACCTCAACATTGAAAAACACCAACAAATTCAACAACAACCTCAACTTTGAAAAACACCAACAAATTCAACAACAACCTCAACATTGAAAAACACCAACAACCTCAACATTGAAAAAATCAACAAATTCAACAACAACCTCAACATTGAAAAACGACAACAAATTGAACAACAAACTCAACATTGAAAGAACCCAACAAATTCAACAACAACCTCAACTTTGAAAAACACCAACAAATTCAACAACAACCTCAACATTGAAAGCACCAACAAATTCAACAACAAACTCAACATTGAAAAACAACAACCTCAACATTGAAAACGCCAACAAATTCAACAACAACCTCAATATTGAAAAAGAACAACAACCTCAACATTGAAAAACACCAACAAATTCAACAACAACCTCAATATTGAAAAACAACAACAACCTCAACATTGAAAAACACCAACAAATTCAACAACAACCTCAACATTGAAAAACACCAACAACCTCAACATTGAAAAAAAGCAACAAATTCAACAACAACCTCAACATTGAAAAACGACAACAAATTCAACAACAACCGCAACATAGAAAAGACCAACAAATTCAACAACAACCTCAACATTGAAAAACACCAACAAATTCAACAACAACCTCAACATTGAAAAACACCAACAAATTCAACAACAACCTCAACTTTGAAAAGCACCAACAAATTCAACAATAACTTCAACATTGAAAAACACCAACAAATTAAACAACAACCTCAACATTGAAAAACACCAACAAATTCAAAAACAACCTCAACTTTGTAAAACAACAACAAATTCAACAATAACCTCAACATTGAACAGCACCAACAAATTCAACAAAAATCTCAAGTTTGAAAAACACCAACAAATTCAACGACAACCTCAACATTGAAAAACAACAACAACCACAACATTGAATAACACCAACAAATTCAACAACAACCTCAACAATGAAAACACCAACAAATTCAACAACAACCTCTATATTGAAATTCAACAACAACCACAACATTGAAAAACACCAACAAATTCAACAACAACCTCAACAATGAAAACACCAACAAATTCAACAACCTCGACATAGAAAAACACCAACAAATTCAACAACAACCTCAACATTGAAAAACACCAACAAATTCAACAACAACGTCAACATTGAAAACACCAACAAATTCAACAACAACCTCAACATTGAAAAACCCCAACAAATTCAACAACATGCTCAACATTAAAAAACACCAACAAATTCAACAACAACCTAAACATCGAAGACACCAACAAATTCAACAACAACCTCAACATCGAAAACACCAACAAATTCAACAACAACCGCAACATAGAAAACACCAACAAAATCAACAACAACCTCAACATTGAAAAACACCAACAAATTCAACAACAACCTCAACTTTGAAAAGCACCAACAAATTCAACAATAACTTCAACATTGAAAAACACCAACAAATTAAACAACAACCTCAACATTGAAAAACACCAACAAATTCAAAAACAACCTCAACTTTGTAAAACAACAACAAATTCAACAATAACCTCAACATTGAACAGCACCAACAAATTCAACAAAAATCTCAAGTTTGAAAAACACCAACAAATTCAACGACAACCTCAACATTGAAAAACAACAACAACCACAACATTGAAAAAAACCAACAAATTCAACAACAACCTCAACAATGAAAACACCAACAAATTCAACAACCTCAACATTGAAAAACAACAACCTCAACATCGAAAAACACCACAAACACAACAACAACCTCAACATTGAAAAACACCAACAAATTCAACAACAACCTCAACATTGAAAAACACCAACAAGTTCAACAACAACCTCAACATTGAAACACATCAACAACCGCAACATTGAAAAAAAGCAACAAATTCAACAAGAACCTCAACATTGAAAAACAACTACAACATCAACTTTGAAAAAACCCAACAAATTCAACAACAACCTCAACATTGAAAAACACCAACAAATTCAACAACAACCTCAATATTGAAAAACAACAACAACCTCAACATTGAAAAACACCAACAACCTCAACATTGAAAAAAAGCAACAAATTCAACAACAACCTCAACATTGAAAAACGACAACAAATTCAACAACAACCTCAACATTGAAAAACAACAACAACCTCAACATTAAAAAACACCAGCAAATTCAACAACAACCTCGACATTGAAAAACACCAACAAATTCAACAACAACCTCGACAAAGAAAAACACCAACAAATTCAACAACAACCTCAACATTGAAAAACACCAACAAATTCAACAACAACCTCAACATTGAAAAACACTAACAAATTCAACAACAACCTCAACATTGAAAAACACCAACAAATTCAACAACAACCTCAACATTGAAAACACCAACAAATTCAACAACAACCTCAACATTGAAAAACACCAACAAATTCAACAACGTCAACATTGAAATTCACCAACAAATTCAACAACAACCTCAACATTGAAAATACCAACAAATTCAACAACAACTTCAACATTGAAAAACACCAACAAATTCAACAACAACCTTGACATTGAAAAACACCAACAAATTCAACAACAACCTTGACATTGAAAAACACCCACAAATTCAACAACAACGTCAAAATAGAAAGCACCAACAAATTCAACAACAACCTCAACATAGCAAACACCAACAAATTCAACAACAACCTCGACATTGAAAAACAACAACAACCTCAACATCGAAAACAACAACAACTTCAACAACAACCACAACATAGAAAACACCAACAAATTCAACAACAACCTAAAAATAGAAAACACCAACAAATTCAACAACAACCTCGACATGGAAAAACACCAACAAATTCAACAACAACCTAAACATAGAAAACACGAACAAATTCAACAACAACCTCGACATGGAAAAACACCAACAAATTCAACAACAACCTAAACATAGAAAACACCAACAAATTCAGCAACAACCTCGACATTGAAAAACACCACAAACACAACAACAACCTCAACATTGAAAAACACCAACAAATTCAACAACAACTTCAACATTGAAAAACACCAACAAATTCAACAACAACCTCAACATTGAAAAACACCAACAAATTCAAAAACAACCTCAACTTTGTAAAACAACAACAAATTCAACAATAACCTCAACATTGAACAACACCAACAAATTCAACAACAACCTCAACTTTGAAAAACACCAACAAATTCAACGACAACCTCAACATTGAAAAACAACAACAACCTCAACATGGAAAAACACCAACAAATTCAACAACAACCTCAACATTGAAAACACCATCAAATTCAACAACCTCAACAGTGAAAAACAACAACCTCAACATCGAAAAACACCACAACCACAACAACAACCTCAACATTGAAAAACACCAACAAATTCAACAACAACCTCAACTTTGAAAAACACCAACAAATTCAACAACAACCTCAACATTGAAAAACACCAACAACCTCAACATTGAAAAAATCAACAAATTCAACAACAACCTCAACATTGAAAAACGACAACAAATTGAACAACAAACTCAACATTGAAAGAACCCAACAAATTCAACAACAACCTCAACTTTGAAAAACACCAACAAATTCAACAACAACCTCAACATTGAAAGCACCAACAAATTCAAAAACAAACTCAACATTGAAAAACAACAACAACCTCAACATGGAAAAACACCAACAAATTCAACAACAACCTCAACATTGAAAACACCATCAAATTCAACAACCTCAACAGTGAAAAACAACAACCTCAACATCGAAAAACACCACAAACACAACAACAACCTCAACATTGAAAAACACCAACAAATTCAACAACAACCTCAACTTTGAAAAACACCAACAAATTCAACAACAACCTCAACATTGAAAAACACCAACAACCTCAACATTGAAAAAATCAACAAATTCAACAACAACCTCAACATTGAAAAACGACAACAAATTGAACAACAAACTCAACATTGAAAGAACCCAACAAATTCAACAACAACCTCAACTTTGAAAAACACCAACAAATTCAACAACAACCTCAACATTGAAAGCACCAACAAATTCAACAACAAACTCAACATTGAAAAACAACAACCTCAACATTGAAAACGCCAACAAATTCAACAACAACCTCAATATTGAAAAAGAACAACAACCTCAACATTGAAAAACACCAACAAATTCAACAACAACCTCAATATTGAAAAACAACAACAACCTCAACATTGAAAAACACCAACAAATTCAACAACAACCTCAACATTGAAAAACACCAACAACCTCAACATTGAAAAAAAGCAACAAATTCAACAACAACCTCAACATTGAAAAACGACAACAAATTCAACAACAACCGCAACATAGAAAAGACCAACAAATTCAACAACAACCTCAACATTGAAAAACACCAACAAATTCAACAACAACCTCAACATTGAAAAACACCAACAAATTCAACAACAACCTCAACTTTGAAAAGCACCAACAAATTCAACAATAACTTCAACATTGAAAAACACCAACAAATTAAACAACAACCTCAACATTGAAAAACACCAACAAATTCAAAAACAACCTCAACTTTGTAAAACAACAACAAATTCAACAATAACCTCAACATTGAACAGCACCAACAAATTCAACAAAAATCTCAAGTTTGAAAAACACCAACAAATTCAACGACAACCTCAACATTGAAAAACAACAACAACCACAACATTGAAAAACACCAACAAATTCAACAACAACCTCAACAATGAAAACACCAACAAATTCAACAACAACCTCTATATTGAAATTCAACAACAACCACAACATTGAAAAACACCAACAAATTCAACAACAACCTCAACAATGAAAACACCAACAAATTCAACAACCTCAACATTGAAAAACAACAACCTCAACATCGAAAAACACCACAAACACAACAACAACCTCAACATTGAAAAACACCAACAAATTCAACAACAACCTCAACATTGAAAAACACCAACAAGTTCAACAACAACCTCAACATTGAAACACATCAACAACCGCAACATTGAAAAAAAGCAACAAATTCAACAAGAACCTCAACATTGAAAAACAACTACAACATCAACTTTGAAAAAACCCAACAAATTCAACAACAACCTCAACATTGAAAAACACCAACAAATTCAACAACAACCTCAATATTGAAAAACAACAACAACCTCAACATTGAAAAACACCAACAACCTCAACATTGAAAAAAAGCAACAAATTCAACAACAACCTCAACATTGAAAAACGACAACAAATTCAACAACAACCTCAACATTGAAAAACAACAACAACCTCAACATTGAAAAACACCAGCAAATTCAACAACAACCTCGACATTGAAAAACACCAACAAATTCAACAACAACCTCGACAAAGAAAAACACCAACAAATTCAACAACAACCTCAACATTGAAAAACACCAACAAATTCAACAACAACCTCAACATTGAAAAACACTAACAAATTCAACAACAACCTCAACATTGAAAAACACCAACAAATTCAACAACAACCTCAACATTGAAAACACCAACAAATTCAACAACAACCTCAACATTGAAAAACACCAACAAATTCAACAACGTCAACATTGAAATTCACCAACAAATTCAACAACAACCTCAACATTGAAAATACCAACAAATTCAACAACAACTTCAACATTGAAAAACACCAACAAATTCAACAACAACCTTGACATTGAAAAACACCAACAAATTCAACAACAACCTTGACATTGAAAAACACCCACAAATTC
This sequence comes from Isurus oxyrinchus, assembly GCA_026770705.1. Classification (NCBI taxonomy): domain Eukaryota; kingdom Metazoa; phylum Chordata; class Chondrichthyes; order Lamniformes; family Lamnidae; genus Isurus; species Isurus oxyrinchus. Next base: position 21,717 of record JANJGN010000833.1, read on the forward strand.
AACAACAACGTCAAAATAGAAAGCACCAACAAATTCAACAACAACCTCAACATAGCAAACACCAACAAATTCAACAACAACCTCGACATTGAAAAACAACAACAACCTCAACATCGAAAACAACAACAACTTCAACAACAACCACAACATAGAAAACACCAACAAATTCAACAACAACCTAAAAATAGAAAACACCAACAAATTCAACAACAACCTCGACATGGAAAAACACCAACAAATTCAACAACAACCTAAACATAGAAAACACGAACAAATTCAACAACAACCTCGACATGGAAAAACACCAACAAATTCAACAACAACCTAAACATAGAAAACACCAACAAATTCAGCAACAACCTCGACATTGAAAAACACCACAAACACAACAACAACCTCAACATTGAAAAACACCAACAAATTCAACAACAACTTCAACATTGAAAAACACCAACAAATTCAACAACAACCTCAACATTGAAAAACACCAACAAATTCAAAAACAACCTCAACTTTGTAAAACAACAACAAATTCAACAATAACCTCAACATTGAACAACACCAACAAATTCAACAACAACCTCAACTTTGAAAAACACCAACAAATTCAACGACAACCTCAACATTGAAAAACAACAACAACCTCAACATGGAAAAACACCAACAAATTCAACAACAACCTCAACATTGAAAACACCATCAAATTCAACAACCTCAACAGTGAAAAACAACAACCTCAACATCGAAAAACACCACAACCACAACAACAACCTCAACATTGAAAAACACCAACAAATTCAACAACAACCTCAACTTTGAAAAACACCAACAAATTCAACAACAACCTCAACATTGAAAAACACCAACAACCTCAACATTGAAAAAATCAACAAATTCAACAACAACCTCAACATTGAAAAACGACAACAAATTGAACAACAAACTCAACATTGAAAGAACCCAACAAATTCAACAACAACCTCAACTTTGAAAAACACCAACAAATTCAACAACAACCTCAGCATTGAAAGCACCAACAAATTCAACAACAAACTCAACATTGAAAAACAACAACAACCTCAACATGGAAAAACACCAACAAATTCAACAACAACCTCAACATTGAAAACACCATCAAATTCAACAACCTCAACAGTGAAAAACAACAACCTCAACATCGAAAAACACCACAAACACAACAACAACCTCAACATTGAAAAACACCAACAAATTCAACAACAACCTCAACTTTGAAAAACACCAACAAATTCAACAACAACCTCAACATTGAAAAACACCAACAACCTCAACATTGAAAAAATCAACAAATTCAACAACAACCTCAACATTGAAAAACGACAACAAATTGAACAACAAACTCAACATTGAAAGAACCCAACAAATTCAACAACAACCTCAACTTTGAAAAACACCAACAAATTCAACAACAACCTCAACATTGAAAGCACCAACAAATTCAACAACAAACTCAACATTGAAAAACAACAACCTCAACATTGAAAACGCCAACAAATTCAACAACAACCTCAATATTGAAAAAGAACAACAACCTCAACATTGAAAAACACCAACAAATTCAACAACAACCTCAATATTGAAAAACAACAACAACCTCAACATTGAAAAACACCAACAAATTCAACAACAACCTCAACATTGAAAAACACCAACAACCTCAACATTGAAAAAAAGCAACAAATTCAACAACAACCTCAACATTGAAAAACGACAACAAATTCAACAACAACCGCAACATAGAAAAGACCAACAAATTCAACAACAACCTCAACATTGAAAAACACCAACAAATTCAACAACAACCTCAACATTGAAAAACACCAACAAATTCAACAACAACCTCAACTTTGAAAAGCACCAACAAATTCAACAATAACTTCAACATTGAAAAACACCAACAAATTCAACAACAACCTCAACATTGAAAACACCAACAAATTCAACAACAACCTCAACATTGAAAAACACCAACAAATTCAACAACGTCAACATTGAAATTCACCAACAAATTCAACAACAACCTCAACATTGAAAATACCAACAAATTCAACAACAACTTCAACATTGAAAAACACCAACAAATTCAACAACAACCTTGACATTGAAAAACACCAACAAATTCAACAACAACCTTGACATTGAAAAACACCCACAAATTCAACAACAACGTCAAAATAGAAAGCACCAACAAATTCAACAACAACCTCAACATAGCAAACACCAACAAATTCAACAACAACCTCGACATTGAAAAACAACAACAACCTCAACATCGAAAACAACAACAACTTCAACAACAACCACAACATAGAAAACACCAACAAATTCAACAACAACCTAAAAATAGAAAACACCAACAAATTCAACAACAACCTCGACATGGAAAAACACCAACAAATTCAACAACAACCTAAACATAGAAAACACGAACAAATTCAACAACAACCTCGACATGGAAAAACACCAACAAATTCAACAACAACCTAAACATAGAAAACACCAACAAATTCAGCAACAACCTCGACATTGAAAAACACCACAAACACAACAACAACCTCAACATTGAAAAACACCAACAAATTCAACAACAACTTCAACATTGAAAAACACCAACAAATTCAACAACAACCTCAACATTGAAAAACACCAACAAATTCAAAAACAACCTCAACTTTGTAAAACAACAACAAATTCAACAATAACCTCAACATTGAACAACACCAACAAATTCAACAACAACCTCAACTTTGAAAAACACCAACAAATTCAACGACAACCTCAACATTGAAAAACAACAACAACCTCAACATGGAAAAACACCAACAAATTCAACAACAACCTCAACATTGAAAACACCATCAAATTCAACAACCTCAACAGTGAAAAACAACAACCTCAACATCGAAAAACACCACAACCACAACAACAACCTCAACATTGAAAAACACCAACAAATTCAACAACAACCTCAACTTTGAAAAACACCAACAAATTCAACAACAACCTCAACATTGAAAAACACCAACAACCTCAACATTGAAAAAATCAACAAATTCAACAACAACCTCAACATTGAAAAACGACAACAAATTGAACAACAAACTCAACATTGAAAGAACCCAACAAATTCAACAACAACCTCAACTTTGAAAAACACCAACAAATTCAACAACAACCTCAGCATTGAAAGCACCAACAAATTCAACAACAAACTCAACATTGAAAAACAACAACAACCTCAACATGGAAAAACACCAACAAATTCAACAACAACCTCAACATTGAAAACACCATCAAATTCAACAACCTCAACAGTGAAAAACAACAACCTCAACATCGAAAAACACCACAAACACAACAACAACCTCAACATTGAAAAACACCAACAAATTCAACAACAACCTCAACTTTGAAAAACACCAACAAATTCAACAACAACCTCAACATTGAAAAACACCAACAACCTCAACATTGAAAAAATCAACAAATTCAACAACAACCTCAACATTGAAAAACGACAACAAATTGAACAACAAACTCAACATTGAAAGAACCCAGCAAATTCAACAACAACCTCAACTTTGAAAAACACCAACAAATTCAACAACAACCTCAACATTGAAAGCACCAACAAATTCAACAACAAACTCAACATTGAAAAACAACAACCTCAACATTGAAAACGCCAACAAATTCAACAACAACCTCAATATTGAAAAAGAACAACAACCTCAACATTGAAAAACACCAACAAATTCAACAACAACCTCAATATTGAAAAACAACAACAACCTCAACATTGAAAAACACCAACAAATTCAACAACAACCTCAACATTGAAAAACACCAACAACCTCAACATTGAAAAAAAGCAACAAATTCAACAACAACCTCAACATTGAAAAACGACAACAAATTCAACAACAACCGCAACATAGAAAAGACCAACAAATTCAACAACAACCTCAACATTGAAAAACACCAACAAATTCAACAACAACCTCAACATTGAAAAACACCAACAAATTCAACAACAACCTCAACTTTGAAAAGCACCAACAAATTCAACAATAACTTCAACATTGAAAAACACCAACAAATTAAACAACAACCTCAACATTGAAAAACACCAACAAATTCAAAAACAACCTCAACTTTGTAAAACAACAACAAATTCAACAATAACCTCAACATTGAACAGCACCAACAAATTCAACAAAAATCTCAAGTTTGAAAAACACCAACAAATTCAACGACAACCTCAACATTGAAAAACAACAACAACCACAACATTGAAAAACACCAACAAATTCAACAACAACCTCAACAATGAAAACACCAACAAATTCAACAACCTCAACATTGAAAAACAACAACCTCAACATCGAAAAACACCACAAACACAACAACAACCTCAACATTGAAAAACACCAACAAATTCAACAACAACCTCAACATTGAAAAACACCAACAAGTTCAACAACAACCTCAACATTGAAACACATCAACAACCGCAACATTGAAAAAAAGCAACAAATTCAACAAGACCCTCAACATTGAAAAACAACTACAACCTCAACTTTGAAAAAACCCAACAAATTCAACAACAACCTCAACATTGAAAAACACCAACAAATTCAACAACAACCTCAATATTGAAAAACAACAACAACCTCAACATTGAAAAACACCAACAACCTCAACATTGAAAAAAAGCAACAAATTCAACAACAACCTCAACATTGAAAAACGACAACAAATTCAACAACAACCTCAACATTGAAAAACAACAACAACCTCAACATTGAAAAACACCAGCAAATTCAACAACAACCTCGACATTGAAAAACACCAACAAATTCAACAACAACCTCGACAAAGAAAAACACCAACAAATTCAACAACAACCTCAACATTGAAAAACACCAACAAATTCAACAACAACCTCAACATTGAAAAACACTAACAAATTCAACAACAACCTCAACATTGAAAAACACCAACAAATTCAACAACAACCTCAACATTGAAAACACCAACAAATTCAACAACAACCTCAACATTGAAAAACACCAACAAATTCAACAACATCAACATTGAAATTCACCAACAAATTCAACAACAACCTCAACATTGAAAATACCAACAAATTCAACAACAACTTCAACATTGAAAAACACCAACAAATTCAACAACAACCTTGACATTGAAAAACACCAACAAATTCAACAACAACCTTGACATTGAAAAACACCCACAAATTCAACAACAACGTCAAAATAGAAAGCACCAACAAATTCAACAACAACCTCAACATAGCAAACACCAACAAATTCAACAACAACCTCGACATTGAAAAACAACAACAACCTCAACATCGAAAACAACAACAACTTCAACAACAACCACAACATAGAAAACACCAACAAATTCAACAACAACCTAAAAATAGAAAACACCAACAAATTCAACAACAACCTCGACATGGAAAAACACCAACAAATTCAACAACAACCTAAACATAGAAAACACGTACAAATTCAACAACAACCTCGACATGGAAAAACACCAACAAATTCAACAACAACCTAAACATAGAAAACACCAACAAATTCAGCAACAACCTCGACATTGAAAAACACCACAAACACAACAACAACCTCAACATTGAAAAACACCAACAAATTCAACAACAACTTCAACATTGAAAAACACCAACAAATTCAACAACAACCTCAACATTGAAAAACACCAACAAATTCAAAAACAACCTCAACTTTGTAAAACAACAACAAATTCAACAATAACCTCAACATTGAACAACACCAACAAATTCAACAACAACCTCAACTTTGAAAAACACCAACAAATTCAACGACAACCTCAACATTGAAAAACAACAACAACCTCAACATGGAAAAACACCAACAAATTCAACAACAAACTCAACATTGAAAACACCATCAAATTCAAAAACCTCAACAGTGAAAAACAACAACCTCAACATCGAAAAACACCACAACCACAACAACAACCTCAACATTGAAAAACACCAACAAATTCAACAACAACCTCAACTTTGAAAAACACCAACAAATTCAACAACAACCTCAACATTGAAAAACACCAACAACCTCAACATTGAAAAAAATCAACAAATTCAACAACAACCTCAACATTGAAAAACGACAACAAATTGAACAACAAACTCAACATTGAAAGAACCCAACAAATTCAACAACAACCTCAACTTTGAAAAACACCAACAAATTCAACAACAACCTCAACATTGAAAGCACCAACAAATTCAACAACAAACTCAACATTGAAAAACAACAACAACCTCAACATGGAAAAACACCAACAAATTCAACAACAACCTCAACATTGAAAACACCATCAAATTCAACAACCTCAACAGTGAAAAACAACAACCTCAACATCGAAAAACACCACAAACACAACAACAACCTCAACATTGAAAAACACCAACAAATTCAACAACAACCTCAACTTTGAAAAACACCAACAAATTCAACAACAACCTCAACATTGAAAAACACCAACAACCTCAACATTGAAAAAATCAACAAATTCAACAACAACCTCAACATTGAAAAACGACAACAAATTGAACAACAAACTCAACATTGAAAGAACCCAACAAATTCAACAACAACCTCAACTTTGAAAAACACCAACAAATTCAACAACAACCTCAACATTGAAAGCACCAACAAATTCAACAACAAACTCAACATTGAAAAACAACAACCTCAACATTGAAAACGCCAACAAATTCAACAACAACCTCAATATTGAAAAAGAACAACAACCTCAACATTGAAAAACACCAACAAATTCAACAACAACCTCAATATTGAAAAACAACAACAACCTCAACATTGAAAAACACCAACAAATTCAACAACAACCTCAACATTGAAAAACACCAACAACCTCAACATTGAAAAAAAGCAACAAATTCAACAACAACCTCAACATTGAAAAACGACAACAAATTCAACAACAACCGCAACATAGAAAAGACCAACAAATTCAACAACAACCTCAACATTGAAAAACACCAACAAATTCAACAACAACCTCAACATTGAAAAACACCAACAAATTCAACAACAACTTCAACATTGAAAAACACCAACAAATTCAACAACAACCTCAACATTGAAAAACGCCAACAAATTCAAAAACAACCTCAACTTTGAAAAACACCAACAAATTCAACAACAACCTCAACATTGAAAAACAGCAACAACCTCAACATGGAAAACACCAACAAATTCAACAACAACCTCAACATTGAACAGCACCAACAAATTCAACAACAACCTCAACTTTGAAAAACACCAACAAATTCAACAACAACCTCAACATTGAAAAACAACAACAACCTCAACATGGAAAAACACCAACAAATTCAACAACAACCTCAACATTGAAAACACCAACAAATTCACCAACAACCTCAACATTGAAAAACACCAACAAATTCAAAAACAACCTCAACTTTGTAAAACAACAACAAATTCAACAATAACCTCAACATTGAACAACACCAACAAATTCAACAACAACCTCAACTTTGAAAAACACCAACAAATTCAACGACAACCTCAACATTGAAAAACAACAACAACCTCAACATGGAAAAACACCAACAAATTCAACAACAAACTCAACATTGAAAACACCATCAAATTCAAAAACCTCAACAGTGAAAAACAACAACCTCAACATCGAAAAACACCACAACCACAACAACAACCTCAACATTGAAAAACACCAACAAATTCAACAACAACCTCAACTTTGAAAAACACCAACAAATTCAACAACAACCTCAACATTGAAAAACACCAACAACCTCAACATTGAAAAAAATCAACAAATTCAACAACAACCTCAACATTGAAAAACGACAACAAATTGAACAACAAACTCAACATTGAAAGAACCCAACAAATTCAACAACAACCTCAACTTTGAAAAACACCAACAAATTCAACAACAACCTCAACATTGAAAGCACCAACAAATTCAACAACAAACTCAACATTGAAAAACAACAACAACCTCAACATGGAAAAACACCAACAAATTCAACAACAACCTCAACATTGAAAACACCATCAAATTCAACAACCTCAACAGTGAAAAACAACAACCTCAACATCGAAAAACACCACAAACACAACAACAACCTCAACATTGAAAAACACCAACAAATTCAACAACAACCTCAACTTTGAAAAACACCAACAAATTCAACAACAACCTCAACATTGAAAAACACCAACAACCTCAACATTGAAAAAATCAACAAATTCAACAACAACCTCAACATTGAAAAACGACAACAAATTGAACAACAAACTCAACATTGAAAGAACCCAACAAATTCAACAACAACCTCAACTTTGAAAAACACCAACAAATTCAACAACAACCTCAACATTGAAAGCACCAACAAATTCAACAACAAACTCAACATTGAAAAACAACAACCTCAACATTGAAAACGCCAACAAATTCAACAACAACCTCAATATTGAAAAAGAACAACAACCTCAACATTGAAAAACACCAACAAATTCAACAACAACCTCAATATTGAAAAACAACAACAACCTCAACATTGAAAAACACCAACAAATTCAACAACAACCTCAACATTGAAAAACACCAACAACCTCAACATTGAAAAAAAGCAACAAATTCAACAACAACCTCAACATTGAAAAACGACAACAAATTCAACAACAACCGCAACATAGAAAAGACCAACAAATTCAACAACAACCTCAACATTGAAAAACACCAACAAATTCAACAACAACCTCAACATTGAAAAACACCAACAAATTCAACAACAACTTCAACATTGAAAAACACCAACAAATTCAACAACAACCTCAACATTGAAAAACGCCAACAAATTCAAAAACAACCTCAACTTTGAAAAACACCAACAAATTCAACAACAACCTCAACATTGAAAAACAGCAACAACCTCAACATGGAAAACACCAACAAATTCAACAACAACCTCAACATTGAACAGCACCAACAAATTCAACAACAACCTCAACTTTGAAAAACACCAACAAATTCAACAACAACCTCAACATTGAAAAACAACAACAACCTCAACATGGAAAAACACCAACAAATTCAACAACAACCTCAACATTGAAAACACCAACAAATTCACCAACCTCAACGGTGAAAAACAACAACCTCAACATCGAAAAACAGCACAAACACAACAACAACCTCAACATTGAAAAACACCAACAAATTCAACAACAACCTCAACTTTGAAAAACACAACAAATTCAACAACAACCTCAACATTGAAAAACACCAACAAACTCAACATTGAAAGAACCCAACAAATTCAACAACAACCTCAACATTGAAAAACACCAACAAATTCAACAACAACCTCAACATTGAAAGCACCAACAAATTCAACAACAAACTCAACATTGAAAAACAACAACAACCACAAAATTGAAAACGCCAACAAATTCAACAACAACCTCAATATTGAAAAAAAGAACAACAACCTCAACATTGAAAAACACCAACAAATTCAACAACAACCTCAATATTGAAAAACAACAACAACCTCAACATTGAAAAACACCAACAAATTCAACAACAACCTCAACATTGAAAAACACCAACAACCTCAACATTGAAAAAAAGCAACAAATTCAACAACAACCTCAACATTGAAAAACGACAACAAATTCAACAACAACCTCAACATTGAAAAACAACAACAACCTCAACATTGAAAAACACCAGCAAATTAAACAACAACCTCGACATTGAAAAACACCAACAAATTCAACAACAACCTCAACATAGAAAAACACCAACAAATTCAACAACAACCTCAACATTGAAAAACACCAACAAATTCAACAACAACCTCAACATTGAAAAACCCCAACAAATTCAACAACATGCTCAACATTAAAAAACACCAACAAATTCAACAACAACCTCAACATTGAAAAATATCAACAAATTCAAGAAAAACCTCAACATTGAATAAAACCAACAAATTCAACAACAACCTCAACATCGAAAACACCAACAAATTCAACAACAACCGCAACATAGAAAACACCAACAAAATCAACAACAACCTCAACATTGAAAAACACCAACAAATTCAACAACAACCTCAACTTTGAAAAAGAACAACAAATTCAACAATAACTTCAACATTGAAAAACACCAACAAATTCAACAACAACCTCAACATTGAAAAACACCAACAAATTCAAAAACAAACTCAACTTTGTAAAACAACAACAAATTCAACAATAACCTCAACATTGAACAGCACCAACAAATTGAACAAAAACCTCAAGTTTGAAAAACACCAACAAATTCAACGACAACCTCAACATTGAAAAACAACAACAACCTCAAAATGGAAAAACACCAACAAATTCAACAACAATCTCAACATTGAAAACACCAACAAATTCAACAACCTCAACATTGAAAAACAACAAACTCAACATCGAAAAACACCACAAACACAACAACAACCTCAACATTGAAAAACACCAACAAATTCAACAACAACCTCAACATTGAAAAACACCAACAAGTTCAACAACAACCTCAACATTGAAACACATCAACAACCGCAACATTGAAGAAAAGCAACAAATTCAACAAGAACCTCAACATTGAAAAACGACAACAAATTCAACAAAAACCTCAACATTGAAAAACAACTACAACCTCAACATTGAAAAAATCCAACAAATTCAACAACAACCTCAACATTGAAAAATACCAACAACCTCAACATTGAAAAAAAGCAACAAATTCAACAACAACCTCAACATTGAAAAACGACAACAAATTCAAAAACAACCTCAACATTGAAAAACAACAACAACCTCAACATTGAAAAACACCAGCAAATTAAACAACAACCTCGACATTGAAAAACACCAACAAATTCAACAACAACCTCGACATAGAAAAACACCAACAAATTCAACAACAACCTCAACATTGAAAAACACCAACAAATTCAACAACAACGTCAACATTGAAAACACCAACAAATTCAACAACAACCTCAACATTGAAAAACACCAAAAAATTCAACAACAACCTCAACATTGAAAAACACCAACAAATTCAACAACAACCTCAACATTGAAAAACACCAACAAATTCAACAACAACCTCAACATTAAAAAACACCAACAAATTCAACAACAACCTCAACATTGAAAAATATCAACAAATTCAAGAAAAACCTCAACATTGAATAAAACCAACAAATTCAACAACAACCTCAACATCGAAAACACCAACAAATTCAACAACAACCGCAACATAGAAAACACCAACAAAATCAACAACAACCTCAACATTGAAAAACACCAACAAATTCAACAACAACCTCAACTTTGAAAAACAACAACAAATTCAACAATAACTTCAACATTGAAAAACACCAACAAATTCAACAACAACCTCAACATTGAAAAACACCAACAAATTCAAAAACAACCTCAACTTTGTAAAACAACAACAAATTCAACAATAACCTCAACATTGAACAGCACCAACAAATTGAACAAAAACCTCAAGTTTGAAAAACACCAACAAATTCAACAACAACCTCAACATTGAAAACACCAACAAATTCAACAACCTCAACATTGAAAAACAACAAACTCAACATCGAAAAACACCACAAACACAACAACAACCTCAACATTGAAAAACACCAACAAATTCAACAACAACCTCAACATTGAAAAACACCAACAAGTTCAACAACAACCTCAACATTGAAACACATCAACAACCGCAACATTGAAAAAAAGCAACAAATTCAACAAGAACCTCAACATTGAAAAACGACAACAAATTCAACAAAAACCTCAACATTGAAAAACAACTACAAACTCAACATAGAAAACACCAACAAATTCAACAACAACCTCAACATTGAAAAACACCAACAAATTCAACAACAACCTCAACATTAAAAAACACCAACAAATTCAACAAAAACCTCAACATTGAATAAAACCAAGAAATTCAACAAAAACCGCAACATAGAAAACACCAACAAATTCAACAACAACCTCAACATTGAAAAACACCAACAAATTCAACAACAACCTCAACATTGAAAAACACCAACAAATTCAACAACCACCTCAACATTGAAAAACACCAACAAATTCAACAACAACCTCAACATTAAAAAACACCAACAAATTCAACAACAACCTCAACATTGAAAAACACCAACGAATTCAACAACAACCTCAACATTGAAAAACACCAATAAATTCAACAAAAACCTCAACATTCAATAAAACCAACAAATTCAACAACAACCTCAACATCGAAAACACCAACAAATTCAAGAACCTCATCATTGAAAAAAAGCAACAAATTCAACAACAACCTCAATATTGAAAAACATCAACCTCAACATTGAAAAACACCAACAAATTCAACAACAACCTCAACATTGAAAAAAAGCAACAAATTCAACAACAACGTCAACATTGAAAAACTCCAACAGATTCAACAACAACCTCGACATTGAAAAACAACAACAAATTCAACAACAACCTCAAAATTGAAAAACATCAACAAATTCAACAACAACCTCGACATTGAAAAACAACAACAAATTCAACAACAACCTCCACATTGAAAAACATCAACAAATTCAACAACAACCTCAACATTGAAAAACACCAACAAATTCAACAACAACCTCAACATTGAAAACACCAACAAATTCAACAACAAGCTCAACATTAAAAAGCACCAACAAATTCAACAACAACTTCAACATTGAAAAACACCAACAAATTCAACAACAACCTCAACATAAAAAACACCAACAAATTCAACAACAACCTCAACATTGAAAAACAGCAACAAATTCAACAACAACCTCAACATTGAAAACACCAACAAATTCAACAACAATTTCAACATTGAAAAACCGACAAATTCAACAACAACCTCAACGTTGAAAAACAACAACAAATTCAACAACAACCTCAACATTGAAAAACACCAACAAATTCAACAACAACCTCAACATTGAAAAACACCAACAAATTCAACAACAACCTCAACATTGAAAAGCACCAACAAATTCAACAACAACCTCAACATTAAAAAACACCAACAAATTCAACAACAACCTCAACATTGAAAAACACCAACGAATTCAACAACAACCTCAACATTGAAAAACACCAATAAATTCAACAAAAACCTCAACATTCAATAAAACCAACAAATTCAACAACAACCTCAACATCGAAAACACCAACAAATTCAAGAACCTCATCATTGAAAAAAAGCAACAAATTCAACAACAACCTCAATATTGAAAAACAACAACCTCAACATTGAAAAACACCAACAAATTCAACAACAACCTCAACATTGAAAAAAAGCAACAAATTCAACAACAACGTCAACATTGAAAAATTCCAACAGATTCAACAACAACCTCGACATTGAAAAACAACAACAAATTCAACAACAACCTCAACATTGAAAAACATCAACAAATTCAACAACAACCTCGACATTGAAAAACAACAACAAATTCAACAACAACCTCCACATTGAAAAACATCAACAAATTCAACAACAACCTCAACATTGAATAACACCAACAAATTCAACAACAACCTCAACATTGAAAAACACCAAAAAATTCAACAACCTCAACATTGAAAAACACCAACAAATTCAACAACAACCTCAACATTGAAAAACACCAACAAATTCAACAACAAGCTCAACATTAAAAAGCACCAACAAATTCAACAACAACTTCAACATTGAAAAACACCAACAAATTCAACAACAACCTCAACTTTGAAAAACAACAATAACCTCAACATTGAAAAACACCAACAAATTCAACAACAACCTCAACATTGAAAACACCAACAAATTCAACAACAATTTCAACATTGAAAAACCGACAAATTCAACAACAACCTCAACGTTGAAAAACAACAACAAATTCAACAACAACCTCAACATTGAAAACACCAACAAATTCAACAACAACTTCAACATTGAAAAACCAACAATTTCAACAACAACCTCAACATTGAAAAACACCAACAAATTCAACAACAACCTCAACATTGAAAAACAACAACAACCTCGACATTGAAAAACACCAAGAAATTCAACAACAACCTCAACATTGAAAACACCAACAAATTCAACAACAACCTCAACACTGAAAAACAACAAAAAATTCAAGAACAACCTCAACATTGAAAAACACCAACAAATTCAACAACAACCTCAACATTGAAAAACACCAACAAATTCAACAACAACCTCAACATTGAAATTCAACAACAACCTCAACATTGAAAAACACCAACAAATTCAACAACAACATCAACATTAAAAAACACCAACAAATTCAACAACAACCTCAACATTGAAAAACACCAACAAATTCAACAACCTCAACATTGAAAAACACCAATAAATTCAACAAAATCCTCAACATTGAATAAAACCAACAAATTCAACAACAACCTCAACATCGAAAACACCAACAAATTCAACAACAACCGCAACATAGAAAACACCTACAAATTCAACAACCTCATCATTGAAAAAAAGCAACAAATTCAACAACAACCTCAATATTGAAAAACATCAACCTCAACATTGAAAAACACCAACAAATTCAACAACAACCTCAACACTGAAAAAAAGCAACAAATTCAACAACAACGTCAACATTGAAAAACTCCAACTAATTCAACAACAAACTCGACATTGAAAAACAAAAACAAATTCAACAACAACCTCAACATTGAAAAACACCAGCAAATTCAACAACAACCTCAACATTGAAAAACATCAACAAATTCAACAACAACCTCAACATTGAAAAACACCAACAAATTCAACAACAACCTCAACATTGAAAAACATCAACAAATTCAACAACAACCTCAACATTGAAAAACACCAACAAATTCAACAACAACCTCAACATTGAAAACACCAACAAATTCAACAACAACCTCAACATTGAAAAACACCAAAAAATTCAATAACAACCTCAACATTGAAAAACACCAACAAATTCAACAACAACCTCAACATCGAAAAAACCAACAAATTCAACAACATCAGCAACTTTGAATAAAACCAACCAATTCAACAACAACCTCAACATCGAAAACACCAACAAATTCAACAACAACCGCAACATAGAAAACACCAACAAATTCAGCAACAACCTCAACATTGAAAAACACCAACAAATTCAACAACAAGCTCAACATTAAAAAGCACCAACAAATTCAACAACAACTTCAACATTGAAAAACACCAACAAATTCAACAACAACCTCAACATAAAAAACACCAACAAATTCAACAACAACCTCAACATTGAAAAACACCAACAAATTCAACAACAACCTCAACATTGAAAAACACCAACAAATTCAACAACAACCTCAACATTGAAAACACCAACAAATTCAACAACAATTTCAACATTGAAAAACCAACAAATTCAACAACAACCTCAACGTTGAAAAACAACAACAAATTCAACAACAACCTCAACATTGAAAACACCAACAAATTCAACAACAACTTCAACATTGAAAAACCAACAATTTCAACAACAACCTCAACATTGAAAAACACCAACAAATTCAACAACAACCTCAACATTGAAAAACAACAACAACCTCGACATTGTAAAACACCAAGAAATTCAACAACAACCTCAACATTGAAAACACCAACAAATTCAACAACAACTTCAACACTGAAAAACAACAAAAAATTCAAGAACAACCTCAACATTGAAAAACACCAACAAATTCAACAACAACCTCAACATTGAAATTCAACAACAACCTCAACATTGAAAAACACCAACAAATTCAACAACAACATCAACATTAAAAAACACCAACAAATTCAACAACAACGTCAACATTGAAAAACACCAACAAATTCAAGAACAACCTCAACATTGAAAAACACCAACAAATTCAACAAAATCCTCAACATTGAATAAAACCAACAAATTCAACAACAACCTCAACATCGAAAACACCAACAAATTCAACAACAACCGCAACATAGAAAACACCTACAAATTCAACAACCTCATCATTGAAAAAAAGCAACAAATTCAACAACAACCTCAATATTAAAAAACATCAACCTCAACATTGAAAAACGCCAACAAATTCAACAACAACCTCAACACTGAAAAAAGCAACAAATTCAACAACAACGTCAACATTGAAAAACTCCAACTAATTCAACAACAAACTCGACATTGAAAAACAACAACAAATTCAACAACAACCTCAACATTGAAAAACACCAGCAAATTCAACAACAACCTCAACATTGAAAAACACCAACAAATTCAACAACAACCTCAACATTGAAAAACACCAACAAATTCAACAACAACCTCAACATTGAAAAACATCAACAAATTCAACAACAACCTCAACATTGAAAAACACCAACAAATTCAACAACAACCTCAACATTGAAAACACCAACAAATTCAACAACAACCTCAACATTGAAAAACACCAAAAAATTCAATAACAACCTCAACATTGAAAAACACCAACAAATTCAACAACAACCTCAACATCGAAAAAACCAACAAATTCAACAACAACCGCAACATTGAATAAAACCAACCAATTCAACAACAACCTCAACATCGAAAACACCAACAAATTCAACAACAACCGCAACATAGAAAACACCAACAAATTCAACAACAACCTCAACATTGAAAAACACCAACAAATTCAACAACAACCTCAACATTGAAGAACAGCAACAAATTCAGCAACAACTTCAACATTGAAAAACACCAACAAATTCAACAACAACCTCAACATTGAAAAACACCAACAAATTCAAAAACAACATCAACTTTGTAAAACAACAACAAATTCAACAATAACCACAAGATTGAACAACACCAACAAATTCAACAACAACCTGAACTTTGAAAAACACCAACAAATTCAACGACAACCTCAACATTGAAAAACAACAACAACCTCAACATGGAAAAACACCAACAAATTCAACAACAACCTCAACATTGAAAACACCAACAAATTCAACAACCTCAACATTGAAAAACAAGAACCTCAACATCGAAAAACACCACAAACACAACAACAACCTCAACATTGCAAAAAAGCAACAAATTCAACAACAACCTCAACATTGAAAAACGACAACAAATTCAACAACAAACTCAACATTGAAAAAACCCAACAAATTCAACAACAACCTCAACATTGAAAAACACCAACAAATTCAACAACAACCTCGACATTGAAAAACACAGACAAATCAACAACAACCTCAACATTAAAAAAAACAACAAATTCAACAACAACCTCAACATTGAATAAAACCAAGAAATTCAACAAAAACCGCAACATAGAAAACACCAACAAATTCAACAACAACCTCAACATTGAAAAACACCAACAAATTCAACAACAACCTCAACATTAAAAAACACCAACAAATTCAAGAAAAACCTCAACATTGAATAAAACCAAGAAATTCAACAAAAACCGCAACATAGAAAACACCAACAAATTCAACAACAACCTCAACATTGAAAAACACCAACAAATTCAACAACAACCTCAACATTAAAAAACCCCAACAAATTCAACAACAACCTCAACATTGAAAAACACCAACAAATTCAACAACAACCTCAACATTGAAAAACACCAACAAATTCAACAAAAACCTCAACATTAAAAAACACCAACAAATTCAACAACAACCTCAACATTGAAAAACACCAACAAATTCAACAACAACCTCAACATTGAAAAACACCAATAAATTCAACAACAACCTCAACATTCAATAAAACCAACAAATTCAACAACAACCTCATCATTGAAAAAAAGCAACAAATTCAACAACAACCTCAATATTGAAAAACATCAACCTCAACATTGAAAAACACCAACAAATTCAACAACAACCTCAACATTGAAAAAAAGCAACAAATTCAACAACAACGTCAACATTGAAAAACTCCAACAGATTCAACAACAACCTCGACATTGAAAAACAACAACAAATTCAACAACAACCTCAACATTGAAAAACACCAACAAATTCAACAACAACCTCCACATTGAAAAACATCAACAAATTCAACAACAACCTCAACATTGAAAAACACCAACAAATTCAACAACAACCTCAACATTGAAAAACATCAACAAATTCAACAACAACCTCAACATTGAAAAACACCAACAAATTCAACAACAACCTCAACATTGAAAACACCAACAAATTCAACAACAACCTCAAAATTGAAAAACACCAAAAAATTCAACAACAACCTCAACATTGAAAAACACCAACAAATTCAACAACAACCTCAACATTGAAAAACACCAACAAATTCAACAACAAGCTCAACATTAAAAAACACCAACAAATTGAACAACAACTTCAACATTGAAAAACACCAACAAATTCAACAACAACCTCAACATAAAAAACACCAACAAATTCAACAACAACCTCAACATTGAAAAACACCAACAAATTCAACAACAACCTCAACATTGAAAACACCAACAAATTCAACAACAATTTCAACATTGAAAAACCAACAAATTCAACAACAACCTCAACATTGAAAAACAACAACAAATTCAACAACAACCTCAACATTGAAAACACCAACAAATTCAACAACTTCAACATTGAAAAACCAACAATTTCAACAACAACCTCAACATTGAAAAACACCAACAAATTCAACAACAACCTCAACATTGAAAAACAACAACAACCTCGACATTGAAAAACACCAAGAAATTCAACAACAACCTCAACATTGAAAACACCAACAAATTCAACAACAACCTCAACACTGAAAAACAACAAAAAATTCAAGAACAACCTCAACATTGAAACACACCAACAAATTCAACAACAACCTCAACATTGAAAAACACCAACAAATTCAACAACAACCTCAACTTTGAAAAACAACAACAACCTCGACATTGAAAAACACCAAGAAATTCAACAACAACCTCAACATTGAAAACACCAACAAATTCAACAACAACCTCAACACTGAAAAACAACAAAAAATTCAAGAACAACCTCAACATTGAAACACACCAACAAATTCAACAACAACCTCAACATTGAAAAACACCAACAAATTCAACAACAACCTCAACATTGAAAAACACCAACAAATTCAACAACAACCTCAACATTGAAATTCAACAACAACCTCAACATTGAAAAACACCAACAAATTCAACAACAACATCAACATTAAAAAACACCAACAAATTCAACAACAACCTCAACATTGAAAAACACCAACAAATTCAACAACAACCTCAACATTGAAAAACACCAATAAATTCAACAAAATCCTCAACATTGAATAAAACCAACAAATTCAACAACAACCTCAACATCGAAAACACCAACAAATTCAACAACAACCGCAACATAGAAAACACTTACAAATTCAACAACCTCATCATTGAAAAAAAGCAACAAATTCAACAACAACCTCAATATTGAAAAACATCAACCTCAACATTGAAAAACACCAACAAATTCAACAACAACCTCAACACTGAAAAAAAGCAACAAATTCAACAACAACGTCAACATTGAAAAACTCCAAATAATTCAACAACAAACTCGACATTGAAAAACAACAACAAATTCAACAACAACCTCAACATTGAAAAACACCAGCAAATTCAACAACAACCTCAACATTGAAAAACATCAACAAATTCAACAACAACCTCAACATTGAAAAACACCAACAAATTCAACAACAACCTCAACATTGAAAAACATCAACAAATTCAACAACAACCTCAACATTGAAAAACACCAACAAATTCAACAACAACCTCAACATTGAAAACACCAACAAATTCAACAACAACCTCAACATTGAAAAACACCAGAAAATTCAATAACAACCTCAACATTGAAAAACACCAACAAATTCAACAACAACCTCAACATCGAAAACACCAACAAATTCAACAACAACCGCAACATTGAATAAAACCAACCAATTCAACAACAACCTCAACATCGAAAACACCAACAAATTCAACAACAACCGCAACATAGAAAACACCAACAAATTCAACAACAACCTCAACATTGAAAAACACCAACAAATCCAACAACAACCTCAACATTGAAGAACAGCAACAAATTCAGCAACAACTTCAACATTGAAAAACAGCAACAAATTCAACAACAACCTCAACATTGAAAAACACCAACAAATTCAAAAACAACATCAACTTTGTAAAACAACAACAAATTCAACAATAACCTCAAGATTGAACAACACCAACAAATTCAACAACAACCTGAACTTTGAAAAACACCAACAAATTCAACGACAACCTCAACATTGAAAAACAACAACAACCTCAACATGGAAAAACACCAACAAATTCAACAACAACCTCAACATTGAAAACACCAACAAATTCAACAACCTCAACATTGAAAAACAAGAACCTCAACATCGAAAAACACCACAAACACAACACCAACCTCAACATTGCAAAAAAGCAACAAATTCAACAACAACCTCAACATTGAAAAACGACAACAAATTCAACAACAAACTCGACATTGAAAAACAACAACAAATTCAACAACAACCTCAACATTGAAAAACACCAGCAAATTCAACAACAACCTCAACATTGAAAAACATCAACAAATTCAACAACAACCTCAACATTGAAAAACACCAACAAATTCAACAACAACCTCAACATTGAAAAACATCAACAAATTCAACAACAACCTCAACATTGAAAAACACCAACAAATTCAACAACAACCTCAACATTGAAAACACCAACAAATTCAACAACAACCTCAACATTGAAAAACACCAGAAAATTCAATAACAACCTCAACATTGAAAAACACCAACAAATTCAACAACAACCTCAACATCGAAAACACCAACAAATTCAACAACAACCGCAACATTGAATAAAACCAACCAATTCAACAACAACCTCAACATCGAAAACACCAACAAATTCAACAACAACCGCAACATAGAAAACACCAACAAATTCAACAACAACCTCAACGTTGAAAAACACCAACAAATCCAACAACAACCTCAACATTGAAGAACAGCAACAAATTCAGCAACAACTTCAACATTGAAAAACACCAACCAATTCAACAACAACCTCAACATTGAAAAACACCAACAAATTCAAAAACAACATCAACTTTGTAAAACAACAACAAATTCAACAATAACCTCAAGATTGAACAACACAGACAAATTCAACAACAACCTGAACTTTGAAAAACACCAACAAATTCAACGACAACCTCAACATTGAAAAACAACAACAACCTCAACATGGAAAAACACCAACAAATTCAACAACAACCTCAACATTGAAAACACCAACAAATTCAACAACCTCAACATTGAAAAACAAGAACCTCAACATCGAAAAACACCACAAACACAACACCAACCTCAACATTGCAAAAAAGCAACAAATTCAACAACAACCTCAACATTGAAAAACGACAACAAATTCAACAACAAACTCAACATTGAAAAAACCCAACAAATTCAACAACAACCTCAACATTGAAAAACACCAACAAATTCAACAACAACCTCGACATTGAAAAACACAGACAAATCAACAACAACCTCAACATTAAAAAAAACAACAAATTCAACAAAAACCTCAACATTGAAAAACACCAACAAATTCAACAACAACCTCAACAATAAAAAACACCAACAAATTCAACAACAACCTCAACATTGAAAAACACCAACAAATTCAACAACAACCTCAACATTGAAAACACCAACAAATTCAACAACAATTTCAACATTGAAAAACCAACAAATTCAACAACAACCTCAACATTGAAAAACACCAACCAATTCAACAACAACCTCAACATCGAAAACACCAACAAATTCAACAACAACCGCAACATAGAAAACACTTCCAAATGCAACAACCTCATCATTGAAAAAAAGCAACAAATTCAACAACAACCTCAATATTGAAAAACATCAACCTCAACATTGAAAAACACCAACAAATTCAACAACAACCTCAACACTGAAAAAAAGCAACAAATTCAACAACAACGTCAACATTGAAAAACTCCAACTAATTCAACAACAAACTCGACATTGAAAAACAACAACAAATTCAACAACAACCTCAACATTGAAAAACACCAGCAAATTCAACAACAACCTCAACATTGAAAAACATCAACAAATTCAACAACAACCTCAACATTGAAAAACACCAACAAATTCAACAACAACCTCAACATTGAAAAACATCAACAAATTCAACAACAACCTCAACATTGAAAAACACCAACATATTCAACAACAACCTCAACATTGAAAACACCAACAAATTCAACAACAACCTCAACATTGAAAAACACCAGAAAATTCAATAACAACCTCAACATTGAAAAACACCAACAAATTCAACAACAACCTCAACATCGAAAACACCAACAAATTCAACAACAACCGCAACATTGAATAAAACCAACCAATTCAACAACAACCTCAACATCGAAAACACCAACAAATTCAACAACAACCGCAACATAGAAAACACCAACAAATTCAACAACAACCTCAACATTGAAAAACACCAACAAATCCAACAACAACCTCAACATTGAAGAACAGCAACAAATTCAGCAACAACTTCAACATTGAAAAACACCAACCAATTCAACAACAACCTCAACATTGAAAAACACCAACAAATTCAAAAACAACATCAACTTTGTAAAACAACAACAAATTCAACAATAACCTCAAGATTGAACAACACCAACAAATTCAACAACAACCTGAACTTTGAAAAACACCAACAAATTCAACGACAACCTCAACATTGAAAAACAACAACAACCTCAACATGGAAAAACACCAACAAATTCAACAACAACCTCAACATTGAAAACACCAACAAATTCAACAACCTCAACATTGAAAAACAAGAACCTCAACATCGAAAAACACCACAAACACAACACCAACCTCAACATTGCAAAAAAGCAACAAATTCAACAACAACCTCAACATTGAAAAACGACAACAAATTCAACAACAAACTCAACATTGAAAAAATTCAACAAATTCAACAACAACCTCAACATTGAAAAACACCAACAAATTCAACAACAACCTCGACATTGAAAAACACAGACAAATCAACAACAACCTCAACATTAAAAAAAACAACAAATTCAACAACAACCTCAACATTGAAAAACACCAACAAATTCAACAACAACCTCAACAATAAAAAACACCAACAAATTCAACAACAACCTCAACATTGAAAAACACCAACAAATTCAACAACAACCTCGACATTGAAAAACACAGACAAATCAACAACAACCTCAACATTAAAAAAAACAACAAATTCAACAACAACCTCAACATTGAATAAAACCAAGAAATTCAACAAAAACCGCAACATAGAAAACACCAACAAATTCAACAACAACCTCAACATTGAAAAACACCAACAAATTCAACAACAACCTCAACATTAAAAAACACCAACAAATTCAAGAAAAACCTCAACATTGAATAAAACCAAGAAATTCAACAAAAACCGCAACATAGAAAACACCAACAAATTCAACAACAACCTCAACATTGAAAAACACCAACAAATTCAACAACAACCTCAACATTAAAAAACCCCAACAAATTCAACAACAACCTCAACATTGAAAAACACCAACAAATTCAACAACAACCTCAACATTGAAAAACACCAACAAATTCAACAAAAACCTCAACATTAAAAAACACCAACAAATTCAACAACAACCTCAACATTGAAAAACACCAACAAATTCAACAACAACCTCAACATTGAAAAACACCAATAAATTCAACAACAACCTCAACATTCAATAAAACCAACAAATTCAACAACAACCTCATCATTGAAAAAAAGCAACAAATTCAACAACAACCTCAATATTGAAAAACATCAACCTCAACATTGAAAAACACCAACAAATTCAACAACAACCTCAACATTGAAAAAAAGCAACAAATTCAACAACAACGTCAACATTGAAAAACTCCAACAGATTCAACAACAACCTCGACATTGAAAAACAACAACAAATTCAACAACAACCTCAACATTGAAAAACACCAACAAATTCAACAACAACCTCCACATTGAAAAACATCAACAAATTCAACAACAACCTCAACATTGAAAAACACCAACAAATTCAACAACAACCTCAACATTGAAAAACATCAACAAATTCAACAACAACCTCAACATTGAAAAACACCAACAAATTCAACAACAACCTCAACATTGAAAACACCAACAAATTCAACAACAACCTCAAAATTGAAAAACACCAAAAAATTCAACAACAACCTCAACATTGAAAAACACCAACAAATTCAACAACAACCTCAACATTGAAAAACACCAACAAATTCAACAACAAGCTCAACATTAAAAAACACCAACAAATTGAACAACAACTTCAACATTGAAAAACACCAACAAATTCAACAACAACCTCAACATAAAAAACACCAACAAATTCAACAACAACCTCAACATTGAAAAACACCAACAAATTCAACAACAACCTCAACATTGAAAACACCAACAAATTCAACAACAATTTCAACATTGAAAAACCAACAAATTCAACAACAACTTCAACATTGAAAAACCAACAAATTCAACAACAACCTCAACATTGAAAAACACCAACAAATTCAACAACAACCTCAACATTGAAAAACAACAACAACCTCGACATTGAAAAACACCAAGAAATTCAACAACAACCTCAACATTGAAAACACCAACAAATTCAACAACAACCTCAACACTGAAAAACAACAAAAAATTCAAGAACAACCTCAACATTGAAACACACCAACAAATTCAACAACAACCTCAACATTGAAAAACACCAACAAATTCAACAACAACCTCAACTTTGAAAAACAACAACAACCTCGACATTGAAAAACACCAAGAAATTCAACAACAACCTCAACATTGAAAACACCAACAAATTCAACAACAACCTCAACACTGAAAAACAACAAAAAATTCAAGAACAACCTCAACATTGAAACACACCAACAAATTCAACAACAACCTCAACATTGAAAAACACCAACAAATTCAACAACAACCTCAACATTGAAAAACACCAACAAATTCAACAACAACCTCAACATTGAAATTCAACAACAACCTCAACATTGAAAAACACCAACAAATTCAACAACAACATCAACATTAAAAAACACCAACAAATTCAACAACAACCTCAACATTGAAAAACACCAACAAATTCAACAACAACCTCAACATCGAAAACACCAACAAATTCAACAACAACCGCAACATTGAATAAAACCAACCAATTCAACAACAACCTCAACATCGAAAACACCAACAAATTCAACAACAACCGCAACATAGAAAACACCAACAAATTCAACAACAACCTCAACATTGAAAAACACCAACAAATCCAACAACAACCTCAACATTGAAGAACAGCAACAAATTCAGCAACAACTTCAACATTGAAAAACACCAACCAATTCAACAACAACCTCAACATTGAAAAACACCAACAAATTCAAAAACAACATCAACTTTGTAAAACAACAACAAATTCAACAATAACCTCAAGATTGAACAACACCAACAAATTCAACAACAACCTGAACTTTGAAAAACACCAACAAATTCAACGACAACCTCAACATTGAAAAACAACAACAACCTCAACATGGAAAAACACCAACAAATTCAACAACAACCTCAACATTGAAAACACCAACAAATTCAACAACCTCAACATTGAAAAACAAGAACCTCAACATCGAAAAACACCACAAACACAACACCAACCTCAACATTGCAAAAAAGCAACAAATTCAACAACAACCTCAACATTGAAAAACGACAACAAATTCAACAACAAACTCAACATTGAAAAAATTCAACAAATTCAACAACAACCTCAACATTGAAAAACACCAACAAATTCAACAACAACCTCGACATTGAAAAACACAGACAAATCAACAACAACCTCAACATTAAAAAAAACAACAAATTCAACAACAACCTCAACATTGAAAAACACCAACAAATTCAACAACAACCTCAACAATAAAAAACACCAACAAATTCAACAACAACCTCAACATTGAAAAACACCAACAAATTCAACAACAACCTCGACATTGAAAAACACAGACAAATCAACAACAACCTCAACATTAAAAAAAACAACAAATTCAACAACAACCTCAACATTGAATAAAACCAAGAAATTCAACAAAAACCGCAACATAGAAAACACCAACAAATTCAACAACAACCTCAACATTGAAAAACACCAACAAATTCAACAACAACCTCAACATTAAAAAACACCAACAAATTCAAGAAAAACCTCAACATTGAATAAAACCAAGAAATTCAACAAAAACCGCAACATAGAAAACACCAACAAATTCAACAACAACCTCAACATTGAAAAACACCAACAAATTCAACAACAACCTCAACATTAAAAAACCCCAACAAATTCAACAACAACCTCAACATTGAAAAACACCAACAAATTCAACAACAACCTCAACATTGAAAAACACCAACAAATTCAACAAAAACCTCAACATTAAAAAACACCAACAAATTCAACAACAACCTCAACATTGAAAAACACCAACAAATTCAACAACAACCTCAACATTGAAAAACACCAATAAATTCAACAACAACCTCAACATTCAATAAAACCAACAAATTCAACAACAACCTCATCATTGAAAAAAAGCAACAAATTCAACAACAACCTCAATATTGAAAAACATCAACCTCAACATTGAAAAACACCAACAAATTCAACAACAACCTCAACATTGAAAAAAAGCAACAAATTCAACAACAACGTCAACATTGAAAAACTCCAACAGATTCAACAACAACCTCGACATTGAAAAACAACAACAAATTCAACAACAACCTCAACATTGAAAAACACCAACAAATTCAACAACAACCTCCACATTGAAAAACATCAACAAATTCAACAACAACCTCAACATTGAAAAACACCAACAAATTCAACAACAACCTCAACATTGAAAAACATCAACAAATTCAACAACAAACTCAACATTGAAAAACACCAACAAATTCAACAACAACCTCAACATTGAAAACACCAACAAATTCAACAACAACCTCAAAATTGAAAAACACCAAAAAATTCAACAACAACCTCAACATTGAAAAACACCAACAAATTCAACAACAACCTCAACATTGAAAAACACCAACAAATTCAACAACAAGCTCAACATTAAAAAACACCAACAAATTGAACAACAACTTCAACATTGAAAAACACCAACAAATTCAACAACAACCTCAACATAAAAAACACCAACAAATTCAACAACAACCTCAACATTGAAAAACACCAACAAATTCAACAACAACCTCAACATTGAAAACACCAACAAATTCAACAACAATTTCAACATTGAAAAACCAACAAATTCAACAACAACTTCAACATTGAAAAACCAACAAATTCAACAACAACCTCAACATTGAAAAACACCAACAAATTCAACAACAACCTCAACATTGAAAAACAACAACAACCTCAACATTGAAAAACACCAAGAAATTCAACAACAACCTCAACATTGAAAACACCAACAAATTCAACAACAACCTCAACACTGAAAAACAACAAAAAATTCAAGAACAACCTCAACATTGAAACACACCAACAAATTCAACAACAACCTCAACATTGAAAAACACCAACAAATTCAACAACAACCTCAACTTTGAAAAACAACAACAACCTCGACATTGAAAAACACCAAGAAATTCAACAACAACCTCAACATTGAAAACACCAACAAATTCAACAACAACCTCAACACTGAAAAACAACAAAAAATTCAAGAACAACCTCAACATTGAAACACACCAACAAATTCAACAACAACCTCAACATTGAAAAACACCAACAAATTCAACAACAACCTCAACATTGAAAAACACCAACAAATTCAACAACAACCTCAACATTGAAATTCAACAACAACCTCAACATTGAAAAACACCAACAAATTCAACAACAACATCAACATTAAAAAACACCAACAAATTCAACAACAACCTCAACATTGAAAAACACCAACAAATTCAACAACAACCTCAACATTGAAAAACACCAATAAATTCAACAAAATCCTCAACATTGAATAAAACCAACAAATTCAACAACAACCTCAACATCGAAAACACCAACAAATTCAACAACAACCGCAACATAGAAAACACTTACAAATTCAACAACCTCATCATTGAAAAAAAGCAACAAATTCAACAACAACCTCAATATTGAAAAACATCAACCTCAACATTGAAAAACACCAACAAATTCAACAACAACCTCAACACTGAAAAAAAGCAACAAATTCAACAACAACGTCAACATTGAAAAACTCCAAATAATTCAACAACAAACTCGACATTGAAAAACAACAACAAATTCAACAACAACCTCAACATTGAAAAACACCAGCAAATTCAACAACAACCTCAACATTGAAAAACATCAACAAATTCAACAACAACCTCAACATTGAAAAACACCAACAAATTCAACAACAACCTCAACATTGAAAAACATCAACAAATTCAACAACAACCTCAACATTGAAAAACACCAACAAATTCAACAACAACCTCAACATTGAAAACACCAACAAATTCAACAACAACCTCAACATTGAAAAACACCAGAAAATTCAATAACAACCTCAACATTGAAAAACACCAACAAATTCAACAACAACCTCAACATCGAAAACACCAACAAATTCAACAACAACCGCAACATTGAATAAAACCAACCAATTCAACAACAACCTCAACATCGAAAACACCAACAAATTCAACAACAACCGCAACATAGAAAACACCAACAAATTCAACAACAACCTCAACATTGAAAAACACCAACAAATCCAACAACAACCTCAACATTGAAGAACAGCAACAAATTCAGCAACAACTTCAACATTGAAAAACAGCAACAAATTCAACAACAACCTCAACATTGAAAAACACCAACAAATTCAAAAACAACATCAACTTTGTAAAACAACAACAAATTCAACAATAACCTCAAGATTGAACAACACCAACAAATTCAACAACAACCTGAACTTTGAAAAACACCAACAAATTCAACGACAACCTCAACATTGAAAAACAACAACAACCTCAACATGGAAAAACACCAACAAATTCAACAACAACCTCAACATTGAAAACACCAACAAATTCAACAACCTCAACATTGAAAAACAAGAACCTCAACATCGAAAAACACCACAAACACAACACCAACCTCAACATTGCAAAAAAGCAACAAATTCAACAACAACCTCAACATTGAAAAACGACAACAAATTCAACAACAAACTCGACATTGAAAAACAACAACAAATTCAACAACAACCTCAACATTGAAAAACACCAACAAATTCAACAACAACCTCAACATTGAAAAACATCAACAAATTCAACAACAACCTCAACATTGAAAAACACCAACAAATTCAACAACAACCTCAACATTGAAAAACATCAACAAATTCAACAACAACCTCAACATTGAAAAACACCAACAAATTCAACAACAACCTCAACATTGAAAACACCAACAAATTCAACAACAACCTCAACATTGAAAAACACCAGAAAATTCAATAACAACCTCAACATTGAAAAACACCAACAAATTCAACAACAACCTCAACATCGAAAACACCAACAAATTCAACAACAACCGCAACATTGAATAAAACCAACCAATTCAACAACAACCTCAACATCGAAAACACCAACAAATTCAACAACAACCGCAACATAGAAAACACCAACAAATTCAACAACAACCTCAACATTGAAAAACACCAACAAATCCAACAACAACCTCAACATTGAAGAACAGCAACAAATTCAGCAACAACTTCAACATTGAAAAACACCAACAAATTCAACAACAACCTCAACATTGAAAAACACCAACAAATTCAAAAACAACATCAACTTTGTAAAACAACAACAAATTCAACAATAACCTCAAGATTGAACAACACAGACAAATTCAACAACAACCTGAACTTTGAAAAACACCAACAAATTCAACGACAACCTCAACATTGAAAAACAACAACAACCTCAACATGGAAAAACACCAACAAATTCAACAACAACCTCAACATTGAAAACACCAACAAATTCAACAACCTCAACATTGAAAAACAAGAACCTCAACATCGAAAAACACCACAAACACAACACCAACCTCAACATTGCAAAAAAGCAACAAATTCAACAACAACCTCAACATTGAAAAACGACAACAAATTCAACAACAAACTCAACATTGAAAAAACCCAACAAATTCAACAACAACCTCAACATTGAAAAACACCAACAAATTCAACAACAACCTCGACATTGAAAAACACAGACAAATCAACAACAACCTCAACATTAAAAAAAACAACAAATTCAACAAAAACCTCAACATTGAAAAACACCAACAATTTCAACAACAACCTCAACAATAAAAAACACCAACAAATTCAACAACAACCTCAACATTGAAAAACACCAACAAATTCAACAACAACCTCAACATTGAAAACACCAACAAATTCAACAACAATTTCAACATTGAAAAACCAACAAATTCAACAACAACCTCAACATTGAAAAACACCAACCAATTCAACAACAACCTCAACATCGAAAACACCAACAAATTCAACAACAACCGCAACATAGAAAACACTTACAAATGCAACAACCTCATCATTGAAAAAAAGCAACAAATTCAACAACAACCTCAATATTGAAAAACATCAACCTCAACATTGAAAAACACCAACAAATTCAACAACAACCTCAACACTGAAAAAAAGCAACAAATTCAACAACAACGTCAACATTGAAAAACTCCAACTAATTCAACAACAAACTCGACATTGAAAAACAACAACAAATTCAACAACAACCTCAACATTGAAAAACACCAGCAAATTCAACAACAACCTCAACATTGAAAAACATCAACAAATTCAACAACAACCTCAACATTGAAAAACACCAACAAATTCAACAACAACCTCAACATTGAAAAACATCAACAAATTCAACAACAACCTCAACATTGAAAAACACCAACATATTCAACAACAACCTCAACATTGAAAACACCAACAAATTCAACAACAACCTCAACATTGAAAAACACCAGAAAATTCAATAACAACCTCAACATTGAAAAACACCAACAAATTCAACAACAACCTCAACATCGAAAACACCAACAAATTCAACAACAACCGCAACATTGAATAAAACCAACCAATTCAACAACAACCTCAACATCGAAAACACCAACAAATTCAACAACAACCGCAACATAGAAAACACCAACAAATTCAACAACAACCTCAACATTGAAAAACACCAACAAATCCAACAACAACCTCAACATTGAAGAACAGCAACAAATTCAGCAACAACTTCAACATTGAAAAACACCAACCAATTCAACAACAACCTCAACATTGAAAAACACCAACAAATTCAAAAACAACATCAACTTTGTAAAACAACAACAAATTCAACAATAACCTCAAGATTGAACAACACCAACAAATTCAACAACAACCTGAACTTTGAAAAACACCAACAAATTCAACGACAACCTCAACATTGAAAAACAACAACAACCTCAACATGGAAAAACACCAACAAATTCAACAACAACCTCAACATTGAAAACACCAACAAATTCAACAACCTCAACATTGAAAAACAAGAACCTCAACATCGAAAAACACCACAAACACAACACCAACCTCAACATTGCAAAAAAGCAACAAATTCAACAACAACCTCAACATTGAAAAACGACAACAAATTCAACAACAAACTCAACATTGAAAAAATTCAACAAATTCAACAACAACCTCAACATTGAAAAACACCAACAAATTCAACAACAACCTCGACATTGAAAAACACAGACAAATCAACAACAACCTCAACATTAAAAAAAACAACAAATTCAACAACAACCTCAACATTGAAAAACACCAACAAATTCAACAACAACCTCAACAATAAAAAACACCAACAAATTCAACAACAACCTCAACATTGAAAAACACCAACAAATTCAACAACAACCTCAACATTGAAAACACCAACAAATTCAACAACAATTTCAACATTGAAAAACCAACAAATTCAACAACAACCTCAACATTGAAAAACACCAACCAATTCAACAACAACCTCAACATCGAAAACACCAACAAATTCAACAACAATCACAACATTGAATAAAACCAACCAATTCAACAACAACCTCAACCTTGAAAACACCAACAAATTCAACAACAATTTCAACATTGAAAAACCAACAAATTCAACAACAACCTCAACATTGAAAAACACCAACAAATTCAACAACAACCTCAACATTGAAAAACACCAACAAATCCAACAACAACCTCAACATTGAAGAACAGCAACAAATTCAGCAACAACTTCAACATTGAAAAACACCAACAAATTCAACAACAACCTCAACATTGAAAAACACCAACAAATTCAAAAACAACATCAACTTTGTAAAACAACAACAAATTCAACAATAACCTCAAGATTGAACAACACCAACAAATTCAACAACAACCTGAACTTTGAAAAACACCAACAAATTCAACGACAACCTCAACATTGAAAAACAACAACAACCTCAACATGGAAAAACACCAACAAATTCAACAACAACCTCAACATTGAAAACACCAACAAATTCATCAACCTCAACATTGAAAAACAAGAACCTCAACATCGAAAAACACCACAAACACAACACCAACCTCAACATTGCAAAAAAGCAACAAATTCAACAACAACCTCAACATTGAAAAACGACAACAAATTCAACAACAAACTCAACATTGAAAAAACCCAACAAATTCAACAACAACCTCATCATTGAAAAACACCAACAAATTCAACAACAACCTCGACATTGAAAAACACAGACAAATCAACAACAACCTCAACATTAAAAAAAACAACAAATTCAACAACAACCTCAACATTGAAAAACACCAACAAATTCAACAACAACCTCAACAATAAAAAACACCAACAAATTCAACAACAACCTCAACATTGAAAAACACCAACAAATTCAACAACAACCTCAACATTGAAAACACCAACAAATTCAACAACAATTTCAACATTGAAAAACCAACAAATTCAACAACAACCTCAACATTGAAAAACACCAACCAATTCAACAACAACCTCAACATCGAAAACACCAACAAATTCAACAACAACCACAACATTGAATAAAACCAACCAATTCAACAACAACCTCAACCTTGAAAACACCAACAAATTCAACAACAATTTCAACATTGAAAAACCAACAAATTCAACAACAACCTCAACATTGAAAAACACCAACAAATTCAACAACAACCTCAACATTGAAAACATCAACAAATTCAACAACAACTTCAACATTTAAAAACCAACAAATTCAACCACGACCTCAACATTGAAAAACAGCAACAAATTCAACAACAACCTCAACATTGAAAAACAACAACAACCTCGACATTGAAAAACACCAAGAAATTCAACTACAACCTCAACATTGTAAACACCAACAAATTCAACAACAACCTCAACACTGAAAAACAAAAAAAATTCAAGAACAACCTCAACATTGAAAAACACCAACAAATTCAACAACAACCTCAACATTGAAAAACACCAACAAATTCAACAACAACCTCAACATTGAAAACACCAACAAATTCAACAACAACCTCAACATTGAAAAACACCAAAAAATTCAACAACAACCTCAACATTGAAATTCAACAACAACCTCAACATTGAAAAACACCAACAAATTCAACAACGACCTCAACATTAAAAAACCCCAACAAATTCAACAACAACCTCAACATTGAAAAACACCAACAAATTCAACAACAACCTCAACATTGAAAAACACCAATAAATTCAACAAAAACCTCAACATTGAATAAAACCAAGAAATTCAACAAAAACCGCAACATAGAAAACACCAACAAATTCAACAACAACCTCAACATTGAAAACACCAACAAATTCAACAACAACCTCAACATTAAAAAACACCAACAAATTCAACAAAAACCTCAACATTGAATAAAACCAAGAAATTCAACAAAAACCGCAACATAGAAAACACCAACAAATTCAACAACAACCTCAACATTGAAAAACACCAACAAATTCAACAACAACCTCAACATTGAAAAACACCAACAAATTCAACAACAACCTCAAA
Source organism: Isurus oxyrinchus (assembly GCA_026770705.1). Lineage (NCBI taxonomy): Eukaryota > Metazoa > Chordata > Chondrichthyes > Lamniformes > Lamnidae > Isurus > Isurus oxyrinchus. The sequence continues at coordinate 56,481 of JANJGN010000833.1, forward strand.
TTAAAAAACCCCATCAAATTCAACAAGAACCTCAACATTGAAAAACACCAACAAATTCAACAACAACCTCAACATTGAAAAACACCAACAAATTCAACAACAATTTCAACATTGAAAAACCAACAAATGCAACACCAACCTCAACATTGAAAAACACCAACAAATTCAACAACAACCTCAACATTGAAAACACCAACAAATTCAACAACAACTTCAACATTGAAAAACCAACAAATTCAACCACGACCTCAACATTGAAAAACAGCAACAAATTCAACAACAACCTCAACATTGAAAAACAACAACAACCTCGACATTGAAAAACACCAAGAAATTCAACAACAACCTCAACATTGAAAACAGCAACAAATTCAACAACAACCTCAACACTGAAAAACAACAAAAATTTCAAGAACAACCTCAACATTGAAAAACACCAACAAATTCAACAACAACCTCAACATTGAAAAACACCAACAGATTCAACAACAACCTCAACATTGAAAACTCCAACAAATTCAACAACAACCTCAACATTGAAAAACAACAAAAAATTCAACAACAACCTCAACATTGAAATTCAACAACAAACTCAACATTTAAAAACACCAAAAAATTCAAAAACGACGTCAACATTAAAAAACCCCAACAAATTCAACAACAACCTCAACATTGAAAAACACCAACAAATTCAACAACAACCTCAACATTGAAAAACACCAATAAATTCAACAAAAACATCAACATTGAATAAAACCAAGAAATTCAACAAAAACCGCAACATTGAATAAAACCAACAAATTCAACAAAAACCGCAACATAGAAAACACCAACAAATTCAACAACAACCTCAACATTGAAAAACACCAACAAATTCAACAACAACCTCAACATTGAAAAACAACAACAAATTCAACAACAACCTCAACATTAAAAAACCCCAACAAATTCAACAACAACCTCAACATTGAAAAACACCAACAAATTCAACAACAACCTCAACATTGAAAAACACCAATAAATTCAACAAAAACCTCAACATTGAATAAAACCAAGAAATTCAACAAAAACCGCAACATAGAAAACACCAACAAATTCAACAACAACCTCAACATTGAAAAACACCAACAAATTCAACAACAACCTCAACATTAAAAAACACCAACAAATTCAACAACAACCTCAGCATTGAAAAACACCAACAAATTCAACAACAACCTCAACATTGAAAAACACCAATAAATTCAACAAAAACCTCAACATTGAATAAAACCAACAAATTCAACAACAACCTCAACATCGAAAACACCAACAAATTCAACAACAACCGCAACATAGAAAACACAAACAAATTCAACAACCTCATCATTGAAAAAAAGCAACAAATTCAACAACAACCTCAATATTGAAAAACATCAACCTCAACATTGAAAAACACCAACAAATTCAACAACAACCTCAACATTGAAAAAAAGCAACAAATTCAACAACAACGTCAACTTTGAAAAACTCCAACAGATTCAACAACAACCTCGACATTGAAAAACAACAACAAATTCAACAACAACCTCAACATTGAAAACACCAACAAATTCAACAACAACTTCAACATTGAAAAACCAACAAATTCAACCACGACCTCAACATTGAAAAACAGCAACAAATTCAACAACAACCTCAACATTGAAAAACAACAACAACCTCGACATTGAAAAACACCAAGAAATTCAACAACAACCTCAACATTGAAAACAGCAACAAATTCAACAACAACCTCAACACTGAAAAACAACAAAAATTTCAAGAACAACCTCAACATTGAAAAACACCAACAAATTCAACAACAACCTCAACATTGAAAAACACCAACAGATTCAACAACAACCTCAACATTGAAAACTCCAACAAATTCAACAACAACCTCAACATTGAAAAACACCAAAAAATTCAACAACAACCTCAACATTGAAATTCAACAACAAACTCTACATTGAAAAACACCAAAAAATTCAAAAACGACGTCAACATTAAAAAACCCCAACAAATTCAACAACAACCTCAACATTGAAAAACACCAACAAATTCAACAACAACCTCAACATTGAACAACACCAATAAATTCAACAAAAACATCAACATTGAATAAAACCAAGAAATTCAACAAAAACCGCAACATAGAAAACACCAACAAATTCAACAACAACCTCAACATTGAAAAACACCAACAAATTCAACAACAACCTCAACATTAAAAAAGACCAACAAATTCAACAAAAGCCTCAACATTGAATAAAACCAAGAAATTCAACAAAAACCGCAACATAGAAAACACCAACAAATTCAACAACAACCTCAACATTGAAAAACACCAACAAATTCAACAACAACCTCAACATTGAAAAACACCAACAAATTTAACAACAACCTCAACATTAAAAAACCCCAACAAATTCAACAACAACCTCAACATTGAAAAACACCAACAAATTCAACAACAACCTCAAAATTGAAAAACACCAATAAATTCAACAAAAACCTCAACATTGAATAAAACCAAGAAATTCAACAAAAACCGCCACATAGAAAACACCAACAAATTCAACAACAACCTCAACATTGAAAAACACCAACAAATTCAACAACAACCTCAACATTAAAAAACACCAACAAATTCAACAACAACCTCAACATTGAAAAACACCAACAAATTCAACAAACAACCTCAACATTGAAAAACACCAATAAATTCAACAAAAACCTCAACATTGAATAAAACCAACAAATTCAACAACAACCTCAACATCGAAAACACCAACAAATTCAACAACAACCGCAACATAGAAAACACAAACAAATTCAACAACCTCATCATTGAAAAAAAGCAACAAATTCAACAACAACCTCAATATTGAAAAACATCAACCTCAACATTGAAAAACACCAACAAATTCAACAACAACCTCAACATTGAAAAAAAGCAACAAATTCAACAACAACGTCAACTTTGAAAAACTCCAACAGATTCAACAACAACCTCGACATTGAAAAACAACAACAAATTCAACAACAACCTCAACATTGAAAAACACCAACAAATTCAACAACAACCTCCACATTGAAAAACATCAACAAATTCAACAACAACCTCAACATTGAAAAAAACCAACAAATTCAACAACAACCTCAACATTGAAAAACATTAACAAATTCAACAACAACCTCAACATTGAAAAACACCAACAAATTCAACAACAACCTCAACATTGAAAACACCTACAAATTCAACAACAACCTCAACATTGAAAAACACCAAAAAATTCAACAACAACCTCAACATTGAAAAACACCAACAAATTCAACGACAACCACAACATTGAAAAACACCAACAAATTCAACAACAAGCTCAACATTAAAAAACACCAACAAATTCAACAACAACTTCAACATTGAAAAACACCAACAAATTCAACAACAACCTCAACATTGAAAAACACCAACAAATTCAACAACAGCTTCAACATTGAAAAACACCAATAAATTCAACAAAAACCTCAACATTGAATAAAATCAAGAAATTCAACAAAAACCGCAACATAGAAAACACCAACAAATTCAACAACAACCTCAACATTGAAAAACACCAACAAATTCAACAACAACCTCAACATTGAAAACCACCAACAAATTCAACAACAAGCTCAATTTTGAAAAACACCAACAAATTCAACAACAACCACAACATTGAAAAACACCAACAAATTCAACAACAACCTCAGCATTGAAATTCAACAACAACCTCAACATTGAAAAACACCAACAAATTCAACAACAACCTCAACATTAAAAAACACCAACAAATTCAACAACAACCTCAACATTGAAAAACACCAACAAATTCAACAACAACCTCAACATTGAAAAACACCAATAAATTCAACAAAAACCTCAACATTGAATAAAACCAACAAATTCAACAACAACCTCAACATCGAAAACACCAACAAATTCAACAACAACCGCAACATAGAAAACACCAACAAATTCAACAACCTCATCATTGAAAAATGCAACAAATTCAACAACAACCTCAATATTGAAAAACATCAACCTCAACATTGAAAAACACCAACAAATTCAACAACAACCTCAACATTGAAAAAAAGCAACAAATTCAACAACAACGTCAACATTGAAAAACTCCAACAGATTCAACAACAACTTCGACAATGAAAAACAACAACAAATTCAACAACAACCTCAACATTGAAAAACACCAACAAATTCAACAACAACCTCCACATTGAAAAACATCAACAAATTCAACAACAACCTCAACATTGAAAAACACCAACAAATTCAAAAACAACCTCAACATTGAAAAACATCAACAAATTCAACAACAACCTCAACATTGAAAAACACCAACAAATTCACCAACAACCTCAACATTGAAAACACCAACAAATTCAACAACAACCTCAACATTGAAAAATACCAAAAAATTCAACAACAACCTCAACATTGAAAAACACCAACAAATTCAACAACAACCTCAACATTGAAAAACACCAACAAATTCAACAACAAGCTCAACATTAAAAAACACCAACAAATTCAACAACAACTTCAACATTGAAAAACACCAACAAATTCAACAACAACCTTGACATTGAAAAACACCAACAAATTCAACAACAACCTTGACATTGAAAAACACCAACAACTTCAACAACAACCTCGACATAGAAAAACACCAACAAATTCAACAACAACGTCAACATAGAAAGCACCAACAAATTCAACAACAACCTCAACATAGAAAACACCAACAAATTCACCAACAACCTCGACATTGAAAAACAACAACAACCTCAACATCGAAAACAACAACAAATTCAACAACAACCGCAACATAGAAAACACCAATAAATTCAACAACAACCTAAAAATAGAAAACACCAACAAATTCAACAACAACCTCGACAGGGAAAAACACCAACAAATTCAACAACAACCTAAACATAGAAAAGACGAACAAATTCAACAACAACCTCGACATGGAAAAACACCAACAAATTCAACAACAACCTAAACATAGAAAACACCAACAAATTCAACAACAACCTCGACATTGAAAAACACCAACAAATCAACAACAACCTCAACATAAAAAAAAACAACAAATTCAACAACAACCTCAACATTGAAAAACACCAACAAACTCAACAACAACCTCAACAATAAAAAACACCAACAAATTCAGCAACAACCTCAACATTGAAAAACGCCAACAAATTCAACAACAACCTCAACATTGAAAACACCAACAAATTCAACAACAATTTCAACATTGAAAAACCAACAAATTCAACAAGAACCTCAACATTGAAAAACACCAACAAATTCAACAACAACCTCAACGTTGAAAACACCAACAAATTCAACAACAACTTCAACATTGAAAAACCAACAAATTCAACAACAACCTCAACATTGAAAAACACCAACAAATTCAACAACAACCTCAACATTGAAAAACAACAACAACCTCGACATTGAAAAACACCAAGAACTTCAACAACAACCTCAACATTGAAAAACACCAACAAATTCAACAACAACCTCAACATTAAAAAACACCAACAAATTCAACAACAACCTCAACATTGAAAAACACCAACAAATTCAACAACAACCTCAACATTGAAAAACACCAATAAATTCAACAAAAACCTCAACATTGAATAAAACCAACAAATTCAACAACAACCTCAACATCGAAAACACCAACAAATTCAACAACAACCGCAACATAGAAAACACCAACAAATTCAACAACCTCATCATTGAAAAAAAGCAACAAATTCAACAACAACCTCAATATTGAAAAACATCAACCTCAACATTGAAAAACACCAACAAATTCAACAACAACCTCAACATTGAAAAAAAGCAACAAATTCAACAACAACGTCAACTTTGAAAAACTCCAACAGATTCAACAACAACCTCGACATTGAAAAACAACAACAAATTCAACAACAACCTCAACATTGAAAAACACCAACAAATTCAACAACAACCTCCACATTGAAAAACATCAACAAATTCAACAACAACCTCAACATTGAAAAAAACCAACAAATTCAACAACAACCTCAACATTGAAAAACATCAACAAATTCAACAACAACCTCAACATTGAAAAACACCAACAAATTCAACAACAACCTCAACATTGAAAACACCAACAAATTCAACAACAACCTCAACATTGAAAAACACCAAAAAATTCAACAACAACCTCAACATTGAAAAACACCAACAAATTCAACAACAACCACAAAATTGAAAAACACCAACAAATTCAACAACAAGCTCAACATTAAAAAACACCAACAAATTCAACAACAACTTCAACATTGAAAAACACCAACAAATTCAACAACAACCTCAGCATTGAAAAACACCAACAAATTCAACAACAGCTTCAACATTGAAAAACACCAATAAATTCAACAACAACCTCAACATTGAATAAAACCAAGAAATTCAACAAAAACCGCAACATAGAAAACACCAACAAATTCAACAACAACCTCAACATTGAAAAACACCAACAAATTCAACAACAACCTCAACATTGAAAACCACCAACAAATTCAACAACAAGCTCAATTTTGAAAAACACCAACAAATTCAACAACAACCACAACATTGAAAAACACCAACAAATTCAACAACAACCTCAACATTGAAATTCAACAACAACGTCAACATTGAAAAACACCAACAAATTCAACAACAACCTCAACATTAAAAAACACCAACAAATTCAACAACAACCTCAACATTGAAAAACAACAACAAATTCAACAACAACCTCAACATTGAAAAACACCAATAAATTCAACAAAAACCTCAACATTGAATAAAACCAACAAATTCAACAACAACCTCAACATCGAAAACACCAACAAATTCAACAACAACCGCAACATAGAAAACACCAACAAATTCAACAACCTCATCATTGAAAAAAAGCAACAAATTCAACAACAACCTCAATATTGAAAAACATCAACCTCAACATTGAAAAACACCAACAAATTCAACAACAACCTCAACATTGAAAAAAAGCAACAAATTCAACAACAACGTCAACATTGAAAAACTCCAACAGATTCAAAAACAACCTCGACAATGAAAAACAACAACAAATTCAACAACAACCTCAACATTGAAAAACACCAACAAATTCAACAACAACCTCCACATTGAAAAACATCAACAAATTCAACAACAACCTCAACATTGAAAAACACCAACAAATTCAACAACAACCTCAACATTGAAAAACATCAACAAATTCAACAACAACCTCTAGATTGAAAAACACCAACAAATTCACCAACAACCTCAACATTGAAAACACCAACAAATTCAACAGCAACCTCAACATTGAAAAACACCCAAAAATTCAACAACAACCTCAACATTGAAAAACACCAACAAATTCAACAACAACCTCAACTTTGAAAAACACCAACAAATTCAACAAGCTCAACATTAAAAAACACCAACAAATTCAACAACAACTTCAACATTGAAAAACACCAACAAATTCAACAACAACCTTGACATTGAAGAACACCAACAAATTCAACAACAACCTTGACATTGAAAAACACCAACAACTTCAACAACAACCTCGACATAGAAAAACACCAACAAATTCAACAACAACGTCAACATAGAAAGCTCCAACAAATTCAACAACAACCTCAACATACAAAACACCAACAAATTCACCAACAACCTCGACATTGAAAAACAACAACAACCTCAACATCGAAAACAACAACAAATTCAACAACAACCGCAACATAGAAAACACCAATAAATTCAACAACAACCTAAAAATAGAAAACACCAACAAATTCAACAACAACCTCGACATGGAAAAACACCAACAAATTCAACAACAACCTAAACATAGAAAACACCAACAAATTCAACAACAACCTCGACATGGAAAAACACCAACAAATTCAACAACAACCTAAACATAGAAAACACCAACAAATTCAACAACAACCTCGACATTGAAAAACACCAACAAATCAACAACAACCTCAACATTAAAAAAAAACAACAAATTCAACAACAACCTCAACATTGAAAAACACCAACAAACTCAACAACAACCTCAACAATAAAAAACACCAACAAATTCAGCAACAACCTCAACATTGAAAAACGCCAACAAATTCAACAACAACCTCAACATTGAAAACACCAACAAATTCAACAACAATTTCAACATTGAAAAACCAACAAATTCAACAACAACCTCAACATTGAAAAACACCAACAAATTCAACAACAACCTCAACATTGAAAACACCAACAAATTCAACAACAACTTCAACATTGAAAAACCAACAAATTCAACAACAACCTCAACATTGAAAAACACCAACAAATTCAACAACAACCTCAACATTGAAAAACAACAACAACCTCGACATTGAAAAACACCAAGAACTTCAACAACAACCTAAACATTGAAAAACAACATAAAATTCAAGAACAACCACAACATTGAAAAACACCAACAAATTCAACAACAACCTCAACATTGAAAAACACCAACAAATTCAACAACAACCTCAAAATTGAAAAACACCAACAAATTCAACAACAACCTCAACATTGAAATTCAACAACAACCTCAACATTGAAAAACACCAACAAATTCAACAACAACCTCAACATTAAAAAACACCAACAAATTCAACAACAACCTCAACATTGAAAAACACCAACAAATTCAACAACAACCTCAACATTGAAAAACACCAATAAATTCAACAAAATCCTCAACATTGAATAAAACCAACAAATTCAACAACAACCTCAACATCGAAAACACCAACAAATTCAACTACAACCGCAACATAGAAAACACCTACAAATTCAACAACCTCATCATTGAAAAAAAACAACAAATTCAACAGCAACCTCAATATTGAAAAACATCAACCTCAACATTGAAAAACACCAACAAATTCAACAACAACCTCAACATTGAAAAAAAGCAACAAATTCAACAACAACGTCAACTTTGAAAAACTCCAACAGATTCAACAACAACCTCGACATAGAAAAACAACAACAAATTCAACAACAACCTCAACATTGAAAAACACCAACAAATTCAACAACAACCTCCACATTGAAAAACATCAACAAATTCAACAACAACCTCAACATTGAAAAAAACCAACAAATTCAACAACAACCTCAACATTGAAAAACATCAACAAATTCAACAACAACCTCAACATTGAAAAACACCAACAAATTCAACAACAACCTCAACATTGAAAACACCAAAAAATTCAACAACAACCTCAACATTGAAAAACACCAAAAAATTCAACAACAACCTCAACATTGAAAAACACCAACAAATTCAACAACAACCACAACATTGAAAAACACCAACAAATTCAACAACAAGCTCAACATTAAAAAACACCAACAAATTCAACAACAACTTCAACATTGAAAAACACCAACAAATTCAACAACAACCTCAACATTGAAAAACACCAACAAATTCAACAACAGCTTCAACATTGAAAAACACCAATAAATTCAACAAAAACCTCAACATTGAATAAAACCAAGAAATTCAACAAAAACCGCAACATAGAAAACACCAACAAATTCAACAACAACCTCAACATTGAAAAACACCAACAAATTCAACAACAACCTCAACATTGAAAACCACCAACAAATTCAACAACAAGCTCAATTTTGAAAAACACCAACAAATTCAACAACAACCACAACATTGAAAAACACCAACAAATTCAACAACAACCTCAACATTGAAATTCAACAACAACCTCAACATTGAAAAACACCAACAAATTCAACAACAACCTCAACATTAAAAAACACCAACAAATTCAACAACAACCTCAACATTTAAAAACAACAACAAATTCAACAACAACCTCAACATTGAAAAACACCAATAAATTCAACAAAAACCTCAACATTGAATAAAACCAACAAATTCAACAACAACCTCAACATCGAAAACACCAACAAATTCAACAACAACCGCAACATAGAAAACACCAACAAATTCAACAACCTCATCATTGAAAAAAAGCAACAAATTCAACAACAACCTCAATATTGAAAAACATCAACCTCAACATTGAAAAACACCAACAAATTCAACAACAACCTCAACATTGAAAAAAAACAACAAATTCAACAACAACGTCAACATTGAAAAACTCCAACAGATTCAACAACAACCTCGACAATGAAAAACAACAACAAATTCAACAACAAGCTCAACATTGAAAAACACCAACAAATTCAACAACAACCTCCACATTGAAAAACATCAACAAATTCAACAACAACCTCAACATTGAAAAACACCAACAAATTCAACAGCAACCTCAACATTGAAAAACACCCAAAAATTCAACAACAACCTCAACATTGAAAAACACCAACAAATTCAACAACAACCTCAACATTGAAAAACACCAACAAATTCAACAACAAGCTCAACATTAAAAAACACCAACAAATTCAACAACAACTTCAACATTGAAAAACACCAACAAATTCAACAACAACCTTGACATTGAAAAACACCAACAAATTCAACAACAACCTTGACATTGAAAAACACCAACAACTTCAACAACAACCTCGACATAGAAAAACACCAACAAATTCAACAACAACGTCAACATAGAAAGCACCAACAAATTCAACAACAACCTCAACATAGAAAACACCAACAAATTCACCAACAACCTCGACATTGAAAAACAACAACAACCTCAACATCGAAAACAACAACAAATTCAACAACAACCGCAACATAGAAAACACCAATAAATTCAACAACAACCAAAAAATAGAAAACACCAACAAATTCAACAACAACCTCGACATGGAAAAACACCAACAAATTCAACAACAACCTAAACATAGAAAACACGAACAAATTCAACAACAACCTCGACATGGAAAAACACCAAGAAATTCAACAACAACCTAAACATAGAAAACACCAACAAATTCAACAACAACCTCGACATTGAAAAACACCAACAAATCAACAACAACCTCAACATTAAAAAAAAACAACAAATTCAACAACAACCTCAACATTGAAAAACACCAACAAACTCAACAACAACCTCAACAATAAAAAACACCAACAAATTCAGCAACAACCTCAACATTGAAAAACGCCAACAAATTCAACAACAACCTCAACATTGAAAACACCAACAAATTCAACAACAATTTCAACATTGAAAAACCAACAAATTCAACAACAACCTCAACATTGAAAAACACCAACAAATTCAACAACAACCTCAACATTGAAAACACCAACAAATTCAACAACAACTTCAACATTGAAAAACCAACAAATTCAACAACAACCTCAACATTGAAAAACACCAACAAATTCAACAACAACCTCAACATAGAAAAACAACAACAACCTCGACATTGAAAAACACCAAGAACTTCAACAACAACCTCAACATTGAAAAACAACATAAAATTCAAGAACAACCACAACATTGAAAAACACCAACAAATTCAACAACAACCTCAACATTGAAAAACACCAACAAATTCAACAACAACCTCAAAATTGAAAAACACCAACAAATTCAACAACAACCTCAACATTGAAATTCAACAACAACCTCAACATTGAAAAACACCAACAAATTCAACAACAACCTCAACATTAAAAAACACCAACAAATTCAACAACAACCTCAACATTGAAAAACACCAACAAATTCAACAACAACCTCAACATTGAAAAACACCAATAAATTCAACAAAATCCTCAACATTGAATAAAACCAACAAATTCAACAACAACCAAAACATCGAAAACACCAACAAATTCAACTACAACCGCAACATAGAAAACACCTACAAATTCAACAACCTCATCATTGAAAAAAAACAACAAATTCAACAGCAACCTCAATATTGAAAAACATCAACCTCAACATTGAAAAACACCAATAAATTCAACAACAACCTCAACATTGAAAAAAAGCAACAAATTCAACAACAACGTCAACATTGAAAAACTCCAACAAATTCAACAACAACCTCGACATTGAAAAACAACAACAAATTCAACAACAACCTCAACATTGAAAAACACCAACAAATTCAACAACAACCTCAACATTGAAAAACATAAGCAAATTCAACAACAACCTCAACATTGAAAACACCAACAAATTCAACAACAACCGCAACAAAGAAAACACCAACAAATTCAACAACAACCTCAACATTGTAAAACACCAACAGATTCAACAACAACCTCAACATTGAAAAACACCAACAAATTCAACAACAACTTCAACATTGAAAAACACCAACAAATTCAACAACAACCTCAACATTGAAAAACACCAACAAATTCAAAAACAACATCAACTTTGTAAAACAACAACAAATTCAACAATAACCTCAACATTGAACAACACCAACAAATTCAACAACAACCTCAACTTTGAAAAACACCAACAAATTCAACGACAACCTCAACATTGGAAAACAACAACAACCTCAACATGGAAAAACACCAACAAATTCATCAACAACCTCAACATTGAAAACACCAACAAATTCAACAACCTCAACATTGAAAAACAACAACCTCAACATCGAAAAACACCAACAAATTCAACAACAACCTCAACATTGAAAAACACCAACAAATTCAACAACAACCTCAAAATTGAAAACACCAACAAATTCAACAACAACCTCGACATTGAAAAACACCAACAAATCAACAACAACCTCAACATTAAAAAAAACAACAAATTCAACAACAACCTCAACATTGAAAAACACCAACAAATTCAAAAACAACCTCAACAATAAAAAACAACAAGAAATTCAACAACAACCTCAACATTGAAAAACACCAACAAATTCAACAACAACCTCAACATTGAAAACACCAACAAATTCAACAACAATTTCAACATTGAAAAACCAACAAATTCAACAACAACCTCAACATTGAAAAACACCAACCAATTCAACAACAACCTCAACATCGAAAACACCAACAAATTCAACAACAACCGCAACATTGAATAAAACCAACCAATTCAACAACAACCTCAACATCGAAAACACCAACAAATTCAACAACAACCGCAACATAGAAAACACCAACAAATTCAACAACAACCTCAACATTGAAAAACACCAACAAATTCAACAACAACATCAACCTTGAAAAACAACAACAACCTCAACATTGAAAAACACCAGCAAAATCAACCACAACCTCGACTTTGAAAAACACCAACAAATTCAACAACAACCTCGACATAGAAAAACACCAACAAATTCAACAACAACCTCAACATTGAAAACACCAACAAATTCAACAACAACCTCGACATTGAAAAACACCAACAAATCAACAACAACCTCAACATTAAAAAAAAAACAAATTCAACAACAACCTCTACATTGAAAAACACCAACAAATTCAAGAACAACCTCAACAATAAAAAACACCAACAAATTCAACAACAACCTCAACATTGAAAAACACCAACAAATTCAACAACAACCTCAACATTGAAAACACCAACAAATTCAACAAAAATTTCAACATTGAAAAACCAACAAATTGAACAACAACCTCAACATTGAAAAACACCAACAAATTCAACAACAACCTCGACATTGAAAAACACCAACAAATTCAACAACAACCTCGACATAGAAAAACACCAACAAATTCAACAACAACCTCAACATTGAAAACACCAACAAATTCAACAACAACCTCGACATTGAATAACACCAACAAAGCAACAACAACCTCAACATTAAAAAAAACAACAAATTCAACAACAACCTCGACATTGAAAAACACCAACAAATCAACAACAACCTCAACAATAAAAAACACCAACAAATTCATCAACAACCTCAACATTGAAAAACACCAACAAATTCAACAACAACCTCAACATTGAAAACACCAACAAATTCAACAACAATTTCAACATTGAAAAACCAACAAATTCAACAACAACCTCAACGTTGAAAAACACCAACAAATTCAACATCAACCTCGACATTGAAAAACACCAACAAATTCAACAACAACCTCGACATAGAAAAACACCAACAAATTAAACAACAACCTCAACATTGAAAACACCAACAAATTCAACAACAACCTCGACATTGAAAAACACCAACAAATCAACAACAACCTCAACATTAAAAAAAACAACAAATTCAACAACAACCTCAACATTGAAAAACACCAACAAATTCAACAACAACCTCAACAATAAAAAACAACAAGAAATTCAACAACAACCTCAACATTGAAAAACACCAACAAATTCAACAACAACCTCAACATTGAAAACACCAACAAATTCAACAACAATTTCAACATTGAAAAACCAACAAATTCAACAACAACCTCAACATTGAAAAACACCAACCAATTCAACAACAACCTCAACATCGAAAACACCAACAAATTCAACAACAACCGCAACATTGAATAAAACCAACCAATTCAACAACAACCTCAACATCGAAAACACCAACAAATTCAACAACAACCGCAACATAGAAAACACCAACAAATTCAACAACAACCTCAACATTGAAAAACACCAACAAATTCAACAACAACCTCAACATTGAAAAACACCAACAAATTCAACAACAATTTCAACATTGAAAAACGAACAAATTCAACAACAACCTCAACATTGAAAAACACCAACAAATTCAACAACAACCTCGACATTGAAAAACACCAACAAATTCAACAACAACCTCGACATAGAAAAACACCAACAAATTCAACAACAACCTCAACATTGAAAACACCAACAAATTCAACAACAACCTCGACATAGAAAAACACCAACAAATTCAACAACAACCTCAACATTGAAAACACCAACAAATTCAACAACAACCTCGACATTGAAAAACACCTACAAATCAACAACAACCTCAACATTAAAAAAAAACAACAAATTCAACAACAACCTCAACATTGAAAAACACCAACAAATTCAACAACAACCTCAACATTGAAAAACACCAACCAATTCAACAACAACCTCAACATCGAAAACACCAACAAATTCAACAACAACCGCAACATTGAATAAAACCAACCAATTCAACAACAACCTCAACATCGAAAACACCAACAAATTCAACAACAACCGCAACATAGAAAACACCAACAAATTCAACAACAACCTCAACATTGAAAAACACCAACAAATTCAACAACAACCTCAACATTGAAAAACACCAACAAATTCAACAACAATTTCAACATTGAAAAACGAACAAATTCAACAACAACCTCAACATTGAAAAACACCAACAAATTCAACAACAACCTCGACATTGAAAAACACCAACAAATTCAACAACAACCTCGACATAGAAAAACACCAACAAATTCAACAACAACCTCAACATTGAAAACACCAACAAATTCAACAACAACCTCGACATTGAAAAACACCAACAAATCAACAACAACCTCAACATTAAAAAAAAACAACAAATTCAACAACAACCTCAACATTGAAAAACAAAAACAAATTCAACAACAACCTCAACAATAAAAAACACCCAGAAATTCAACAACAACCTCAACATTGAAAAACACCAACAAATTCAACAACAACCTCAACATTGAAAACACCAACAAATTCAACAACAATTTCAACATTGAAAAACCAACAAATTCAACAACAACCTCAACATTGAAAAACACCAACCAATTCAACAACAACCTCAACATCGAAAACACCAACAAATTCAACAACAACCACAACATTGAATAAAACCAACCAATTAAACAACAACCTCAACATCGAAAACACCAACAAATTCAACAACAACCTCAACATTGAAAAACACCAACAAATTCAACAACAACCTCAACATTGAAAAACACCAACAAATTCAACAACAACCTCAACATTGAAAAACACCAACAACCTCAACATTGCAAAAAAGCAACAAATTCAACAACAACCTCAACATTGAAAAACGACAACAAATTCAACAACAAACTCAACATTGAAAAAACCCAACAAATTCAACAACAACCTCAACATTGAAAGACACCAACAAATTCAACAACAACCTCATCATTGAAAGCACCAACAAATTCAACAACAAACTCAACATTGAAAAACAACAACAACCACAACATTGTAAAACACCAACAAATTCAACAACAACCTCAACATTGAAAAACGACAACAAATTCAACAACAAACTCAACATTGAAAAAACCCAACAAATTCAACAACAACCTCAACATTGAAAGACACCAACAAATTCAACAACAACCTCATCATTGAAAGCACCAACAAATTCAACAACAAACTCAACATTGAAAAACAACAACAACCACAACATTGTAAAACACCAACAAATTCAACAACAATCTCAACACTGAAAAACACCAACAAATTCAACAACAACCTCAATATTGAAAAACAACAACAACCTCAACATTGAAAAACACCAACAAATTCAACAACAACCACAACATTGAAAAACACCAACAACCTCAACATTGAAAAAAAGCAACAAATTCAACAACAACCTCAACATTGAAAAACGACAACAAATTCAACAACAACATCAACCTTGAAAAACAACAACAACCTCAACATTGAAAAACACCAGCAAATTCAACAACAAGCTCGACATTGAAAAACACCAACAAATTCAACAACAACTTCGACATAGAAAAACACCAACAAATTCAACAACAACCTCAGCACTGAAAACACCTACAAATTCAACAACAACCTCGACATTGAAAAACACCAACAAATCAACAACAACCTCAACATTAAAAAACACCAACAAATTCAACAACAACCTCAACATTGAAAAACACCAACAAATTCAACAACAACCTCAACATTGAAAACACCAACAAATTCAACAACAACCTCAACATTGAAAAACACCAACAAATTCAACAACAACCTCAACAATAAAAAACACCAAGAAATTCAACAACAACCTCAACATTGAAAAACACCAACAAATTCAACAACAACCTCAACATTGAAAACACCAACAAATTCAACAACAATTTCAACATTGAAAAACCAAGAAATTCAACAACAACCTCAACATTGAAAAACACCAACCAATTCAACAACAACCTCAACATCGAAAACACCAACAAATTCAACAACAACCGCAACATTGAATAAAACCAACCAATTCAACAACAACCTCAACATCGAAAACACCAACAAATTCAACAACAACCGCAACATAGAAAACATCAACAAATTCAACAACAACCTCAACATTGAAAAACACCAACAAATTCAACAACAACATCAACCTTGAAAAACAACAACAACCTCAACATTGAAAAACACCAGCAAAATCAACCACAACCTCGACTTTGAAAAACACAAACAAATTCAACAACAACCTCGACATAGAAAAACACCAACAAATTCAACAACAACCTCAACATTGAAAACACCGACAAATTCAACAACAACCTCGACATTGAAAAACACCAACAAATCAACATCAACCTCAACATTAAAAAAAAACAACAAATTCAACAACAACCTCAATATTGAAAAACACCAACAAATTCAACAACAACCTCAACAATAAAAAACCCCAACAAATTCAACAACAACCTCAACATTGAAAAACACCAACAAATTCAACAACCTCAACATTGAAAACACCAACAAATTCAACAAAAATTTCAACATTGAAAAACCAACAAATTCAACAACAACCTCAACATTGAAAAACACCAACAAATTCAACAACAACCTCGACATTGAAAAACACCAACAAATTCAACAACAACCTCGACATAGAAAAACACCAACAAATTCAACAACAACCTCGACATTGAAAACACCAACAAATTCAACAACAACCTCGACATTGAAAAACACCAACAAAGCAACAACAACCTCAACATTAAAAAAAAACAACAAATTCAACAACAACCTCGACATTGAAAAACACCAACAAATCAACAACAACCTCAACATTAAAAAAAAACAACAAATTCAACAACAACCTCAACAATAAAAATCACCAACAAATTCAACAACAACCTCAACATTGAAAAACACCAACAAATTCAACAACAACCTCAACATTGAAAACACCAACAAATTCAACAACAATTTCAACACTGAAAAACCAACAAAATCAACAACAACCTCAACATTGAAAAACACCAACAAATTCAACAACAACCTCGACATTGAAAAACACCAACAAATTCAACAACAACCTCGACATAGAAAAACACCAACAAATTCAACAACAACCTCAACATTGAAAACACCAACAAATTCAACAACAACCTCGACATTGAAAAACACCAACAAATTCAACAACAACCTCAACATTAAAAAAAAACAACAAATTCAACAACAACCTCAACATTGAAAAACACCAACAAATTCAACAACAACCTCAACAATAAAAAACACCAAGAAATTCAACAACAACCTCATCATTGAAAAACACCAACAAATTCAACAACAACGTCAACATCGAAAACACCAACAAATTCAACAACAACCGCAACATTGAATAAAACCAACCAATTCAACAACAACCTCAACATCGAAAACACCAACAAATTCAACAACAACCGCAACATAGAAAACACCAACAAATTCAACAACAACCTCAACATTGAAAAACACCAACAAATTCAACAACAACCTCAACATTGAAAAACACCAACAAATTCAACAACAATTTCAACATTGAAAAACCAACAAATTCAACAACAACCTCAACATTGAAAAACACCAACAAATTCAACAACAACCTCGACATTGAAAAACACCAACAAATTCAACAACAACCTCGACATAGAAAAACACCAACAAATTCAACAACAACCTCAACATTGAAAACACCAACAAATTCAACAACAACCTCGTCATTGAAAAACACCAACAAATCAACAACAACCTCAACATTAAAAAAAAACAACAAATTCAACAACAACCTCAACATTGAAAAACACCAACAAATTCAACAACAACCTCAACAATAAAAAACACCAAGAAATTCAACAACAACCTCAACATTGAAAAACACCAACAAATTCAACAACAACCTCAACATTGAAAACACCAACAAATTCAACAACAATTTCAACATTGAAAAACCAACAAATTCAACAACAACCTCAACATTGAAAAACACCAACCAATTCAACAACAACCTCAACATCGAAAACACCAACAAATTCAACAACAACCGCAACATTGAATAAAACCAACCAATTCAACAACAACCTCAACATCGAAAACACCAAGAAATTCATCAACAACCGCAACATAGAAAACACCAACAAATTCAACAACAACCTCAACATTGAAAAACACCAACAAATTCAACAACAACCTTAACATTGAAAAACACAACAAATTCAACAACAACCTCAACATTGAAAAACACCAACAAATTCAAAAACAACATCAACTTTGTAAAACAACAACAAATTCAACAATAACCTCAACATTGAACAACACCAACAAATTCAACAACAACCTCAACTTTGAAAAACACCAACAAATTCAACGACAACCACAACTTTGAAAAACACCAACAAATTCAACGACAACCTCAACATTGAAAAACAACAACAACCTCAACATGGAAAAACACCAACAAATTCAACAACAACCTCAACATTGAAAACACCAACAAATTCAACAACCTCAACATTGAAAAACAAGAACCTCAACATCGAAAAACACCACAAACACAAAAACAACCTCAACATTGAAAAACACCAACAAATTCAACAACAACCTCAACATTGAAAAACACCAACAAATTCAACAACAACCTCAACATTGAAAAACACCAACAACCTCAACATTGCAAAAAAGCAACAAATTCAACAACCTCAACATTGAAAAACGACAACAAATTCAACAACAAACTCAACATTGAAAAAACCTAACAAATTCAACAACAACCTCAACATTGAAAAACACCAACAAATTCAACAACAACCTCAACACTGAAAGCACCAACAAATTCAACAACAAACTCAACATTGAAAAACAACAACAACCACAACATTGTAAAACACCAACAAATTCAACAACAATCTCAACATTGAAAACGCCAACAAATTCAACAACACCATCAATATTGAAAAACAACAACAACCTCAACATTGAAAAACACCAACAAATTCAACAACAACCTCAATATTGAAAAACAACAACAACCTCAACATTGAAAAACACCAACAAATTCAACAACAACCACAACATTGAAAAACACCAACAACCTCAACATTGAAAAAAAGCAACAAATTCAACAACAACCTCAACATTGAAAAACGACAACAAATTGAACAACAACAACAACCTTGAAAAACAACAACAACCTCAACATTGAAAAACACCAGCAAATTCAACAACAACCTCAACATTGAAAAACACCAACAAATTCAACAACAACCTCAACATTGAAAAACACCAACAAATTCAACAACAACCTCAACATTGAAAAACACCAACAACCTCAACATTGCAAAAAAGCAACAAATTAAACAACAACCTCAACATTGAAAAACGACAACAAATTCAACAACAACCTCAACATTGAAAAACACCAACAAATTCAACAACAACCTCAACATTGAAAAACACCAACAAATTCAACAACAACCTCAACATTGAAAGCACCAACAAATTCAACAACAAACTCAACATTGAAAAACAACAACAACCACAACATTGTAAAACACCAACAAATTCAACAACAATCTCAACATTGAAAACGCCAACAAATTCAACAACACCATCAATATTGAAAAACAACAACAACCTCAACATTGAAAAACACCAACAAATTCAACAACAACCTCAATATTGAAAAACAACAACAACCTCAACATTGAAAAACACCAACAAATTCAACAACAACCACAACATTGAAAAACACCAACAACCTCAACATTGAAAAAAAGCAACAAATTCAACAACAACCTCAACATTGAAAAACGACAACAAATTCAACAACAACATCAACCTTGAAAAACAACAACAACCTCAACATTGAAAAACACCAGCAAATTCAACAACAACCTCAACATTGAAAAACACCAACAAATTCAACAACAACCTCAACATTGAAAACACCAACAAATTCAACAACCTCGACATTGAAAAACACCAACAAATCAACAACAACCTCAACATTAAAAAAAAACAACAAATTCAACAACAACCTCAACATTGAAAAACACCAACAAATTCAACAACAACCTCAACAATAAAAAACACCAACAAATTCAACAACAACCTCAACATTGAAAAACACCAACAAATTCAACAACAACCTCAACATTGAAAACACCAACAAATTCAACAACAATTTCAACATTGAAAAACCAACAAATTCAACAACAACCTCAACATTGAAAAACACCAGCAAATTCAACAACAACCTCGACATTGAAAAACAGCCACAAATTCAACAAGAACCTCGACATAGAAAAACACCAACAAATTCAACAACAACCTCAACATTCAAAACACCAACAAATTCAACAACAACCTCGACATTGAAAAACACCAACAAATCAACAACAACCTCAACATTAAAAAAAACAACAAATTCAACAACAACCTCAACATTGAAAAACACCAACAAATTCAACAACAACCTCAACAATAAAAAACACCAAGAAATTCAACAACAACCTCAACATTGAAAAACACCAACAAATTCAGCAACAACCTCAACATTGAAAACACCAACAAATTCAACAACAATTTCAACATTGAAAAACCAACAAATTCAACAACAACCTCAACATTGAAAAACACCAACCAATTCAACAACAACCTCAACATCGAAAACACCAACAAATTCAACAACAACCGCAACATTGAATAAAACCAACCAATTCAACAACAACCTCAACATCGAAAACACCAACAAATTCATCAACAACCGCAACATAGAAAACTCCAACAAATTCAACAACAACCTCAACATTGAAAAACACCAACAAATTCAACAACAACCTCAACATTGAAAAACACAACAAATTCAACAACAACCTCAACATTGAAAAACACCAACAAATTCAAAAACAACATCAACTTTGTAAAACAACAACAAATTCAACAATAACCTCAACATTGAACAACACCAACAAATTCAACAACAACCTCAACTTTGAAAAACACCAACAAATTCAACGACAACCACAACTTTGAAAAACACCAACAAATTCAACGACAACCTCAACATTGAAAAACAACAACAACCTCAACATGGAAAAACACCAACAAATTCAACAACAACCTCAACATTGAAAACACCAACAAATTCAACAACCTCAACATTGAAAAACAAGAACCTCAATATCGAAAAACACCTCAAACACAACAACAACCTCAACATTGAAAAACACCAACAAATTCAACAACAACCTCAACATTGAAAAACACCAACAAATTCAACAACAACCTGAACATTGAAAAACACCAACAACCTCAACATTGCAAAAAAGCAACAAATTCAACAACAACCTCAACATTGAAAAACGACAACAAATTCAACAACAAACTCAACATTGAAAAAACCCAACAAATTCAACAACAACCTCAACATTGAAAAACACCAACAAATTCAACAACAACCTCAACACTGAAAGCACCAACAAATTCAACAACAAACTCAACATTGAAAAACAACAACAACCACAACATTGTAAAACACCAACAAATTCAACAACAATCTCAACATTGAAAACGCCAACAAATTCAACAACACCATCAATATTGAAAAACAACAACAACCTCAACATTGAAAAACACCAACAAATTCAACAACAACCACAACATTGAAAAACACCAACAACCTCAACATTGAAAAAAAGCAACAAATTCAACAACAACCTCAACATTGAAAAACGACAACAAATTCAACAACAACATCAACCTTGAAAAACAACAACAACCTCAACATTGAAAAACACCAGCAAATTCAACAACAACCTCGACATTGAAAAACACCAACAAATTCAACAACAACCTCGACATAGAAAAACACCAACAAATTCAACAACAACCTCAACATTGAAAACACCAACAAATTCAATAACAACCTCGACATTGAAAAACACCAACAAATCAACAACAACCTCAACATTAAAAAAAACCAACAAATTCAACAACAACCTCAAAATTGAAAAACACCAACAAATTCAACAACAACCTCAACAATAAAAAACACCAACAAAATCAACAACAACCTCAACATTGAAAAACACCAACAAATTCAACAACAACCTCAACATTGAAAACACCAACAAATTCAACAACAACCTCAACATTGAAAAACACCAACAAATTCAACAACAACCTCAACATTGAAAACACCAACAAATTCAACAACAACTTCAACATTGAAAAACCAACAAATTCAACAACAACCTCAAAATTGAAAAACACCAACAAATTCAACAACAACCTCGACATTGAAAAACACCAAGAAATTCAACAACAACCTCAACATTGATAACACCAACAAATTCAACAACAACCTCAACACTGAAAAACAACAAAAAATTCAAGAACAACCTCAACATTGAAAAACACCAACAAATTCAACAACAACCTCAACATTGAAAAACACCAACAAATTCAACAACAACCTCAACATTGTAATTCAACAACAACCTCAACATTGAAAAACACCAACAAATTCAACTACAACCTCCACATTAAAAAACCCCAACAAATTCAACAACAACCTCAACATTGAAAAACACCAACAAATTCAACAACAACCTCAACATTGAAAAACACCAATAAATTCAACAAAAACCTCAACATTGAATAAAACCAAGAAATTCAACAAAAACCGCAACATAGAAAACACCAACAAATTCAACAACAACCTCAACATTGAAAACCACCAACAAATTCAACAACAACCTCAACATTGAAAAACACCAATAAATTCAACAAAAACCTCAACATTGAATAAAACCAACAAATTCAACAACAACCTCAACATCGAAAACACCAACAAATTCAACAACAACCGCAACATAGAAAACACCAACAAATTCAACAACCTCATCATTGAAAAAAAGCAACAAATTCAACAACAACCTCAATATTGAAAAACATCAACCTCAACATTGAAAAACACCAACAAATTCAAAAACAACCTCAACATTGAAAAACAGGAACAAATTCAACAACAACGTCAACATTGAAAAGCTCCAGCAGATTCAACAACAACCTCGATAATTGAAAAACAACAACAAATTCAACAACAACCGCAACATTGAAAAACACCAACAAATTCAACAACAAGCTCCACATTGACAAACATCAACAAATTCAACAACAACCTCAACATTGAAAAACACCAACAAATTCAACAACAACCTCAACATTGAAAAACATCAACAAATTCAACAACAACCTCAACATTGAAAAACACCAACAAATTCAACAACAAACTCAACATTGAAAACACCAACAAATTCAACAACAACCTCAACATTGAAAAACACCAAAAAATTCAACAACAACCTGGACATTGAAAAACACCAACAAATTCAACAACAAGCTCAACATTAAAAAACACCAACAAATTCAACAACAACCTCAACATTGAAAAACACCAACAAATTCAAGAAAAACCTCAACATTGAATAAAACCAACCAATTCAACAACAACCTCAACATCGAAAACACCAACAAATTCAACAACAACCGCAACATAGAAAACACCAACAAATTCAACAACAACCTCAAGAGTGAAAAACACCAACAAATTCAACAACAACCTCAACATTGAAAAACACCAACAAATTCAACGACAACCTCAACATTGCTAAACAACAACAACCTCAACATGGAAAAACACCAACAAATTCAACAACAACCTCAACATTGAAAACACCAACAAATTCAACAAACTCAACTTTGAAAAACAACAACCTCAACATCCAAAAACACCACAAACACAACAACAACCTCAACATTGAAAAACACCAACAAATTCAACAACAACCTCAACATTGAAAAACACCAACAAATTCAACAACAACCTCAACTTTGAAAAACACCAACAACCTCAACATTGCAAAAAAGCAACAAATTCAACAACAACCTCAACATTGAAAAACGACAACAAATTCAACAACAACCTCAACATTGAAAACACCAACAAATTCAACAACAACCTCAACATTGAAAAACTCCAAGAAATTCATCAACAACCTGGACATTGAAAAACTCCAACAAATTCAACAACAAGCTCAACATTAAAAAACACCAACAAATTCAACAACAACCTCAACATTGAAAAACACCAACAAATTCAAGAAAAACCTCAACATTGAATAAAACCAACCAATTCAACAACAACCTCAACATCGAAAACACCAACAAATTCAACAACAACCGCAACATAGAAAACACCAACAAATTCAACAACAACCTCAACATTGAAAAACACCAACAAATTCAACAACAACCTCAACATTGAAAAACACCAACAAATTCAACGACAACCTCAACATTGCTAAACAACAACCTCAACATGGAAAAACACCAACAAATTCAACAACAACCTCAACATTGAAAACACCAACAAATTCAACAACCTCAACATTGAAAAACAACAACCTCAACATCCAAAACACCACAAACACAACAACAACCTCAACATTGAAAAACACCAACAAATTCAACAACAACCTCAACATTGAAAAACACCAACAAATTCAACAACAACCTCAACTTTGAAAAACACCAACAACCTCAACATTGCAAAAAAGCAACAAATTCAACAACAACCTCAACATTGAAAAACGACAACAAATTCAACAACAAACTCAACATTGAAAAAACCCAACAAAATCAACAACAACCTCACTATTGAAAAACAACAACAACCTCAACATTGAAAAACACCAACAAATTCAACAACAACCTCAATATTGAAAAACAACAACAACCTCAAAATTGAAAAACACCAACAAATTCAACAACAACCTCAACATTGAAAAACACCAACAACCTCAACATTGAAAAAAGCAACAAATTCATAACAACCTCAACATTGAAAAACGACAACAAATTCAACAACAACCTCAACATTGAAAAACAACAACAACCTCAACATTGCAAAACACCAGCAAATTCAACAACAACCTCGACATGGAAAAACACCAGCAAATTCAACAACAACCTCGACATAGAAAAACAGCAACAAATTCAACAACAACCTCAACATCGAAAAACACCAACAAATTCAACAACAACCTCCACATTGAAAAACACCAACAAATTCAACAACAACATCGACATTGAAAAACACCAACAAATCAACAACAAACTCAACATTAAAAAAAACAACAAATTCAACAACAACCTCAACATTGAAATACACCAACAAACTCAACAACAACCTCAACAATAAAAAACACCAACCAATTCAACAGCAACCTCAACATTGAAAAACACCAACAAATTCAACAACAACCTCAACATTGAAAACACCAACAAATTCAACAACAATTTCAACATTGAAAAACCAACAAATTCAAAAACAACCTCAACATTGAAAAACACCAACAAATTCAACAACAACCTCAACATTGAAAACACCAACAAATTCAACAACAACTTCAACATTGAAAAACCAACAAATTGAACAACAACCTCAACATTGAAAAACAACAACAAATTCAACAACAACCTCAACACTGAAAAACAACAAAAAATTCAGGAACAACCTCAACATTTAAAAACACCAACAAATTCAACAACAACCTCAACATTGAAAAACACCAACAAATTCAACAACAACCTCAAAATTGAAAAACACCAACAAATTCAACAACAACCTCAACATTGAAATTCAACAACAACCTCAACAGTGAAAAACACCAACAAATTCAACAACAACCTCAACATTAAAAAACACCAACAAATTCAACAACAACCTCAACATTGAAAAACACCAACAAATTCAACAACAACCTCAACATTGAAAAACACCAATAAATTCAAAAAATCCTCAACATTGAATAAAACCAACAAATTCAAAAACAACCTCAACATCGAAAACACCAACAAATTCAACAACAACCGCAACATAGAAAACATCACAAATTCAACAACCTCATCATTGAAAAAAAGCAACAAATTCAACAACAACCTCAATATTGAAAACACCAACAAATTCAACAACCTCAACATTGAAAAACAAGAACCTCAATATCGAAAAACACCTCAAACACAACAACAACCTCAACATTGAAAAACACCAACAAATTCAACAACAACCTCAACATTGAAAAACACCAACAAATTCAACAACAACCTGAACATTGAAAAACACCAACAACCTCAACATTGCAAAAAAGCAACAAATTCAACAACAACCTCAACATTGAAAAACGACAACAAATTCAACAACAAACTCAACATTGAAAAAACCCAACAAATTCAACAACAACCTCAACATTGAAAAACACCAACAAATTCAACAACAACCTCAACACTGAAAGCACCAACAAATTCAACAACAAACTCAACATTGAAAAACAACAACAACCACAACATTGTAAAACACCAACAAATTCAACAACAATCTCAACATTGAAAACGCCAACAAATTCAACAACACCATCAATATTGAAAAACAACAACAACCTCAACATTGAAAAACACCAACAAATTCAACAACAACCACAACATTGAAAAACACCAACAACCTCAACATTGAAAAAAAGCAACAAATTCAACAACAACCTCAACATTGAAAAACGACAACAAATTCAACAACAACATCAACCTTGAAAAACAACAACAACCTCAACATTGAAAAACACCAGCAAATTCAACAACAACCTCGACATTGAAAAACACCAACAAATTCAACAACAACCTCGACATAGAAAAACACCAACAAATTCAACAACAACCTCAACATTGAAAACACCAACAAATTCAATAACAACCTCGACATTGAAAAACACCAACAAATCAACAACAACCTCAACATTAAAAAAAACCAACAAATTCAACAACAACCTCAAAATTGAAAAACACCAACAAATTCAACAACAACCTCAACAATAAAAAACACCAACAAAATCAACAACAACCTCAACATTGAAAAACACCAACAAATTCAACAACAACCTCAACATTGAAAACACCAACAAATTCAACAACAACCTCAACATTGAAAAACACCAACAAATTCAACAACAACCTCAACATTGAAAACACCAACAAATTCAACAACAAATTCAACATTGAAAAACCAACAAATTCAACAACAACCTCAAAATTGAAAAACACCAACAAATTCAACAACAACCTCGACATTGAAAAACACCAAGAAATTCAACAACAACCTCAACATTGATAACACCAACAAATTCAACAACAACCTCAACACTGAAAAACAACAAAAAATTCAAGAACAACCTCAACATTGAAAAACACCAACAAATTCAACAACAACCTCAACATTGAAAAACACCAACAAATTCAACAACAACCTCAACATTGTAATTCAACAACAACCTCAACATTGAAAAACACCAACAAATTCAACTACAACCTCCACATTAAAAAACCCCAACAAATTCAACAACAACCTCAACATTGAAAAACACCAACAAATTCAACAACAACCTCAACATTGAAAAACACCAATAAATTCAACAAAAACCTCAACATTGAATAAAACCAAGAAATTCAACAAAAACCGCAACATAGAAAACACCAACAAATTCAACAACAACCTCAACATTGAAAACCACCAACAAATTCAACAACAACCTCAACATTGAAAAACACCAATAAATTCAACAAAAACCTCAACATTGAATAAAACCAACAAATTCAACAACAACCTCAACATCGAAAACACCAACAAATTCAACAACAACCGCAACATAGAAAACACCAACAAATTCAACAACCTCATCATTGAAAAAAAGCAACAAATTCAACAACAACCTCAATATTGAAAAACATCAACCTCAACATTGAAAAACACCAACAAATTCAAAAACAACCTCAACATTGAAAAACAGGAACAAATTCAACAACAACGTCAACATTGAAAAGCTCCAGCAGATTCAACAACAACCTCGATAATTGAAAAACAACAACAAATTCAACAACAACCGCAACATTGAAAAACACCAACAAATTCAACAACAAGCTCCACATTGACAAACATCAACAAATTCAACAACAACCTCAACATTGAAAAACACCAACAAATTCAACAACAACCTCAACATTGAAAAACATCAACAAATTCAACAACAACCTCAACATTGAAAAACACCAACAAATTCAACAACAACCTCAACATTGAAAACACCAACAAATTCAACAACAACCTCAACATTGAAAAACACCAAAAAATTCAACAACAACCTGGACATTGAAAAACACCAACAAATTCAACAACAAGCTCAACATTAAAAAACACCAACAAATTCAACAACAACCTCAACATTGAAAAACACCAACAAATTCAAGAAAAACCTCAACATTGAATAAAACCAACCAATTCAACAACAACCTCAACATCGAAAACACCAACAAATTCAACAACAACCGCAACATAGAAAACACCAACAAATTCAACAACAACCTCAAGAGTGAAAAACACCAACAAATTCAACAACAACCTCAACATTGAAAAACACCAACAAATTCAACGACAACCTCAACATTGCTAAACAACAACAACCTCAACATGGAAAAACACCAACAAATTCAACAACAACCTCAACATTGAAAACACCAAGAAATTCAACAAACTCAACTTTGAAAAACAACAACCTCAACATCCAAAAACACCACAAACACAACAACAACCTCAACATTGAAAAACACCAACAAATTCAACAACAACCTCAACATTGAAAAACACCAACAAATTCAACAACAACCTCAACTTTGAAAAACACCAACAACCTCAACATTGCAAAAAAGCAACAAATTCAACAACAACCTCAACATTGAAAAACGACAACAAATTCAACAACAACCTCAACATTGAAAACACCAACAAATTCAACAACAACCTCAACATTGAAAAACTCCAAGAAATTCATCAACAACCTGGACATTGAAAAACTCCAACAAATTCAACAACAAGCTCAACATTAAAAAACACCAACAAATTCAACAACAACCTCAACATTGAAAAACACCAACAAATTCAAGAAAAACCTCAACATTGAATAAAACCAACCAATTCAACAACAACCTCAACATCGAAAACACCAACAAATTCAACAACAACCGCAACATAGAAAACACCAACAAATTCAACAACAACCTCAACATTGAAAAACACCAACAAATTCAACAACAACCTCAACATTGAAAAACACCAACAAATTCAACGACAACCTCAACATTGCTAAACAACAACCTCAACATGGAAAAACACCAACAAATTCAACAACAACCTCAACATTGAAAACACCAACAAATTCAACAACCTCAACATTGAAAAACAACAACCTCAACATCCAAAACACCACAAACACAACAACAACCTCAACATTGAAAAACACCAACAAATTCAACAACAACCTCAACATTGAAAAACACCAACAAATTCAACAACAACCTCAACTTTGAAAAACACCAACAACCTCAACATTGCAAAAAAGCAACAAATTCAACAACAACCTCAACATTGAAAAACGACAACAAATTCAACAACAAACTCAACATTGAAAAACAACAACAACCTCAACATTGAAAAACACCAACAAATTCAACAACAACCTCAATATTGAAAAACAACAACAACCTCAAAATTGAAAAACACCAACAAATTCAACAACAACCTCAACATTGAAAAACACCAACAACCTCAACATTGAAAAAAGCAACAAATTCATAACAACCTCAACATTGAAAAACGACAACAAATTCAACAACAACCTCAACATTGAAAAACAACAACAACCTCAACATTGCAAAACACCAGCAAATTCAACAACAACCTCGACATGGAAAAACACCAGCAAATTCAACAACAACCTCGACATAGAAAAACAGCAACAACCTCAACATCGAAAAACACCAACAAATTCAACAACAACCTCCACATTGAAAAACACCAACAAATTCAACAACAACATCGACATTGAAAAACACCAACAAATCAACAACAAACTCAACATTAAAAAAAACAACAAATTCAACAACAACCTCAACATTGAAATACACCAACAAACTCAACAACAACCTCAACAATAAAAAACACCAACCAATTCAACAGCAACCTCAACATTGAAAAACACCAACAAATTCAACAACAACCTCAACATTGAAAACACCAACAAATTCAACAACAATTTCAACATTGAAAAACCAACAAATTCAAAAACAACCTCAACATTGAAAAACACCAACAAATTCAACAACAACCTCAACATTGAAAACACCAACAAATTCAACAACAACTTCAACATTGAAAAACCAACAAATTGAACAACAACCTCAACATTGAAAAACAACAACAAATTCAACAACAACCTCAACACTGAAAAACAACAAAAAATTCAGGAACAACCTCAACATTTAAAAACACCAACAAATTCAACAACAACCTCAACATTGAAAAACACCAACAAATTCAACAACAACCTCAAAATTGAAAAACACCAACAAATTCAACAACAACCTCAACATTGAAATTCAACAACAACCTCAACAGTGAAAAACACCAACAAATTCAACAACAACCTCAACATTAAAAAACACCAGCAAATTCAACAACAACCTCAACATTGAAAAACACCAACAAATTCAACAACAACCTCAACATTGAAAAACACCAATAAATTCAAAAAATCCTCAACATTGAATAAAACCAACAAATTCAAAAACAACCTCAACATCGAAAACACCAACAAATTCAACAACAACCGCAACATAGAAAACATCACAAATTCAACAACCTCATCATTGAAAAAAAGCAACAAATTCAACAACAACCTCAATATTGAAAAACAACAAACTCAACATTGAAAAACACCAACAAATTCAACAACAACCTCAACATTGAAAAAAAGCAACAAATTCAACAACAACGTCAACATTGATAAACAACAACAACTTCGACATTGAAAAACACCAAGAAATTCAACAACAACCTCAACATTGAAAACACCAACAAATTCAACAACAACCTCAACACTGAAAAACAACAAAAAATTCAAGAACAACCTCAACATTGAAAAACACCAACAAATTCAACAACAACCTCAACATTGAAAAACACCAACAAATTCAACAACAACCTCAACATTGAAAACACCAACAAATTCAACAACAACCTCAACATTGAAAAACACCAAAAAATTCAACAACAACCTCAACATTGTAATTCAACAACAACCTCAACATTGAAAAACACCAACAAATTCAACAACAACCTCCACATTAAAAAACCCCAACAAATTCAACAACAACCTCAACATTGAAAAACACCAACAAATTCAACAACAACCTCAACATTGAATAACACCAATAAATTCAACAAAAACCTCAACATTGAATAAAACCAAGAAATTCAACAACAACCTCAACATTGAAAAACACCAACAAATTCAACAACAACCTCAACTTTGAAAAACACCAACAAATTCAACAAGCTCAACATTAAAAAACACCAACAAATTGAACAACAACCTCGACATAGAAAAACAGCAACAAATTCAACAACTACCTCAACATTGAAAAACACGAACAAATTCAACAACAACCTCCACATTGAAAAACACCAACAAATTCAACAACAACCTCGACATTGAAAAACACCAACAAATCAACAACAACCTCAACATTAAAAAAAACAACAAATTCAACAACAACCTCAACATTGAAAAACACCAACAAACTCAACAACAACCTCAACAATAAAAAACACCAACAAATTCAACAGCAACCTCAACATTGAAAAACACCAACAAATTCAACAACAACCTCAACATTGAAAACACCAACAAATTCAACAACAATTTCAACATTGAAAAACCAACAAATTCAACAACAACCTCAACACTGAAAAACACCAACAAATTCAACAACAACCTCAACATTGAAAACACCAACAAATTCAACAACAACTTCAACATTGAAAAACCAACAAATTGAACAACAACCTCAACATTGAAAAACACCAACAAATTCAACAACAACCTCAACATTGAAAAACAACAACAACCTCGACATTGAAAAACACCAAGAAATTCAACAGCAACCTCAACATTGAAAACGCCAACAAATTCAACAACCTCAACACTGAAAAACAACAAAAAATTCAAGAACAACCTCAACATTTAAAAACACCAACAAATTCAACAACAACCTCAACATTGAAAAACACCAACAAATTCAACAACAACCTCAACATTGAAAAACACCAACAACCTCAACATTGAAAAAAGCAACAAATTCATAACAACCTCAACATTGAAAAACGACAACAAATTCAACAACAACCTCAACATTGAAAAACAACAACAACCTCAACATTGAAAAACACCAGCAAATTCAACAACAACCTCGACATTGAAAAACACCAGCAAATTCAACAACAACCTCGACATAGAAAAACAGCAACAAATTCAACAACTACCTCAACATTGAAAAACACCAACAAATTCAACAACAACCTCCACATTGAAAAACACCAACAAATTCAACAACAACCTCGACATTGAAAAACACCAACAAATCAACAACAACCTCAACATTAAAAAAACAACAAATTCAACAACAACCTCAACATTGAAAAACACCAACAAACTCAACAACAACCTCAACAATAAAAAACACCAACAAATTCAACAGCAACCTCAACATTGAAAAACACCAACAAATTCAAGAACAACCTCAACATTGAAAACACCAACAAATTCAACAACAACCTCGACATTGAAAAACAACAACAAATTCAACAACAACCTCAACATTGAAAAACACCAACAAATTCAACAACAACCTCAACATTGAAAACACCAACAAATTCAACAACAACTTCAACTTTGAAAAACCAACAAATTGAACAACAACCTCAACATTGAAAAACACCAACAAATTCAACAACAACCTCAACATTGAAAAACAACAACAACCTCCACATTGAAAAACACCAAGAAATTCAACAACAACCTCAACATTGAAAACACCAACAAATTCAACAACAACCTCAACACTGAAAAACAACAAAAATTCAAGAACAACCTCAACATTGAAAAACACCAACAAATTCAACAACAACCTCAACATTGAAAAACACCAACAAATTCAACAACAACCTCAAAATTGAAAAACACCAACAAATTCAACAACAACCTCAACATTGAAATTCAACAACAACCTCAACATTGAAAAACACCAACAAATTCAACAACAACCTCAACATTAAAAAAGCACCAACAAATTCAACGACAACCTCAACATTGAAAAACACCAACAAATTCAACAACAACCTCAACATTGAAAAACACCAATAAATTCAACAAAATCCTCAACAGTGAATAAAACCAACAAATTCAACAACAACATCAACATCGAAAACACCAACAAATTCAACAACAACCGCAACATAGAAAACACCTACAAATTCAACAACCTCATCATTGAAAAAAAGCAACAAATTCAACAACAAACTCAATATTGAAAAACATCAACCTCAACATTGAAAAACACCAACAAATTCAACAACAACCTCGACATTGAAAAACAACAACAAATTCAACAACAACCTCAACAGTGAAAAACACCAACAAATTCAACAACAACCTCAACATTGAAAAACATCAACAAATTCAACAACAACCTCAACATTGAAAAACACCAACAAATTCAACAACAACCTCAACATTGAAAAACACCAACAAATTCAACAACAACCTCAACATTGAAAAACACCAACAAATTCAAGAAAAACCTCAACATTGAATAAAACCAACCAATTCAACAACAACCTCAACATCGAAAACACCAACAAATTCAACAACAACCGCAACATTGAATAAAACCAACCAATTCAACAACAACCTCAACATCGAAAACACCAACAAATTCAACAACAACCTCAACATTGAAAAACACCAACAAATTCAACAACAACCTCAACATTGAAAACACCAACAAATTCAACAACAACTTCAACGTTGAAAAACCAACAAATTCAACAACAACCTCAACATTGAAAAACACCAACAAATTCAACAACAACCTCAACATTGATAAACAACAACAACCTCAACATTGAAAAACACCAACAAATTCAAGAAAAACCTCAACATGGAATAAAACCAACCAATTCAACAACAACCTCAACATCGAAAACACCAACAAATTCAACAACAACCGCAACATTGAATAAAACCAACCAATTCAACAACCTCAACATCGAAAACACCAACAAATTCAACAACAACCTCAACATTGAAAAACACCAACAAATTGAACAACAACCTCAACATTGAAAACACCAACAAATTCAACAACAACCTCAACATTGAAAAACAGCAACAAATTCAACAACAACCTCAACATTGAAAAACACCAACAAATTGAACAACAACCTCAACATTGAAAAGCACCAACAAATTCAACAACAACCTCAACATTGAAAAACACCAATAAATTCAACAAAAACCTCAACATTGAATAAAACCAACAAATTCAACAACAACCTCAACATCGAAAACACCAACAAATTCAACAACAACCGCAACATAGAAAACACCAACAAATTCAACAACCTCATCATTGAAAAAAAGCAACAAATTCAACAACAACCTCAACACTGAAAAACAACAAAAAATTCAAGAACAACCTCAACATTGAAAAACACCAACAAATTCAACAACAACCTCAACATTGAAAAACACCAACAAATTCAACAACAACCTCAACATTGAAATTCAACAACAACCTCAACATTGAAAAACACCAACAAATTCAACAACAACCTCAACATTAAAAAAGCACCAACAAATTCAACAACAACCTCAACATTGAAAAACACCAACAAATTCAACAACAACCTCAACATTGAAAAACACCAATAAATTCAACAAAATCCTCAACATTGAATAAAACCAACAAATTCAACAACAACCTCAACATCGAAAACACCAACAAATTCAACAACAACCGCAACATAGAAAACACCAACAAATTCAACAACCTCATCATTGAAAAAAGCAACAAATTCAACAACAACCTCAATATTGAAAAATATCAACCTCAACATTGAAAAACACCA
Source organism: Isurus oxyrinchus (assembly GCA_026770705.1). Taxonomy (NCBI): domain Eukaryota; kingdom Metazoa; phylum Chordata; class Chondrichthyes; order Lamniformes; family Lamnidae; genus Isurus; species Isurus oxyrinchus. The sequence continues at coordinate 92,989 of JANJGN010000833.1, forward strand.
ACAAATTCAACAACAACCTCAACATTGAAAAAAAGCAACAAATTCAACAGCAACGTCAACATTGAAAAACTCCAACAAATTCAACAACAACCTCGACATTGAAAAACAACAACAAATTCAACAACAACCTCAACAGTGAAAAACACCAACAAATTGAACAACAATCTCAACATTGAAAAACATCAACAAATTCAACAACAACCTCAACATTGAAAAACACCAACAAATTCAACAACAACCTCAACATTGAAAAACACCAACAAATTCAACAACAACCTCAACATTGAAAAACACCAACAAATTCAAGAAAAACCTCAACATGGAAGAAAACCAACCAATTCAACAACAACCTCAACATCGAAAACACCAACAAATTCAACAACAACCGCAACATTGAATAAAACCAACCAATTCAACAACAACCTCAACATCGAAAACACCAACAAATTCAACAACAACCTCAACATTGAAAACACCAACAAATTCAACAACAACCTCAACATTGAAAAACCAACAAATTCAACAACAACCTCAACATTGAAAAACACCAACAAATTCAACAACAACCTCAACATTGATAAACAACAACAACCTCGACATTGAAAAACACCAATAAATTCAACAACAACCTCAACATTGAAAAACACCAACAAATTCAACAACAACCTCAACATTGAAAAACACCAACAAATTCAACAACAACCTCAACATTGAAAAACACCAACAAATTCAACAACAACCTCAACATTGAAAAACACCAACAAATTCAACAACAACCTCAACATTGAAAAACACCAACAAATTCAAAAAAAAACTCAACATGGAATAAAACCAACCAATTCAACAACAACCTCAACATCGAAAACACCAACAAATTCAACAACAACCGCAACATTGAATAAAACCAACCAATTCAACAACAACCTCAACATCGAAAACACCAACAAATTCAATAACAACCTCAACATTGAAAACACCAACAAATTCAACAACAACCTCAACATTGAAAAACACCAAAAAATTCAACAACAACCTCAACATTGTAATTCAACAACAACCTCAACATTGAAAAACACCAACAAATTCAACAACAACCTCCACATTAAAAAACCCCAACAAATTCAACAACAACCTCAACATTGAAAAACACCAACAAATTCAACAACAACCTCAACATTGAAAAACACCAATAAATTGAACAAAAACCTCAACATTGAATAAAACCAAGAAATTCAACAAAAACCGCAACATAGAAAACACCAACAAATTCAACAACAACCTCAACATTGGAAAACACCAACAGATTCAACAACAACCTCAACATTGAAAACCACCAACAAATTCAACAACAACCTCAACATTGAAAAACACCAACAAATTCAACAACAACCACAACATTGAAAAACACCAACAAATTCAACAACAACCTCAACATTGAAATTCAACAACAACCTCAACATTGAAAAACAGCAACAAATTCAACAACAACCTCAACATTAAAAAACACCAACAAATTCAACAACAACCTCAACATTGAAAAGCACCAACAAATTCAACAACAACCTCAACATTGAAATACACCAATAAATTCAACAAAAACCTCAACATTGAATAAAACCAACAAATTCAACAACAACCTCAACATCGAAAACACCAACAAATTCAACAACAACCGCAACATAGAAAACACCAACAAATTCAACAACCTCATCATTGAAAAAAAGCAACAAATTCAACAACAACCTCAACATTGAAAAACATCAACCTCAACATTGAAAAACACCAACAAATTCAAAAACAACCTCAACATTGAAAAAAAGCAACAAATTCAACAACAACGTCAACATTGAAAAACTCCAACTGATTCAACAATAACCTCGACATTGAAAAACAACAACAAATTCAACAACAACCTCAACAGTGAAAAACACCAACAAATTCAACAACAACCTCAACAATGAAAAACATCAACAAATTCAACAACAACCTCAACATTGAAAAACACCAACAAATTCAACAACAACCTCAACATTGAAAAACACCAACAAATTCAACAACAACCTCAACATTGAAAAACACCAACAAATTCAAGAAAAACCTCAACATTGAATAAAACCAACCAATTCAACAACAACCTCAACATCGAAAACACCAACAAATTCAACAACAACCGCAACATTGAATAAAACCAACCAATTCAACGACAACCTCAACATCGAAAACACCAACAAATTCAACAACAACCTCAACATTGAAAAACACCAACAAATTCTACAACAACCTCAACATTGAAAACACCAACAAATTCAACAATATCTTCAACATTGAAAAACCAACAAATTCAACAAAAACCTCAATATTGAAAAACACCAACAAATTCAACAACAACCTCAACATTGATAAACAACAACAACCTCAACATTGAAAAACACCAGCAAATTCAACAACAACCTCGACATTGAAAAACACCAGCAAATTCAACAACAACTTCGACATAGAAAAACAGCAACAAATTCAACAACTACCTCAACATTGAAAAACACCAACAAATTCAACAACAACCTCCACATTGAAAAACACCAACAAATTCAACAACAACCTCGACATTGAAAAACACCAACAAATCAACAACAACCTCAACATTAAAAGAAAACAACAAATTCAACAACAACCTCAACATTGAAAAACACCAACAAACTCAACAACAACCTCAACAATACAAAACACCAACAAATTCAACAGCAACCTCAACATTGAAAAACACCAACAAATTCAACAACAACCTCAACATTGAAAACACCAACAAATTCAACAAGAATTTCAACATTGAAAAACCAACAAATTCAACAACAACCTCAACATTGATAAACAACAACAACCTCAACATTGAAAAACACCAGCAAATTCAACAACAACCTCGACATTGAAAAACACCAGCAAATTCAACAACAACTTCGACATAGAAAAACAGCAACAAATTCAACAACTACCTCAACATTGAAAAACACCAACAAATTCAACAACAACCTCCACATTGAAAAACACCAACAAATTCAACAACAACCTCGACATTGAAAAACACCAACAAATCAACAACAACCTCAACATTAAAAAAAAACAACAAATTCAACAACAACCTCAACATTGAAAAACACCAACAAACTCAACAACAACCTCAACAATACAAAACACCAACAAATTCAACAGCAACCTCAACATTGAAAAACACCAACAAATTCAACAACAACCTCAACATTGAAAACACCAACAAATTCAACAAGAATTTCAACATTGAAAAACCAACAAATTCAACAACAACCTCAACATTGAAAAACACCAACAAATTGAACAACAACCTCAACATTGAAAACACCAACAAATTCAACAACAACTTCAACATTGAAAAACCAACAAATTGAACAACAACCTCAACATTGAAAAACACCAACAAATTCAACAACAACCTCAACATTGAAAAAGAACAACAACCTCGACATTGAAAAACACCAAGAAATTCAACAACAACCTCAACATTGAAAACACCAACAAATTCAACAACAACCTCAACACTGAAAAACAACAAAAAATTCAAGAACAACCTCAACATTGAAAAACACCAACAAATTCAACAACAACCTCAACATTGAAAAACACCAACAAATTCAACAACAACCTCAAAATTGAAAAACACCAACAAATTCAACAACAACCTCAAAATTGAAAAACACCAACAAATTCAACAACAACCTCAACATTGAAATTCAACAACAACCTCAACATTAAAAAAGCACCAACAAATTCAACAACAACCTCAACATTGAAAAACACCAACAAATTCAACAACAACCTCAACATTGAAAAACACCAATAAATTCAACAAAATCCTCAACATTGAATAAAACCAACAAATTCAACAACAACCTCAACATCGAAAACACCAACAAATTCAACAACAACCGCAACATAGAAAACACCTACAAATTCAACAACCTCATCATTGAAAAAAAGCAACAAATTCAACAACAACCTCAATATTGAAAAACATCAACCTCAACATTGAAAAACACCAACAAATTCAACAACAACCTCGACATTGAAAAACAACAACAAATTCAACAACAACCTCAACAGTGAAAAACACCAACAAATTCAACAACAACCTCAACATTGAAAAACATCAACAAATTCAACAACAACCTCAACATTGAAAAACACCAACAAATTCAACAACAACCTCAACATTGAAAAACACCAACAAATTCAACAACAACCTCAACATTGAAAAACACCAACAAATTCAAGAACAACCTCAACATGGAAGAAAACCAACCAATTCAACAACAACCTCAACATCGAAAGCACCAACAAATTCAACAACAACCGCAACATTGAATAAAACCAACCAATTCAACAACAACCTCAACATCGAAAACACCAACAAATTCAACAACAACCTCAACATTGAAAACACCAACAAATTCAACAACAACCTCAACATTGAAAAACCAACAAATTCAACAACAACCTCAACATTGAAAAACACCAACAAATTCAACAACAACCTCAACATTGATAAACAACAACAACCTCGACATTGAAAAACACCAAGCAATTCAACAACAACCTCAACATTGAAAAACACCAACAAATTCAACAACAACCTCAACATTGAAAAACACCAACAAATTCAACAACAACCTCAACATTGAAAAACACCAACCAATTCAAGAAAAACCTCAACATTGAATAAAACCAACCAATTCAACAACAACCTCAACATCGAAAACACCAACAAATTCAACAACAACCTCAACATTGAATAAAACCAACCAATTCAACAACAACCTCAACATCGAAAAGACCAACAAATTCAACAACAACCTCAACATTGAAAAACACCAACAAATTCAACAACAACCTCAACATTGAAAACACCAACAAATTCAACAACAACTTCAACATTGAAAAACCAACAAATGCAACAACAACCTCAACATTGAAAAACACCAACAAATTCAACAACAACCTCAACATTGATAAACAACAACAACCTCCACATTGAAAAACACCAACAAATTCAACAACAACCTCGACATTGAAAAACACCAACAAATTCAACAACAACCTCAACATTAAAAAAAAACAAATTCAACAACAACCTCAACATTGAAAAACACCAACAAACTCAACAACAACCTCAACAATACAAAACACCAACAAATTCAACAGCAACCTCAACATTGAAAAACACCAACAAATTCAACAACAACCTCAACATTGAAAACACCAACAAATTCAACAACAATTTCAACATTGAAAAACCAACAAATTCAACAACAACCTCAACATTGAAAAACACCAACAAATTCAACAACAACCTCAACATTGTAAAACACCAACAAATTCAAGAAAAACCTCAACATGGAAGAAAATCAACCAATTCAACAACAGCCTCAACATCGAAAACACCAACAAATTCAACAACAACCGCAACATTGAATAAAACCAACCAATTCAACAACAACCTCAACATCGAAAACACCAACAAATTCAACAACAACCTCAACATTGAAAACACCAACAAATTCAACAACAACCTCAACATTGAAAAACCAACAAATTCAACAACAACCTCAACTTTGAAAAACACCAACAAATTCAACAACAACCTCAACATTGATAAACAACAACAACCTCGACATTGAAAAACACCAAGAAATTCAACAACAACCTCAACATTGAAAAACACCAACAAATTCAACAACAACCTCAACATTGAAAAACACCAACAAATTCAACAACAACCTCAACATTGAAAAACACCAACAAATTCAACAACAACCTCAACATTGAAAAACACCAACAAATTCAACAACAACCTCAACATTGAAAAACACCAACAAATTCAAGAAAAAACTCAACATGGAATAAAACCAACCAATTCAACAACAACCTCAACATCGAAAACACCAACAAATTCAACAACAACCGCAACATTGAATAAAACCAACCAATTCAACAACAACCTCAACATCGAAAACACCAACAAATTCAATAACAACCTCAACTTTGAAAACACCAACAAATTCAACAACAACTTCAACATTGAAAAACCAACAAATTCAACAACAACCTCAACATTGAAAAACACCAACAAATTCAACAACCTCAACATTGATAAACAACAACAACCTCGACATTGAAAAACACCAAGAAATTCAACAACAACCTCAACATTGAAAACACCAACAAATTCAACAACAACCTCAACACTGAAAAACAACAAAAAATTCAAGAACAACCTCAACATTGAAAAACACTAACAAATTCAACAACAACCTCAACATTGTAAAACACCAACAAATTCAAGAAAAACCTCAACATGGAAGAAAACCAACCAATTCAACAACAGCCTCAACATCGAAAACACCAACAAATTCAACAACAACCGCAACATTGAATAAAACCAACCAATTCAACAACAACCTCAACATCGAAAACACCAACAAATTCAACAACAACCTCAACATTGAAAACACCAACAAATTCAACAACAACCTCAACATTGAAAAACCAACAAATTCAACAACAACCTCAACTTTGAAAAACACCAACAAATTCAACAACAACCTCAACATTGATAAACAACAACAACCTCGACATTGAAAAACACCAAGAAATTCAACAACAACCTCAACATTGAAAAACACCAACAAATTCAACAACAACCTCAACATTGAAAAACACCAACAAATTCAACAACAACCTCAACATTGAAAAACACCAACAAATTCAACAACAACCTCAACATTGAAAAACACCAACAAATTCAACAACAACCTCAACATTGAAAAACACCAACAAATTCAAGAAAAAACTCAACATGGAATAAAACCAACCAATTCAACAACAACCTCAACATCGAAAACACCAACAAATTCAACAACAACCGCAACATTGAATAAAACCAACCAATTCAACAACAACCTCAACATCGAAAACACCAACAAATTCAATAACAACCTCAACTTTGAAAACACCAACAAATTCAACAACAACTTCAACATTGAAAAACCAACAAATTCAACAACAACCTCAACATTGAAAAACACCAACAAATTCAACAACCTCAACATTGATAAACAACAACAACCTCGACATTGAAAAACACCAAGAAATTCAACAACAACCTCAACATTGAAAACACCAACAAATTCAACAACAACCTCAACACTGAAAAACAACAAAAAATTCAAGAACAACCTCAACATTGAAAAACACTAACAAATTCAACAACAACCTCAACATTGAAAAACACCAACAAATTCAACAACAACCTCAACATTGAAAACACCAACAAATTCAACAACAACCTCAACATTGAAAAACACCAAAAAATTCAACAACAACCTCAACATTGTAATTCAACAACAACCTCAACATTGAAAAACACCAACAAATTCAACAACAACCTCCACATTAAAAAACCCCAACAAATTCAACAACAACCTCAACATTGAAAAACACCAACAAATTCAACAACAACCTCAACATTGAAAAACACCAATAAATTCAACAAAAACCTCAACATTGAATAAAACCAAGAAATTCAACAAAAACCGCAACATAGAAAACACCAACAAATTCAACAACAACCTCAACATTGGAAAACACCAACAAATTCAACAACAACCTCAACATTGAAAACCACCAACAAATTCAACAACAACCTCAACATTGAAAAACACCAACAAATTCAACAACAACCACAACATTGAAAAACACCAACAAACTCAACAACAACCTCAACATTGAAATTCAACAACAACCTCAACATTGAAAAACAGCAACAAATTCAACAACAACCTCAACATTAAAAAACACCAACAAATTCAACAACAACCTCAACATTGAAAAGCACCAACAAATTCAACAACAACCTCAACATTGAAAAACACCAATAAATTCAACAAAAAACTCAACATTGAATAAAACCAACAAATTCAACAACAATCTCAACATCGAAAACACCAACAAATTCAACAACAACCGCAACATAGAAAACACCAACAAATTCAACAACCTCATCATTGAAAAAAAGCAACAAATTCAACAACAACCTCAACATTGAAAAACATCAACCTCAACATTGAAAAACACCAACAAATTCAAAAACAACCTCAACATTGAAAAAAAGCAACAAATTCAACAACAACGTCAACATTGAAAAACTCCAACTGATTCAACAACAACCTCGACATTGAAAAACAACAACAAATTCAACAACAACCTCAACAGTGAAAAACACCAACAAATTCAACAACAACCTCAACATTGAAAAACATCAACAAATTCAACAACAACCTCAACATTGAAAAACACCAACAAATTCAACAACAACCTCAACATTGAAAAACACCAACAAATTCAACAACAACCTCAACATTGAAAAACACCAACAAATTCAAGAGAAACCTCAACATTGAATAAAACCAACCAATTCAACAACAACCTCAACATCGAAAACACCAACAAATTCAACAACAACCGCAACATTGAATAAAACCAACCAATTCAACAACAACCTCAACATCGAAAACACCAACAAATTCAACAACAACCTCAACATTGAAAAACACCAACAAATTCAACAACAACCTCAACATTGAAAACACCAACAAATTCAACAATATCTTCAACATTGAAAAACCAACAAATTCAACAAAAACCTCAATATTGAAAAACACCAACAAATTCAACAACAACCTCAACATTGATAAACAACAACAACCTCAACATTGAAAAACACCAGCAAATTCAACAACAACCTCGACATTGAAAAACACCAGCAAATTCAACAACAACTTCGACATAGAAAAACAGCAACAAATTCAACAACTAACTCAACATTGAAAAACACCAACAAATTCAACAACAACCTCCACATTGAAAAACACCAACAAATTCAACAACAACCTCGACATTGAAAAACACCAACAAATCAACAACAACCTCAACATTAAAAAAAACAACAAATTCAACAACAACCTCAACATTGAAACACACCAACAAACTCAACAACAACCTCAACAATACAAAACACCAACAAATTCAACAGCAACCTCAACATTGAAAAACACCAACAAATTCAACAACAACCTCAACATTGAAAAACACCAACAAATTCAACAACAACCTCAACATTGAAAACACCAACAAATTCAACAACAACCTCAACATTGAAAAACACCAAAAAATTCAACAACAACCTCAACATTGTAATTCAACAACAACCTCAACATTGAAAAACACCAACAAATTCAACAACAACCTCCACATTAAAAAACCCCAACAAATTCAACAACAACCTCAACATTGAAAAACACCAACAAATTCAACAACAACCTCAACATTGAAAAACACCAATAAATTCAACAAAAACCTCAACATTGAATAAAACCAAGAAATTCAACAAAAACCGCAACATAGAAAACACCAACAAATTCAACAACAACCTCAACATTGGAAAACACCAACAAATTCAACAACAACCTCAACATTGAAAACCACCAACAAATTCAACAACAACCTCAACATTGAAAAACACCAACAAATTCAACAACAACCACAACATTGAAAAACACCAACAAACTCAACAACAACCTCAACATTGAAATTCAACAACAACCTCAACATTGAAAAACAGCAACAAATTCAACAACAACCTCAACATTAAAAAACACCAACAAATTCAACAACAACCTCAACATTGAAAAGCACCAACAAATTCAACAACAACCTCAACATTGAAAAACACCAATAAATTCAACAAAAAACTCAACATTGAATAAAACCAACAAATTCAACAACAACCTCAACATCGAAAACACCAACAAATTCAACAACAACCGCAACATAGAAAACACCAACAAATTCAACAACCTCATCATTGAAAAAAAGCAACAAATTCAACAACAACCTCAACATTGAAAAACATCAACCTCAACATTGAAAAACACCAACAAATTCAAAAACAACCTCAACATTGAAAAAAAGCAACAAATTCAACAACAACGTCAACATTGAAAAACTCCAACTGATTCAACAACAACCTCGACATTGAAAAACAACAACAAATTCAACAACAACCTCAACAGTGAAAAACACCAACAAATTCAACAACAACCTCAACATTGAAAAACATCAACAAATTCAACAACAACCTCAACATTGAAAAACACCAACAAATTCAACAACAACCTCAACATTGAAAAACACCAACAAATTCAACAACAACCTCAACATTGAAAAACACCAACAAATTCAAGAGAAACCTCAACATTGAATAAAACCAACCAATTCAACAACAACCTCAACATCGAAAACACCAACAAATTCAACAACAACCGCAACATTGAATAAAACCAACCAATTCAACAACAACCTCAACATCGAAAACACCAACAAATTCAACAACAACCTCAACATTGAAAAACACCAACAAATTCAACAACAACCTCAACATTGAAAACACCAACAAATTCAACAATATCTTCAACATTGAAAAACCAACAAATTCAACAAAAACCTCAATATTGAAAAACACCAACAAATTCAACAACAACCTCAACATTGATAAACAACAACAACCTCAACATTGAAAAACACCAGCAAATTCAACAACAACCTCGACATTGAAAAACACCAGCAAATTCAACAACAACTTCGACATAGAAAAACAGCAACAAATTCAACAACTAACTCAACATTGAAAAACACCAACAAATTCAACAACAACCTCCACATTGAAAAACACCAACAAATTCAACAACAACCTCGACATTGAAAAACACCAACAAATCAACAACAACCTCAACATTAAAAAAAACAACAAATTCAACAACAACCTCAACATTGAAACACACCAACAAACTCAACAACAACCTCAACAATACAAAACACCAACAAATTCAACAGCAACCTCAACATTGAAAAACACCAACAAATTCAACAACAACCTCAACATTGAAAAACCAACAAATTCAACAACAACCTCAACTTTGAAAAACACCAACAAATTCAACAACAACCTCAACATTGATAAACAACAACAACCTCGACATTGAAAAACACCAAGAAATTCAACAACAACCTCAACATTGAAAAACACCAACAAATTCAACAACAACCTCAACATTGAAAAACACCAACAAATTCAACAACAACCTCAACATTGAAAAACACCAACAAATTCAACAACAACCTCAACATTGAAAAACACCAACAAATTCAACAACAACCTCAACATTGAAAAACACCAACAAATTCAAGAAAAAACTCAACATGGAATAAAACCAACCAATTCAACAACAACCTCAACATCGAAAACACCAACAAATTCAACAACAACCGCAACATTGAATAAAACCAACCAATTCAACAACAACCTCAACATCGAAAACACCAACAAATTCAATAACAACCTCAACTTTGAAAACACCAACAAATTCAACAACAACTTCAACATTGAAAAACCAACAAATTCAACAACAACCTCAACATTGAAAAACACCAACAAATTCAACAACCTCAACATTGATAAACAACAACAACCTCGACATTGAAAAACACCAAGAAATTCAACAACAACCTCAACATTGAAAACACCAACAAATTCAACAACAACCTCAACACTGAAAAACAACAAAAAATTCAAGAACAACCTCAACATTGAAAAACACTAACAAATTCAACAACAACCTCAACATTGAAAAACACCAACAAATTCAACAACAACCTCAACATTGAAAACACCAACAAATTCAACAACAACCTCAACATTGAAAAACACCAAAAAATTCAACAACAACCTCAACATTGTAATTCAACAACAACCTCAACATTGAAAAACACCAACAAATTCAACAACAACCTCCACATTAAAAACCCCAACAAATTCAACAACAACCTCAACATTGAAAAACACCAACAAATTCAACAACAACCTCAACATTGAAAAACACCAATAAATTCAACAAAAACCTCAACATTGAATAAAACCAAGAAATTCAACAAAAACCGCAACATAGAAAACACCAACAAATTCAACAACAACCTCAACATTGGAAAACACCAACAAATTCAACAACAACCTCAACATTGAAAACCACCAACAAATTCAACAACAACCTCAACATTGAAAAACACCAACAAATTCAACAACAACCACAACATTGAAAAACACCAACAAACTCAACAACAACCTCAACATTGAAATTCAACAACAACCTCAACATTGAAAAACAGCAACAAATTCAACAACAACCTCAACATTAAAAAACACCAACAAATTCAACAACAACCTCAACATTGAAAAGCACCAACAAATTCAACAACAACCTCAACATTGAAAAACACCAATAAATTCAACAAAAAACTCAACATTGAATAAAACCAACAAATTCAACAACAACCTCAACATCGAAAACACCAACAAATTCAACAACAACCGCAACATAGAAAACACCAACAAATTCAACAACCTCATCATTGAAAAAAAGCAACAAATTCAACAACAACCTCAACATTGAAAAACATCAACCTCAACATTGAAAAACACCAACAAATTCAAAAACAACCTCAACATTGAAAAAAAGCAACAAATTCAACAACAACGTCAACATTGAAAAACTCCAACTGATTCAACAACAACCTCGACATTGAAAAACAACAACAAATTCAACAACAACCTCAACAGTGAAAAACACCAACAAATTCAACAACAACCTCAACATTGAAAAACATCAACAAATTCAACAACAACCTCAACATTGAAAAACACCAACAAATTCAACAACAACCTCAACATTGAAAAACACCAACAAATTCAACAACAACCTCAACATTGAAAAACACCAACAAATTCAAGAGAAACCTCAACATTGAATAAAACCAACCAATTCAACAACAACCTCAACATCGAAAACACCAACAAATTCAACAACAACCGCAACATTGAATAAAACCAACCAATTCAACAACAACCTCAACATCGAAAACACCAACAAATTCAACAACAACCTCAACATTGAAAAACACCAACAAATTCAACAACAACCTCAACATTGAAAACACCAACAAATTCAACAATATCTTCAACATTGAAAAACCAACAAATTCAACAAAAACCTCAATATTGAAAAACACCAACAAATTCAACAACAACCTCAACATTGATAAACAACAACAACCTCAACATTGAAAAACACCAGCAAATTCAACAACAACCTCGACATTGAAAAACACCAGCAAATTCAACAACAACTTCGACATAGAAAAACAGCAACAAATTCAACAACTAACTCAACATTGAAAAACACCAACAAATTCAACAACAACCTCCACATTGAAAAACACCAACAAATTCAACAACAACCTCGACATTGAAAAACACCAACAAATCAACAACAACCTCAACATTAAAAAAAAACAACAAATTCAACAACAACCTCAACATTGAAACACACCAACAAACTCAACAACAACCTCAACAATACAAAACACCAACAAATTCAACAGCAACCTCAACATTGAAAAACACCAACAAATTCAACAACAACCTCAACATTGAAAATTCAACAAATTCAACAAGAATTTCAACATTGAAAAACCAACAAATTCAACAACAACCTCAACATTGAAAAACACCAACAAATTGAACAACAACCTCAACATTGAAAACACCAACAAATTCAACAACAACTTCAACATTGAAAAACCAACAAATTCAACAACAACCTCAACATTGAAAAACACCAACAAATTCAACAACAACCTCAACATTGAAAAAGAACAACAACCTCGACATTGAAAAACACCAAGAAATTCAACAACAACCTCAACATTGAAAACACCAACAAATTCAACAACAACCTCAACACTGAAAAACAACAAAAAATTCAAGAACAACCTCAACATTGAAAAACACCAACAATTTCAACAACAACCTCAACATTGAAAAACACCAACAAATTCAACAACAACCTCAAAATTGAAAAACATCAACAAATTCAACAACAACCTCAACATTGAAATTCAACAACAACCTCAACATTGAAAAACACCAACAAATTCAACAACAACCTCAACATTAAAAAAGCACCAACAAATTCAACAACAACCTCAACATTGAAAAACACCAACAAATTCAACAACAACCTCAACATTGAAAAACACCAATAAATTCAACAAAATCCTCAACATTGAATAAAACCAACAAATTCAACAACAACCTCAACATCGAAAACACCAACAAATTCAACAACAACCGCAACATAGAAAACACCTACAAATTCAACAACCTCATCATTGAAAAAAAGCAACAAATTCAACAACAACCTCAATATTGAAAAACATCAACCTCAACATTGAAAAACACCAACAAATTCAACAACAACCTCGACATTGAAAAACAACAACAAATTCAACAACAACCTCAACAGTGAAAAACACCAACAAATTCAACAACAACCTCAACATTGAAAAACATCAACAAATTCAACAACAACCTCAACATTGAAAAACACCAACAAATTCAACAACAACCTCAACATTGAAAAACACCAACAAATTCAACAACAACCTCAACATTGAAAAACACCAACAAATTCAAGAAAAACCTCAACATGGAAGAAAACCAACCAATTCAACAACAACCTCAACATCGAAAACACCAACAAATTCAACAACAACCGCAACATTGAATAAAACCAACCAATTCAACAACAACCTCAACATCGAAAACACCAACAAATTCAACAACAACCTCAACATTGAAAACACCAACAAATTCAACAACAACCTCAACATTGAAAAACCAACAAATTCAACAACAACCTCAACATTGAAAAACACCAACAAATTCAACAACAACCTCAACATTGATAAACAACAACAACCTCGACATTGAAAAACACCAAGAAATTCAACAACAACCTCAACATTGAAAAACACCAACAAATTCAACAACAACCTCAACATTGAAAAACACCAACAAATTCAACAACAACCTCAACATTGAATAAAACCAACCAATTCAACAACAACCTCAACATCGAAAACACCAACTAATTCAACAACAACCGCAACATTGAATAAAACCAACCAATTCAACAACAACCTCAACATCTAAAAGACCAACAAATTCAACAACAACCTCAACATTGAAAAACACCAACAAATTCAACAACAACCTCAACATTGAAAACACCAACAAATTCAACAACAACTTCAACATTGAAAAACCAACAAATTCAACAACAACCTCAACATTGAAAAACACCAACAAATTCAACAACAACCTCAACATTGATAAACAACAACAACCTCCACATTGAAAAACACCAACAAATTCAACAACAACCTCGACATTGAAAAACACCAACAAATTCAACAACAACCTCAACATTAAAAAAAAACAAATTCAACAACAACCTCAACATTGAAAAACACCAACAAACTCAACAACAACCTCAACAATACAAAACACCAACAAATTCAACAGCAACCTCAACATTGAAAAACACCAACAAATTCAACAACAACCTCAACATTGAAAACACCAACAAATTCAACAACAATTTCAACATTGAAAAACCAACAAATTCAACAACAACCTCAACATTGAAAAACACCAACAAATTCAACAACAACCTCAACATTGAAAACACCAACAAATTCAACAACAACTTCAACATTGAAAAACCAACAAATTGAACAACAACCTCAACATTGAAAAACACCAACAAATTCAACAACAACCTCAACATTGAAAACACCAACAAATTCAACAACAACCTCAACATTGAAAACACCAACAAATTCAAGAACAACTTCAACACTGAAAAACAACAAAAAATTCAAAAACAACCTCAACATTGAAAAACACCAACAAATTCAACAACAACCTCAACATTGAAAAACACCAACAAATTCAACAACAACCTCAAAATTGAAAAACACCAACAAATTCAACAACAACCTCAACATTGAAATTCAACAACAACCTCAACATTGAAAAACACCAACAAATTCAACAACAACCGCAACATTAAAAAAGCACCAACAAATTCAACAACAACCTCAACATTGAAAAACACCAACAAATTCAACAACAACCTCAACATTGAAAAACACCAATAAATTCAACTAAATCCTCAACATTGAATAAAACCAACAAATTCAACAACAACCTCAACATCGAAAACACCAACAAATTCAACAACAACCGCAACATAGAAAACACCTACAAATTCAACAACCTCATCATTGAAAAAAAGCAACAAATTCAACAACAACCTCAATATTGAAAAACATCAACCTCAACATTGAAAAACACCAACAAATTCAACAACAACCTCAACATTGAAAAAAAGCAACAAATTCAACAGCAACGTCAACATTGAAAAACTCCAACAAATTCAACAACAACCTCGACATTGAAAAACAACAACAAATTCAACAACAACCTCAACAGTGAAAAACACCAACAAATTCAACAACAACCTCAACATTGAAAAACATCAACAAATTCAACAACAACCTCAACATTGAAAAACACCAACAAATTCAACAACAACCTCAACATTGAAAAACACCAACAAATTCAACAACAACCTCAACATTGAAAAACACCAACAAATTCAAGAAAAACCTCAACATGGAATAAAACCAACCAATTCAACAACAACCTCAACATCGAAAACACCAACAAATTCAACAACAACCTCAACATTGAAAACACCAACAAATTCAACAACAACCACAACATTGAAAAACCAACAAATTCAACAACAACCTCAACATTGAAAAACACCAACAAATTCAACAACAACCTCAACATTGATAAACAACAACAACCTCGACATTGAAAAACACCAAGAAATTCAACAACAACCTCAACATTGAAAAACACCAACAAATTCAACAACAACCTCAACATTGAAAAACACCAACAAATTCAAGAAAAACCTCAACATTGAATAAAACCAACCAATTCAACAACAACCTCAACATCGAAAACACCAACAAATTCAACAACAACCGCAACATTGAAAAACACCAACAAATTCAACAACAACCTCGACATTGAAAAACACCAACAAATCAACAACAACCTCAACATTAAAAAAAAACAACAAATTCAACAACAACCTCAACATTGAAACACACCAACAAACTCAACAACAACCTCAACAATACAAAACACCAACAAATTCAACAGCAACCTCAACATTGAAAAACACCAACAAATTCAACAACAACCTCAACATTGAAAACTCAACAAATTCAACAAGAATTTCAACATTGAAAAACCAACAAATTCAACAACAACCTCAACATTGAAAAACACCAACAAATTGAACAACAACCTCAACATTGAAAACACCAACAAATTCAACAACAACTTCAACATTGAAAAACCAACAAATTGAACAACAACCTCAACATTGAAAAACACCAACAAATTCAACAACAACCTCAACATTGAAAAAGAACAACAACCTCGACATTGAAAAACACCAAGAAATTCAACAACAACCTCAACATTGAAAACACCAACAAATTCAACAACAACCTCAACACTGAAAAACAACAAAAAATTCAAGAACAACCTCAACATTGAAAAACACCAACAATTTCAACAACAACCTCAACATTGAAAAACACCAACAAATTCAACAACAACCTCAAAATTGAAAAACATCAACAAATTCAACAACAACCTCAACATTGAAATTCAACAACAACCTCAACATTGAAAAACACCAACAAATTCAACAACAACCTCAACATTAAAAAAGCACCAACAAATTCAACAACAACCTCAACATTGAAAAACACCAACAAATTCAACAACAACCTCAACATTGAAAAACACCAATAAATTCAACAAAATCCTCAACATTGAATAAAACCAACAAATTCAACAACAACCTCAACATCGAAAACACCAACAAATTCAACAACAACCGCAACATAGAAAACACCTACAAATTCAACAACCTCATCATTGAAAAAAAGCAACAAATTCAACAACAACCTCAATATTGAAAAACATCAACCTCAAAATTGAAAAACACCAACAAATTCAACAACAACCTCGACATTGAAAAACAACAACAAATTCAACAACAACCTCAACAGTGAAAAACACCAACAAATTCAACAACAACCTCAACATTGAAAAACATCAACAAATTCAACAACAACCTCAACATTGAAAAACACCAACAAATTCAACAACAACCTCAACATTGAAAAACACCAACAAATTCAACAACAACCTCAACATTGAAAAACACCAACAAATTCAAGAAAAACCTCAACATGGAAGAAAACCAACCAATTCAACAACAACCTCAACATCGAAAACACCAACAAATTCAACAACAACCGCAACATTGAATAAAACCAACCAATTCAACAACAACCTCAACATCGAAAACACCAACAAATTCAACAACAACCTCAACATTGAAAACACCAACAAATTCAACAACAACCTCAACATTGAAAAACCAACAAATTCAACAACAACCTCAACATTGAAAAACACCAACAAATTCAACAACAACCTCAACATTGATAAACAACAACAACCTCGACATTGAAAAACACCAAGAAATTCAACAACAACCTCAACATTGAAAAACACCAACAAATTCAACAACAACCTCAACATTGAAAAACACCAACAAATTCAACAACAACCTCAACATTGAATAAAACCAACCAATTCAACAACAACCTCAACATCGAAAACACCAACTAATTCAACAACAACCGCAACATTGAATAAAACCAACCAATTCAACAACAACCTCAACATCTAAAAGACCAACAAATTCAACAACAACCTCAACATTGAAAAACACCAACAAATTCAACAACAACCTCAACATTGAAAACACCAACAAATTCAACAACAACTTCAACATTGAAAAACCAACAAATTCAACAACAACCTCAACATTGAAAAACACCAACAAATTCAACAACAACCTCAACATTGATAAACAACAACAACCTCCACATTGAAAAACACCAACAAATTCAACAACAACCTCGACATTGAAAAACACCAACAAATTCAACAACAACCTCAACATTAAAAAAAAACAAATTCAACAACAACCTCAACATTGAAAAACACCAACAAACTCAACAACAACCTCAACAATACAAAACACCAACAAATTCAACAGCAACCTCAACATTGAAAAACACCAACAAATTCAACAACAACCTCAACATTGAAAACACCAACAAATTCAACAACAATTTCAACATTGAAAAACCAACAAATTCAACAACAACCTCAACATTGAAAAACACCAACAAATTCAACAACAACCTCAACATTGAAAACACCAACAAATTCAACAACAACTTCAACATTGAAAAACCAACAAATTGAACAACAACCTCAACATTGAAAAAGAACAACAACCTCGACATTGAAAAACACCAACAAATTCAACAACAACCTCAACATTGAAATTCAACAACAACCTCAAGATTGAAAAACACCAACAAATTCAACAACAACCGCAACATTAAAAAAGCACCAACAAATTCAACAACAACCTCAACATTGAAAAACACCAACAAATTCAACAACAACCTCAACATTGAAAAACACCAATAAATTCAACTAAATCCTCAACATTGAATAAAACCAACAAATTCAACAACAACCTCAACATCGAAAACACCAACAAATTCAACAACAACCGCAACATAGAAAACACCTACAAATTCAACAACCTCATCATTGAAAAAAAGCAACAAATTCAACAACAACCTCAATATTGAAAAACATCAA
Source organism: Isurus oxyrinchus (assembly GCA_026770705.1). Taxonomy (NCBI): domain Eukaryota; kingdom Metazoa; phylum Chordata; class Chondrichthyes; order Lamniformes; family Lamnidae; genus Isurus; species Isurus oxyrinchus. The sequence continues at coordinate 112,874 of JANJGN010000833.1, forward strand.
CCTCAACATTGAAAAACACCAACAAATTCAACAACAACCTCAACATTGAAAAAAAGCAACAAATTCAACAGCAACGTCAACATTGAAAAACTCCAACAAATTCAACAACAACCTCGACATTGAAAAACAACAACAAATTCAACAACAACCTCAACAGTGAAAAACACCAACAAATTCAACAACAACCTCAACATTGAAAAACATCAACAAATTCAACAACAACCTCAACATTGAAAAACACCAACAAATTCAACAACAACCTCAACATTGAAAAACACCAACAAATTCAACAACAACCTCAACATTGAAAAACACCAACAAATTCAAGAAAAACCTCAACATGGAATAAAACCAACCAATTCAACAACAACCTCAACATCGAAAACACCAACAAATTCAACAACAACCTCAACATTGAAAACACCAACAAATTCAACAACAACCACAACATTGAAAAACCAACAAATTCAACAACAACCTCAACATTGAAAAACACCAACAAATTCAACAACAACCTCAACATTGATAAACAACAACAACCTCGACATTGAAAAACACCAAGAAATTCAACAACAACCTCAACATTGAAAAACACCAACAAATTCAACAACAACCTCAACATTGAAAAACACCAACAAATTCAACAACAACCTCAACATTGAAAAACACCAACAAATTCAAGAAAAACCTCAACATTGAATAAAACCAACCAATTCAACAACAACCTCAACATCGAAAACACCAACAAATTCAACAACAACCGCAACATTGAATAAAACCAACCAATTCAACAACAACCTCAACATCGAAAAGACCAACAAATTCAACAACAACCTCAACATTGAAAAACACCAACAAATTCAACAACAACCTCAACATTGAAAACACCAACAAATTCAACAACAACTTCAACATTGTAAAACCAACAAATTCAACAACAACCTCAACATTGAAAAACACCAACAAATTCAACAACAACCTCAACATTGATAAACAACAACAACCTCCACATTGAAAAACACCAACAAATTCAACAACAACCTCGACATTGAAAAAATACCAACAAATTCAACAACAACCTCAACATTAAAAAAAAACAACAAATTCAACAACAACCTCAACATTGAAAAACACCAACAAACTCAACAACAACCTCAACAATACAAAACACCAACAAATTCAACAGCAACCTCAACATTGAAAAACACCAACAAATTCAACAACAACCTCAACATTGAAAACACCAACAAATTCAACAACAATTTCAACATTGAAAAACCAACAAATTCAACAACAACCTCAACATTGAAAAACACCAACAAATTCAACAACAACCTCAACATTGAAAACACCAACAAATTCAACAACAACTTCAACATTGAAAAACCAACAAATTGAACAACAACCTCAACATTGAAAAACACCAACAAATTCAACAACAACCTCAACATTGAAAAAGAACAACAACCTCGACATTGAAAAAACACCAAGAAATTCAACAACAACCTCAACATTGAAAACACCAACAAATTCAACAACAACCTCAACACTGAAAAACAACAAAAAATTCAAGAACAACCTCAACATTGAAAAACACCAAACTAATTCAACAACAAACTCAACATTGAAAAACACCAACAAATTCAACAACAACCTCAAAATTGAAAAACACCAACAAATTGAACAACAACCTCAACATTGAAATTCAACAACAACCTCAACATTGAAAAACACCAACAAATTCAACAACAACCTCAACATTAAAAAAGCACCAACAAATTCAACAACAACCTCCACATTGAAAAACACCAACAAATTCAACAACAACCTCAACATTGAAAAACACCAATAAATTCAACAAAATCGTCAACATTGAGTAAAACCAACAAATTCAACAACAACCTCAACATCGAAAACACCAACAATTTCAACAACAACCGCAACATAGAAAACACCTACAAATTCAACAACCTCATCATTGAAAAAAAGCAACAAATTCAACAACAACCTCAATATTGAAAAACATCAACCTCAACATTGAAAAACACCAACAAATTCAACAACAACCTCAACATTGAAAAAAAGCAACAAATTCAACAGCAACGTCAACATTGAAAAACTCCAACAAATTCAACAACAACCTCGACATTGAAAAACAACAACAAATTCAACAACAACCTCAACAGTGAAAAACACCAACAAATTCAACAACAACCTCAACATTGAAAAACATCAACAAATTCAACAACAACCTCAACATTGAAAAACACCAACAAATTCAACAACAACCTCAACATTGAAAAACACCAACAAATTCAACAACAACCTCAACATTGAAAAACACCAACAAATTCAAGAAAGACCTCAACATGGAATAAAACCAACCAATTCAACAACAACCTCAACATCGAAAACACCAACAAATTCAACAACAACCGCAACATTGAATAAAACCAACCAATTCAACAACAACCTCAACATCGAAAACACCAACAAATTCAACAACAACCTCAACATTGAAAAACACCAACAAATTCAACAACAACCTCAACATTGATAAACAACAACAACCTCGACATTGAAAAACACCAAGAAATTCAACAACAACCTCAACATTGAAAAAAAGCAACAAATTCAACAACAACGTCAACATTGAAAAACTCCAACAAATTCAACAACAACCTCGACATTGAAAAACAACAACAAATTCAACAACAACCTCAACATTGAAAAACACCAACAAATTCAACAAAAACCTCAACATTGAAAAACATCAACAAATTCAACAACAACCTCAACATTGAAAAACACCAACAAATTCAACAACAACCTCAACATTGAAAAACACCAACAAATTCAACAACAACCACAACATTGAAAAACACCAACAAATTCAAGAAAAACCTCAACATTGAATAAAACCAACCAATTCAACAACAACCTCAACATCGAAAACACCAACAAATTCGACAGCAACCGCAACATTGAATAAAACCAACCAATTCAACAAGAACCTCAACATCGAAAACACCAACAAATTCAAGAACAACCTCAACATTGAAAAACACCAACAAATTCAACAACAACCTCAACATTGAAAACACCAACAAATTCAACAACAACTTCAACTTTGAAAAACCAACAAATTCAACAACAACCTCAACATTGAAAAACACCAACAAATTCAACAACAACCTCAACATTGATAAACAACAACAACCTCAACTTTGAAAAACACCAGCAAATTCAACAACAACCTCGACATTGAAAAACACCAGCAAATTCAACAACAACCTCGACATAGAAAAACAGCAACAAATTCAACAACTACCTCAACATTGAAAAACACCAACAAATTCAACCACAACCTCCACTTTGAAAAACACCAACAAATTCAACAACAACCTCGACATTGAAAAACACCAACAAATCAACAACAACCTCAACATTAAAAAAAAAACAACAAATTCAACAACAACCTCAACATTGAAAAACACCAACAAACTCAACAACAACCTCAACAATAAAAAACACCAACAAATTCAACAGCAACCTCAACATTGAAAAACACCAACAAATTCAACAACAACCTCAACATTGAAAACACGAACAAATTCAACAACAATTTCAACATTGAAAAACCAACAAATTCAACAACAACCTCAACATTGAAAAACACCAACAAATTCAACAACAACCTCAACATTGAAAACACCAACAAATTCAACAACAACTTCAACATTGAAAAACCAACAAATTGAACAACAACCTCAACTTTGAAAAACACCAACAAATTCAACAACAACCTCAACATTGAAAAAGAACAACAACCTCGACATTGAAAAACACCAAGAAATTCAACAACAACCTCAACATTGAAAACACCAACAAATTCAACAACAACATCAACACTGAAAAACAACAAAAAATTCAAGAACAACCTCAACATTGAAAAACACCAACGAATTCAACAACAACCTCAAAATTGAAAAACACCAACAAATTCAACAACAACCTCAACATTGAAATTCAACAACAACCTCAACATTGAAAAACACCAACAAATTCAACAACAACCTCAACATTAAAAAAGCACCAACAAATTCAACAACAACCTCAACATTGAAAAACACCAACAAATTCAACAACAACCTCAACATTGAAAAACACCAATAAATTCAACAAAATCCTCAACATTGAATAAAACCAACAAATTCAACAACAACATCAACATCGAAAACACCAACAAATTCAACAACAACCGCAACATAGAAAACACCTACAAATTCAACAACCTCATCATTGAAAAAAAGCAACAAATTCAACAACAACCTCAATATTGAAAAAGATCAACCTCAACATTGAAAAACACCAACAAATTCAACAACAACCTCAACATTGAAAAAAAGCAACAAATTCAACAACAACGTCAACATTGAAAAACTCCAACAAATTCAACAACAACCTCGACATTGAAAAACAACAACAAATTCAACAACAACCTCAACAGTGAAAAACACCAACAAATTCAACAACAACCTCAACATTGAAAAACATCAACAAATTCAACAACAACCTCAACATTGAACAACACCAACAAATTCAACAACAACCTCAACATTGAAAAACACCAACAAATTCAACAACAACCTCAATATTGAAAAACACCAACATATTCAAGAAAAACCTCAACATGGAATAAAACCAACCAATTCAACAACAACCTCAACATCGAAAACACCAACAAATTCAACAACAACCGCAAAATTGAATAAAACCAACCAATTCAACAACAACCTCAACATCGAAAACACCAACAAATTAAATAACAACCTCAACATTGAAAACACCAACAAATTCAACAACAACTTCAACATTGAAAAACCAACAAATTCAACAGCAACCTCAACATTGAAAAACACCAACAAATTCAACAACAACCTCAACATTGATAAACAACAACAACCTCGACATTGAAAAACACCAAGAAATTCAACAACAACCTCAACATTGAAAACACCAACAAATTCAACAACAACCTCAACACTGAAAAAAAACAAAAAATTCAAGAACAACCTCAACATTGAAAAACACCAACAAATTCAACAACAACCTCAACATTGAAAAACACCAACAAATTCAACAACAACCTCAACATTGAAAACACCAACAAATTGAAGAACAACCTCAACATTGAAAAACACCAAAAAATTCAACAACAACCTCAACATTGTAATTCAACAACAACCTCAACATTGAAAAACACCAACAAATTCAACAACAACCTCCACATTAAAAAACCCCAACAAATTCAACAACAACCTCAACATTGAAAAACACCAACAAATTCAACAACAACCTCAACATTGAAAAACACCAATAAATTCAACAAAAACCTCAACATTGAATAAAACCAAGAAATTCAACAAAAACCGCAACATAGAAAACACCAACAAATTCAACAACAACCTCAACATTGAAAAACACCAACAAATTCAACAACAACCTCAACATTGAAAACCACCAACAAATTCAACAACAACCTCAACATTGAAAAACACCAACAAATTCAACAACAACCACAACATTGAAAAACACCAACAAATTCAACAACAACCTCAACATTGAAATTCAACAACAACCTCAACATTGAAAAACAGCAACAAATTCAACAACCTCAACATTAAAAAACACCAACAAATTCAACAACAACCTCAACATTGAAAAGCACCAACAAATTCAACAACAACCTCAACATTGAAAAACACCAATAAATTCAACAAAAACCTCAACATTGAATAAAACCTACAAATTCAACAACAACCTCAACATCGAAAACACCAACAAATTCAACAACAACCGCAACATAGAAAACACCAACAAATTCAACAACCTCATCATTGAAAAAAAGCAACAAATTCAACAACAACCTCAATATTGAAAAACATCAACCTCAACATTGAAAAACACCAACAAATTCAACAACAACCTCAACATTGAAAACACCAACAAATTCAACAACAACTTCAACATTGAAAAACCAACAAATTGAACAACAACCTCAACATTGAAAAACACCAACAAATTCAACAACAACCTCAACATTGAAAAAGAACAACAACCTCGACATTGAAAAACACCAAGAAATTCAACAACAACCTCAACATTGAAAAACACCAACAAATTCAACAACAACCTCAACATTGAAAACACCAACAAATTCAACAACAACTTCAACATTGAAAAACCAACAAATTGAACAACAACCTCAACATTGAAAAACACCAACAAATTCAACAACAACCTCAACATTGAAAAAGAACAACAACCTCGACATTGAAAAACACCAAGAAATTCAACAACAACCTCAACATTGAAAAACACCAACAAATTCAACAACAACCTCAACATTGAAAAACACCAACAAATTCAACAACAACCTCAAAATTGAGATACACCAACAAATTCAACAACAAGCTCAACATTGAAATTCAACAACAACCTCAACATTGAAAAACACCAACAAATTCAACAACAACCTCAACATTAAAAAAGCACCAACAAATTCAACAACAACCTCAACATTGAAAAACACCAACAAATTCAACAACAACCTCAACATTGAAAAACACCAATAAATTCAACAAAATCCTCAACATTGAATAAAACCAACAAATTCAACAACAACCTCAACATCGAAAACACCAACAAATTCAACAACAACCGCAACATAGAAAACACCTACAAATTCAACAACCTCATCATTGAAAAAAAGCAACAAATTCAACAACAACCTCAATATTGAAAAACATCAACCTCAACATTGAAAAACACCAACAAATTCAACAACAACCTCGACATTGAAAAACAACAACAAATTCAACAACAACCTCAACAGTGAAAAACACCAACAAATTCAACAACAACCTCAACATTGAAAAACATCAACAAATTCAACAACAACCTCAACATTGAAAAACACCAACAAATTCAACAACAACCTCAACATTGAAAAACACCAACAAATTCAACAACAACCTCAACATTGAAAAACACCAACAAATTCAAGAAAAACCTCAACATGGAAGAAAACCAACCAATTCAACAACAACCTCAACATCGAAAACACCAACAAATTCAACAACAACCGCAACATTGAATAAAACCAACCAATTCAACAACAACCTCAACATCGAAAACACCAACAAATTCAACAACAACCTCAACATTGAAAACACCAACAAATTCAACAACAACCTCAACATTGAAAAACCAACAAATTCAACAACAACCTCAACATTGAAAAACACCAACAAATTCAACAACAACCTCAACATTGATAAACAACAACAACCTCGACATTGAAAAACACCAAGAAATTCAACAACAACCTCAACATTGAAAAACACCAACAAATTCAACAACAACCTCAACATTGAAAAACACCAACAAATTCAACAACAACCTCAACATTGAATAAAACCAACCAATTCAACAACAACCTCAACATCGAAAACACCAACTAATTCAACAACAACCGCAACATTGAATAAAACCAACCAATTCAACAACAACCTCAACATCTAAAAGACCAACAAATTCAACAACAACCTCAACATTGAAAAACACCAACAAATTCAACAACAACCTCAACATTGAAAACACCAACAAATTCAACAACAACTTCAACATTGAAAAACCAACAAATTCAACAACAACCTCAACATTGAAAAACACCAACAAATTCAACAACAACCTCAACATTGATAAACAACAACAACCTCCACATTGAAAAACACCAACAAATTCAACAACAACCTCGACATTGAAAAACACCAACAAATTCAACAACAACCTCAACATTAAAAAAAAACAAATTCAACAACAACCTCAACATTGAAAAACACCAACAAACTCAACAACAACCTCAACAATACAAAACACCAACAAATTCAACAGCAACCTCAACATTGAAAAACACCAACAAATTCAACAACAACCTCAACATTGAAAACACCAACAAATTCAACAACAATTTCAACATTGAAAAACCAACAAATTCAACAACAACCTCAACATTGAAAAACACCAACAAATTCAACAACAACCTCAACATTGAAAACACCAACAAATTCAACAACAACTTCAACATTGAAAAACCAACAAATTGAACAACAACCTCAACATTGAAAAAGAACAACAACCTCGACATTGAAAAACACCACGAAATTCAACAACAACCTCAACATTGAAAACACCAACAAATTCAAGAACAACTTCAACACTGAAAAACAACAAAAAATTCAAAAACAACCTCAACATTGAAAAACACCAACTAATTCAACAACAACCTCAACATTGAAAAACACCAACAAATTCAACAACAACCTCAAAATTGAAAAACACCAACAAATTCAACAACAACCTCAACATTGAAATTCAACAACAACCTCAACATTGAAAAACACCAACAAATTCAACAACAACCGCAACATTAAAAAAGCACCAACAAATTCAACAACAACCTCAACATTGAAAAACACCAACAAATTCAACAACAACCTCAACATTGAAAAACACCAATAAATTCAACTAAATCCTCAACATTGAATAAAACCAACAAATTCAACAACAACCTCAACATCGAAAACACCAACAAATTCAACAACAACCGCAACATAGAAAACACCTACAAATTCAACAACCTCATCATTGAAAAAAAGCAACAAATTCAACAACAACCTCAATATTGAAAAACATCAACCTCAACATTGAAAAACACCAACAAATTCAACAACAACCTCAACATTGAAAAAAAGCAACAAATTCAACAGCAACGTCAACATTGAAAAACTCCAACAAATTCAACAACAACCTCGACATTGAAAAACAACAACAAATTCAACAACAACCTCAACAGTGAAAAACACCAACAAATTCAACAACAACCTCAACATTGAAAAACATCAACAAATTCAACAACAACCTCAACATTGAAAAACACCAACAAATTCAAGAAAAACCTCAACATGGAATAAAACCAACCAATTCAACAACAACCTCAACATCGAAAACACCAACAAATTCAACAACAACCTCAACATTGAAAACACCAACAAATTCAACAACAACCACAACATTGAAAAACCAACAAATTCAACAACAACCTCAACATTGAAAAACACCAACAAATTCAACAACAACCTCAACATTGATAAACAACAACAACCTCGACATTGAAAAACACCAAGAAATTCAACAACAACCTCAACATTGAAAAACACCAACAAATTCAACAACAACCTCAACATTGAAAAACACCAACAAATTCAACAACAACCTCAACATTGAAAAACACCAACAAATTCAAGAAAAACCTCAACATTGAATAAAACCAACCAATTCAACAACAACCTCAACATCGAAAACACCAACAAATTCAACAACAACCGCAACATTGAATAAAACCAACCAATTCAACAACAACCTCAACATCGAAAAGACCAACAAATTCAACAACAACCTCAACATTGAAAAACACCAACAAATTCAACAACAACCTCAACATTGAAAACACCAACAAATTCAACAACAACTTCAACATTGAAAAACCAACAAATTCAACAACAACCTCAACATTGAAAAACACCAACAAATTCAACAACAACCTCAACATTGATAAACAACAACAACCTCCACATTGAAAAACACCAACAAATTCAACAACAACCTCGACATTGAAAAATACCAACAAATTCAACAACAACCTCAACATTAAAAAAAAACAACAAATTCAACAACAACCTCAACATTGAAAAACACCAACAAACTCAACAACAACCTCAACAATACAAAACACCAACAAATTCAACAGCAACCTCAACATTGAAAAACACCAACAAATTCAACAACAACCTCAACATTGAAAACACCAACAAATTCAACAACAATTTCAACATTGAAAAACCAACAAATTCAACAACAACCTCAACATTGAAAAACACCAACAAATTCAACAACAACCTCAACATTGAAAACACCAACAAATTCAACAACAACTTCAACATTGAAAAACCAACAAATTGAACAACAACCTCAACATTGAAAAACACCAACAAATTCAACAACAACCTCAACATTGAAAAAGAACAACAACCTCGACATTGAAAAACACCAAGAAATTCAACAACAACCTCAACATTGAAAACACCAACAAATTCAACAACAACCTCAACACTGAAAAACAACAAAAAATTCAAGAACAACCTCAACATTGAAAAACACCAACAAATTCAACAACAACCTCAACATTGAAAAACACCAACAAATTCAACAACAACCTCAAAATTGAAAAACACCAACAAATTGAACAACAACCTCAACATTGAAATTCAACAACAACCTCAACATTGAAAAACACCAACAAATTCAACAACAACCTCAACATTAAAAAAGCACCAACAAATTCAACAACAACCTCCACATTGAAAAACACCAACAAATTCAACAACAACCTCAACATTGAAAAACACCAATAAATTCAACAAAATCGTCAACATTGAGTAAAACCAACAAATTCAACAACAACCTCAACATCGAAAACACCAACAATTTCAACAACAACCGCAACATAGAAAACACCTACAAATTCAACAACCTCATCATTGAAAAAAAGCAACAAATTCAACAACAACCTCAATATTGAAAAACATCAACCTCAACATTGAAAAACACCAACAAATTCAACAACAACCTCAACATTGAAAAAAAGCAACAAATTCAACAGCAACGTCAACATTGAAAAACTCCAACAAATTCAACAACAACCTCGACATTGAAAAACAACAACAAATTCAACAACAACCTCAACAGTGAAAAACACCAACAAATTCAACAACAACCTCAACATTGAAAAACATCAACAAATTCAACAACAACCTCAACATTGAAAAACACCAACAAATTCAACAACAACCTCAACATTGAAAAACACCAACAAATTCAACAACAACCTCAACATTGAAAAACACCAACAAATTCAAGAAAGACCTCAACATGGAATAAAACCAACCAATTCAACAACAACCTCAACATCGAAAACACCAACAAATTCAACAACAACCGCAACATTGAATAAAACCAACCAATTCAACAACAACCTCAACATCGAAAACACCAACAAATTCAACAACAACCTCAACATTGAAAAACACCAACAAATTCAACAACAACCTCAACATTGATAAACAACAACAACCTCGACATTGAAAAACACCAAGAAATTCAACAACAACCTCAACATTGAAAAAAAGCAACAAATTCAACAACAACCTCAACATCGAAAACACCAACTAATTCAACAACAACCGCAACATTGAATAAAACCAACCAATTCAACAACAACCTCAACATCTAAAAGACCAACAAATTCAACAACAACCTCAACATTGAAAAACACCAACAAATTCAACAACAACCTCAACATTGAAAACACCAACAAATTCAACAACAACTTCAACATTGAAAAACCAACAAATTCAACAACAACCTCAACATTGAAAAACACCAACAAATTCAACAACAACCTCAACATTGATAAACAACAACAACCTCCACATTGAAAAACACCAACAAATTCAACAACAACCTCGACATTGAAAAACACCAACAAATTCAACAACAACCTCAACATTAAAAAAAAACAAATTCAACAACAACCTCAACATTGAAAAACACCAACAAACTCAACAACAACCTCAACAATACAAAACACCAACAAATTCAACAGCAACCTCAACATTGAAAAACACCAACAAATTCAACAACAACCTCAACATTGAAAACACCAACAAATTCAACAACAATTTCAACATTGAAAAACCAACAAATTCAACAACAACCTCAACATTGAAAAACACCAACAAATTCAACAACAACCTCAACATTGAAAACACCAACAAATTCAACAACAACTTCAACATTGAAAAACCAACAAATTGAACAACAACCTCAACATTGAAAAAGAACAACAACCTCGACATTGAAAAACACCAAGAAATTCAACAACAACCTCAACATTGAAAACACCAACAAATTCAAGAACAACTTCAACACTGAAAAACAACAAAAAATTCAAAAACAACCTCAACATTGAAAAACACCAACAAATTCAACAACAACCTCAACATTGAAAAACACCAACAAATTCAACAACAACCTCAAAATTGAAAAACACCAACAAATTCAACAACAACCTCAACATTGAAATTCAACAACAACCTCAACATTGAAAAACACCAACAAATTCAACAACAACCGCAACATTAAAAAAGCACCAACAAATTCAACAACAACCTCAACATTGAAAAACACCAACAAATTCAACAACAACCTCAACATTGAAAAACACCAATAAATTCAACTAAATCCTCAACATTGAATAAAACCAACAAATTCAACAACAACCTCAACATCGAAAACACCAACAAATTCAACAACAACCGCAACATAGAAAACACCTACAAATTCAACAACCTCATCATTGAAAAAAAGCAACAAATTCAACAACAACCTCAATATTGAAAAACATCAACCTCAACATTGAAAAACACCAACAAATTCAACAACAACCTCAACATTGAAAAAAAGCAACAAATTCAACAGCAACGTCAACATTGAAAAACTCCAACAAATTCAACAACAACCTCGACATTGAAAAACAACAACAAATTCAACAACAACCTCAACAGTGAAAAACACCAACAAATTCAACAACAACCTCAACATTGAAAAACATCAACAAATTCAACAACAACCTCAACATTGAAAAACACCAACAAATTCAACAACAACCTCAACATTGAAAAACACCAACAAATTCAACAACAACCTCAACATTGAAAAACACCAACAAATTCAAGAAAAACCTCAACATGGAATAAAACCAACCAATTCAACAACAACCTCAACATCGAAAACACCAACAAATTCAACAACAACCTCAACATTGAAAACACCAACAAATTCAACAACAACCACAACATTGAAAAACCAACAAATTCAACAACAACCTCAACATTGAAAAACACCAACAAATTCAACAACAACCTCAACATTGATAAACAACAACAACCTCGACATTGAAAAAACACCAAGAAATTCAACAACAACCTCAACATTGAAAAACACCAACAAATTCAACAACAACCTCAACATTGAAAAACACCAACAAATTCAACAACAACCTCAACATTGAAAAACACCAACAAATTCAAGAAAAACCTCAACATTGAATAAAACCAACCAATTCAACAACAACCTCAACATCGAAAACACCAACAAATTCAACAACAACCGCAACATTGAATAAAACCAACCAATTCAACAACAACCTCAACATCGAAAAGACCAACAAATTCAACAACAACCTCAACATTGAAAAACACCAACAAATTCAACAACAACCTCAACATTGAAAACACCAACAAATTCAACAACAACTTCAACATTGTAAAACCAACAAATTCAACAACAACCTCAACATTGAAAAACACCAACAAATTCAACAACAACCTCAACATTGATAAACAACAACAACCTCCACATTGAAAAACACCAACAAATTCAACAACAACCTCGACATTGAAAAATACCAACAAATTCAACAACAACCTCAACATTAAAAAAAAACAACAAATTCAACAACAACCTCAACATTGAAAAACACCAACAAACTCAACAACAACCTCAACAATACAAAACACCAACAAATTCAACAGCAACCTCAACATTGAAAAACACCAACAAATTCAACAACAACCTCAACATTGAAAACACCAACAAATTCAACAACAATTTCAACATTGAAAAACCAACAAATTCAACAACAACCTCAACATTGAAAAACACCAACAAATTCAACAACAACCTCAACATTGAAAACACCAACAAATTCAACAACAACTTCAACATTGAAAAACCAACAAATTGAACAACAACCTCAACATTGAAAAACACCAACAAATTCAACAACAACCTCAACATTGAAAAAGAACAACAACCTCGACATTGAAAAACACCAAGAAATTCAACAACAACCTCAACATTGAAAACACCAACAAATTCAACAACAACCTCAACACTGAAAAACAACAAAAAATTCAAGAACAACCTCAACATTGAAAAACACCAACAAATTCAACAACAACCTCAACATTGAAAAACACCAACAAATTCAACAACAACCTCAAAATTGAAAAACACCAACAAATTGAACAACAACCTCAACATTGAAATTCAACAACAACCTCAACATTGAAAAACACCAACAAATTCAACAACAACCTCAACATTAAAAAAGCACCAACAAATTCAACAACAACCTCCACATTGAAAAACACCAACAAATTCAACAACAACCTCAACATTGAAAAACACCAATAAATTCAACAAAATCGTCAACATTGAGTAAAACCAACAAATTCAACAACAACCTCAACATCGAAAACACCAACAATTTCAACAACAACCGCAACATAGAAAACACCTACAAATTCAACAACCTCATCATTGAAAAAAAGCAACAAATTCAACAACAACCTCAATATTGAAAAACATCAACCTCAACATTGAAAAACACCAACAAATTCAACAACAACCTCAACATTGAAAAAAAGCAACAAATTCAACAGCAACGTCAACATTGAAAAACTCCAACAAATTCAACAACAACCTCGACATTGAAAAACAACAACAAATTCAACAACAACCTCAACAGTGAAAAACACCAACAAATTCAACAACAACCTCAACATTGAAAAACATCAACAAATTCAACAACAACCTCAACATTGAAAAACACCAACAAATTCAACAACAACCTCAACATTGAAAAACACCAACAAATTCAACAACAACCTCAACATTGAAAAACACCAACAAATTCAAGAAAGACCTCAACATGGAATAAAACCAACCAATTCAACAACAACCTCAACATCGAAAACACCAACAAATTCAACAACAACCGCAACATTGAATAAAACCAACCAATTCAACAACAACCTCAACATCGAAAACACCAACAAATTCAACAACAACCTCAACATTGAAAAACACCAACAAATTCAACAACAACCTCAACATTGATAAACAACAACAACCTCGACATTGAAAAACACCAAGAAATTCAACAACAACCTCAACATTGAAAAAAAGCAACAAATTCAACAACAACGTCAACATTGAAAAACTCCAACAAATTCAACAACAACCTCGACATTGAAAAACAACAACAAATTCAACAACAACCTCAACATTGAAAAACACCAACAAATTCAACAAAAACCTCAACATTGAAAAACATCAACAAATTCAACAACAACCTCAACATCGAAAACACCAACAAATTCAAGAACAACCTCAACATTGAAAAACACCAACAAATTCAACAACAACCGCAACATTAAAAAAGCACCAACAAATTCAACAACAACCTCAACATTGAAAAACACCAACAAATTCAACAACAACCTCAACATTGAAAAACACCAATAAATTCAACTAAATCCTCAACATTGAATAAAACCAACAAATTCAACAACAACCTCAACATCGAAAACACCAACAAATTCAACAACAACCGCAACATAGAAAACACCTACAAATTCAACAACCTCATCATTGAAAAAAAGCAACAAATTCAACAACAACCTCAATATTGAAAAACATCAACCTCAACATTGAAAAACACCAACAAATTCAACAACAACCTCAACATTGAAAAAAAGCAACAAATTCAACAGCAACGTCAACATTGAAAAACTCCAACAAATTCAACAACAACCTCGACATTGAAAAACAACAACAAATTCAACAACAACCTCAACAGTGAAAAACACCAACAAATTCAACAACAACCTCAACATTGAAAAACATCAACAAATTCAACAACAACCTCAACATTGAAAAACACCAACAAATTCAACAACAACCTCAACATTGAAAAACACCAACAAATTCAACAACAACCTCAACATTGAAAAACACCAACAAATTCAAGAAAAACCTCAACATGGAATAAAACCAACCAATTCAACAACAACCTCAACATCGAAAACACCAACAAATTCAACAACAACCTCAACATTGAAAACACCAACAAATTCAACAACAACCACAACATTGAAAAACCAACAAATTCAACAACAACCTCAACATTGAAAAACACCAACAAATTCAACAACAACCTCAACATTGATAAACAACAACAACCTCGACATTGAAAAACACCAAGAAATTCAACAACAACCTCAACATTGAAAAACACCAACAAATTCAACAACAACCTCAACATTGAAAAACACCAACAAATTCAACAACAACCTCAACATTGAAAAACACCAACAAATTCAAGAAAAACCTCAACATTGAATAAAACCAACCAATTCAACAACAACCTCAACATCGAAAACACCAACAAATTCAACAACAACCGCAACATTGAATAAAACCAACCAATTCAACAACAACCTCAACATCGAAAAGACCAACAAATTCAACAACAACCTCAACATTGAAAAACACCAACAAATTCAACAACAACCTCAACATTGAAAACACCAACAAATTCAACAACAACTTCAACATTGTAAAACCAACAAATTCAACAACAACCTCAACATTGAAAAACACCAACAAATTCAACAACAACCTCAACATTGATAAACAACAACAACCTCCACATTGAAAAACACCAACAAATTCAACAACAACCTCGACATTGAAAAATACCAACAAATTCAACAACAACCTCAACATTAAAAAAAAACAACAAATTCAACAACAACCTCAACATTGAAAAACACCAACAAACTCAACAACAACCTCAACAATACAAAACACCAACAAATTCAACAGCAACCTCAACATTGAAAAACACCAACAAATTCAACAACAACCTCAACATTGAAAACACCAACAAATTCAACAACAATTTCAACATTGAAAAACCAACAAATTCAACAACAACCTCAACATTGAAAAACACCAACAAATTCAACAACAACCTCAACATTGAAAACACCAACAAATTCAACAACAACTTCAACATTGAAAAACCAACAAATTGAACAACAACCTCAACATTGAAAAACACCAACAAATTCAACAACAACCTCAACATTGAAAAAGAACAACAACCTCGACATTGAAAAACACCAAGAAATTCAACAACAACCTCAACATTGAAAACACCAACAAATTCAACAACAACCTCAACACTGAAAAACAACAAAAAATTCAAGAACAACCTCAACATTGAAAAACACCAACAAATTCAACAACAACCTCAACATTGAAAAACACCAACAAATTCAACAACAACCTCAAAATTGAAAAACACCAACAAATTGAACAACAACCTCAACATTGAAATTCAACAACAACCTCAACATTGAAAAACACCAACAAATTCAACAACAACCTCAACATTAAAAAAGCACCAACAAATTCAACAACAACCTCCACATTGAAAAACACCAACAAATTCAACAACAACCTCAACATTGAAAAACACCAATAAATTCAACAAAATCGTCAACATTGAGTAAAACCAACAAATTCAACAACAACCTCAACATCGAAAACACCAACAATTTCAACAACAACCGCAACATAGAAAACACCTACAAATTCAACAACCTCATCATTGAAAAAAAGCAACAAATTCAACAACAACCTCAATATTGAAAAACATCAACCTCAACATTGAAAAACACCAACAAATTCAACAACAACCTCAACATTGAAAAAAAGCAACAAATTCAACAGCAACGTCAACATTGAAAAACTCCAACAAATTCAACAACAACCTCGACATTGAAAAACAACAACAAATTCAACAACAACCTCAACAGTGAAAAACACCAACAAATTCAACAACAACCTCAACATTGAAAAACATCAACAAATTCAACAACAACCTCAACATTGAAAAACACCAACAAATTCAACAACAACCTCAACATTGAAAAACACCAACAAATTCAACAACAACCTCAACATTGAAAAACACCAACAAATTCAAGAAAGACCTCAACATGGAATAAAACCAACCAATTCAACAACAACCTCAACATCGAAAACACCAACAAATTCAACAACAACCGCAACATTGAATAAAACCAACCAATTCAACAACAACCTCAACATCGAAAACACCAACAAATTCAACAACAACCTCAACATTGAAAAACACCAACAAATTCAACAACAACCTCAACATTGATAAACAACAACAACCTCGACATTGAAAAACACCAAGAAATTCAACAACAACCTCAACATTGAAAAAAAGCAACAAATTCAACAACAACGTCAACATTGAAAAACTCCAACAAATTCAACAACAACCTCGACATTGAAAAACAACAACAAATTCAACAACAACCTCAACATTGAAAAACACCAACAAATTCAACAAAAACCTCAACATTGAAAAACATCAACAAATTCAACAACAACCTCAACATCGAAAACACCAACAAATTCAAGAACAACCTCAACATTGAAAAACACCAACAAATTCAACAACAACCTCAACATTGAAAACACCAACAAATTCAACAACAACTTCAACTTTGAAAAACCAACAAATTCAACAACAACCTCAACATTGAAAAACACCAACAAATTCAACAACAACCTCAACATTGATAAACAACAACAACCTCAACTTTGAAAAACACCAGCAAATTCAACAACAACCTCGACATTGAAAAACACCAGCAAATTCAACAACAACCTCGACATAGAAAAACAGCAACAAATTCAACAACTACCTCAACATTGAAAAACACCAACAAATTCAACCACAACCTCCACTTTGAAAAACACCAACAAATTCAACAACAACCTCGACATTGAAAAACACCAACAAATCAACAACAACCTCAACATTAAAAAAAAAACAACAAATTCAACAACAACCTCAACATTGAAAAACACCAACAAACTCAACAACAACCTCAACAATAAAAAACACCAACAAATTCAACAGCAACCTCAACATTGAAAAACACCAACAAATTCAACAACAACCTCAACATTGAAAACACGAACAAATTCAACAACAATTTCAACATTGAAAAACCAACAAATTCAACAACAACCTCAACATTGAAAAACACCAACAAATTCAACAACAACCTCAACATTGAAAACACCAACAAATTCAACAACAACTTCAACATTGAAAAACCAACAAATTGAACAACAACCTCAACTTTGAAAAACACCAACAAATTCAACAACAACCTCAACATTGAAAAAGAACAACAACCTCGACATTGAAAAATACCAAGAAATTCAACAACAACCTCAACATTGAAAACACCAACAAATTCAACAACAACATCAACACTGAAAAACAACAAAAAATTCAAGAACAACCTCAACATTGAAAAACACCAACGAATTCAACAACAACCTCAAAATTGAAAAACACCAACAAATTCAACAACAACCTCAACATTGAAATTCAACAACAACCTCAACATTGAAAAACACCAACAAATTCAACAACAACCTCAACATTAAAAAAGCACCAACAAATTCAACAACAACCTCAACATTGAAAAACACCAACAAATTCAACAACAACCTCAACATTGAAAAACACCAATAAATTCAACAAAATCCTCAACATTGAATAAAACCAACAAATTCAACAACAACATCAACATCGAAAACACCAACAAATTCAACAACAACCGCAACATAGAAAACACCTACAAATTCAACAACCTCATCATTGAAAAAAAGCAACAAATTCAACAACAACCTCAATATTGAAAAAGATCAACCTCAACATTGAAAAACACCAACAAATTCAACAACAACCTCAACATTGAAAAAAAGCAACAAATTCAACAACAACGTCAACATTGAAAAACTCCAACAAATTCAACAACAACCTCGACATTGAAAAACAACAACAAATTCAACAACAACCTCAACAGTGAAAAACACCAACAAATTCAACAACAACCTCAACATTGAAAAACATCAACAAATTCAACAACAACCTCAACATTGAACAACACCAACAAATTCAACAACAACCTCAACATTGAAAAACACCAACAAATTCAACAACAACCTCAACATTGAAAAACACCAACATATTCAAGAAAAACCTCAACATGGAATAAAACCAACCAATTCAACAACAACCTCAACATCGAAAACACCAACAAATTCAACAACAACCGCAAAATTGAATAAAACCAACCAATTCAACAACAACCTCAACATCGAAAACACCAACAAATTAAATAACAACCTCAACATTGAAAACACCAACAAATTCAACAACAACTTCAACATTGAAAAACCAACAAATTCAACAGCAACCTCAACATTGAAAAACACCAACAAATTCAACAACAACCTCAACATTGATAAACAACAACAACCTCGACATTGAAAAACACCAAGAAATTCAACAACAACCTCAACATTGAAAACACCAACAAATTCAACAACAACCTCAACACTGAAAAAAAACAAAAAATTCAAGAACAACCTCAACATTGAAAAACACCAACAAATTCAACAACAACCTCAACATTGAAAAACACCAACAAATTCAACAACAACCTCAACATTGAAAACACCAACAAATTGAAGAACAACCTCAACATTGAAAAACACCAAAAAATTCAACAACAACCTCAACATTGTAATTCAACAACAACCTCAACATTGAAAAACACCAACAAATTCAACAACAACCTCCACATTAAAAAACCCCAACAAATTCAACAACAACCTCAACATTGAAAAACACCAACAAATTCAACAACAACCTCAACATTGAAAAACACCAATAAATTCAACAAAAACCTCAACATTGAATAAAACCAAGAAATTCAACAAAAACCGCAACATAGAAAACACCAACAAATTCAACAACAACCTCAACATTGAAAAACACCAACAAATTCAACAACAACCTCAACATTGAAAACCACCAACAAATTCAACAACAACCTCAACATTGAAAAACACCAACAAATTCAACAACAACCACAACATTGAAAAACACCAACAAATTCAACAACAACCTCAACATTGAAATTCAACAACAACCTCAACATTGAAAAACAGCAACAAATTCAACAACCTCAACATTAAAAAACACCAACAAATTCAACAACAACCTCAACATTGAAAAGCACCAACAAATTCAACAACAACCTCAACATTGAAAAACACCAATAAATTCAACAAAAACCTCAACATTGAATAAAACCTACAAATTCAACAACAACCTCAACATCGAAAACACCAACAAATTCAACAACAACCGCAACATAGAAAACACCAACAAATTCAACAACCTCATCATTGAAAAAAAGCAACAAATTCAACAACAACCTCAATATTGAAAAACATCAACCTCAACATTGAAAAACACCAACAAATTCAACAACAACCTCAACATTGAAAACACCAACAAATTCAACAACAACTTCAACATTGAAAAACCAACAAATTGAACAACAACCTCAACATTGAAAAACACCAACAAATTCAACAACAACCTCAACATTGAAAAAGAACAACAACCTCGACATTGAAAAACACCAAGAAATTCAACAACAACCTCAACATTGAAAAACACCAACAAATTCAACAACAACCTCAACATTGAAAACACCAACAAATTCAACAACAACTTCAACATTGAAAAACCAACAAATTGAACAACAACCTCAACATTGAAAAACACCAACAAATTCAACAACAACCTCAACATTGAAAAAGAACAACAACCTCGACATTGAAAAACACCAAGAAATTCAACAACAACCTCAACATTGAAAAACACCAACAAATTCAACAACAACCTCAACATTGAAAAACACCAACAAATTCAACAACAACCTCAAAATTGAAATACACCAACAAATTCAACAACAAGCTCAACATTGAAATTCAACAACAACCTCAACATTGAAAAACACCAACAAATTCAACAACAACCTCAACATTAAAAAAGCACCAACAAATTCAACAACAACCTCAACATTGAAAAACACCAACAAATTCAACAACAACCTCAACATTGAAAAA
The DNA here is from genome assembly GCA_026770705.1 of Isurus oxyrinchus. Lineage (NCBI taxonomy): Eukaryota > Metazoa > Chordata > Chondrichthyes > Lamniformes > Lamnidae > Isurus > Isurus oxyrinchus. The sequence continues at coordinate 135,011 of JANJGN010000833.1, forward strand.
CACCAATAAATTCAACAAAATCCTCAACATTGAATAAAACCAACAAATTCAACAACAACCTCAACATCGAAAACACCAACAAATTCAACAACAACCGCAACATAGAAAACACCTACAAATTCAACAACCTCATCATTGAAAAAAAGCAACAAATTCAACAACAACCTCAATATTGAAAAACATCAACCTCAACATTGAAAAACACCAACAAATTCAACAACAACCTCGACATTGAAAAACAACAACAAATTCAACAACAACCTCAACAGTGAAAAACACCAACAAATTCAACAACAACCTCAACATTGAAAAACATCAACAAATTCAACAACAACCTCAACATTGAAAAACACCAACAAATTCAACAACAACCTCAACATTGAAAAACACCAACAAATTCAACAACAACCTCAACATTGAAAAACACCAACAAATTCAAGAAAAACCTCAACATGGAAGAAAACCAACCAATTCAACAACAACCTCAACATCGAAAACACCAACAAATTCAACAACAACCGCAACATTGAATAAAACCAACCAATTCAACAACAACCTCAACATCGAAAACACCAACAAATTCAACAACAACCTCAACATTGAAAACACCAACAAATTCAACAACAACCTCAACATTGAAAAACCAACAAATTCAACAACAACCTCAACATTGAAAAACACCAACAAATTCAACAACAACCTCAACATTGATAAACAACAACAACCTCGACATTGAAAAACACCAAGAAATTCAACAACAACCTCAACATTGAAAAACACCAACAAATTCAACAACAACCTCAACATTGAAAAACACCAACAAATTCAACAACAACCTCAACATTGAATAAAACCAACCAATTCAACAACAACCTCAACATCGAAAACACCAACTAATTCAACAACAACCGCAACATTGAATAAAACCAACCAATTCAACAACAACCTCAACATCTAAAAGACCAACAAATTCAACAACAACCTCAACATTGAAAAACACCAACAAATTCAACAACAACCTCAACATTGAAAACACCAACAAATTCAACAACAACTTCAACATTGAAAAACCAACAAATTCAACAACAACCTCAACATTGAAAAACACCAACAAATTCAACAACAACCTCAACATTGATAAACAACAACAACCTCCACATTGAAAAACACCAACAAATTCAACAACAACCTCGACATTGAAAAACACCAACAAATTCAACAACAACCTCAACATTAAAAAAAAACAAATTCAACAACAACCTCAACATTGAAAAACACCAACAAACTCAACAACAACCTCAACAATACAAAACACCAACAAATTCAACAGCAACCTCAACATTGAAAAACACCAACAAATTCAACAACAACCTCAACATTGAAAACACCAACAAATTCAACAACAATTTCAACATTGAAAAACCAACAAATTCAACAACAACCTCAACATTGAAAAACACCAACAAATTCAACAACAACCTCAACATTGAAAACACCAACAAATTCAACAACAACTTCAACATTGAAAAACCAACAAATTGAACAACAACCTCAACATTGAAAAAGAACAACAACCTCGACATTGAAAAACACCAAGAAATTCAACAACAACCTCAACATTGAAAACACCAACAAATTCAAGAACAACTTCAACACTGAAAAACAACAAAAAATTCAAAAACAACCTCAACATTGAAAAACACCAACTAATTCAACAACAACCTCAACATTGAAAAACACCAACAAATTCAACAACAACCTCAAAATTGAAAAACACCAACAAATTCAACAACAACCTCAACATTGAAATTCAACAACAACCTCAACATTGAAAAACACCAACAAATTCAACAACAACCGCAACATTAAAAAAGCACCAACAAATTCAACAACAACCTCAACATTGAAAAACACCAACAAATTCAACAACAACCTCAACATTGAAAAACACCAATAAATTCAACTAAATCCTCAACATTGAATAAAACCAACAAATTCAACAACAACCTCAACATCGAAAACACCAACAAATTCAACAACAACCGCAACATAGAAAACACCTACAAATTCAACAACCTCATCATTGAAAAAAAGCAACAAATTCAACAACAACCTCAATATTGAAAAACATCAACCTCAACATTGAAAAACACCAACAAATTCAACAACAACCTCAACATTGAAAAAAAGCAACAAATTCAACAGCAACGTCAACATTGAAAAACTCCAACAAATTCAACAACAACCTCGACATTGAAAAACAACAACAAATTCAACAACAACCTCAACAGTGAAAAACACCAACAAATTCAACAACAACCTCAACATTGAAAAACATCAACAAATTCAACAACAACCTCAACATTGAAAAACACCAACAAATTCAACAACAACCTCAACATTGAAAAACATCAACAAATTCAACAACAACCTCAACATTGAAAAACACCAACAAATTCAAGAAAAACCTCAACATGGAATAAAACCAACCAATTCAACAACAACCTCAACATCGAAAACACCAACAAATTCAACAACAACCTCAACATTGAAAACACCAACAAATTCAACAACAACCACAACATTGAAAAACCAACAAATTCAACAACAACCTCAACATTGAAAAACACCAACAAATTCAACAACAACCTCAACATTGATAAACAACAACAACCTCGACATTGAAAAACACCAAGAAATTCAACAACAACCTCAACATTGAAAAACACCAACAAATTCAACAACAACCTCAACATTGAAAAACACCAACAAATTCAACAACAACCTCAACATTGAAAAACACCAACAAATTCAAGAAAAACCTCAACATTGAATAAAACCAACCAATTCAACAACAACCTCAACATCGAAAACACCAACAAATTCAACAACAACCGCAACATTGAATAAAACCAACCAATTCAACAACAACCTCAACATCGAAAAGACCAACAAATTCAACAACAACCTCAACATTGAAAAACACCAACAAATTCAACAACAACCTCAACATTGAAAACACCAACAAATTCAACAACAACTTCAACATTGAAAAACCAACAAATTCAACAACAACCTCAACATTGAAAAACACCAACAAATTCAACAACAACCTCAACATTGATAAACAACAACAACCTCCACATTGAAAAACACCAACAAATTCAACAACAACCTCGACATTGAAAAATACCAACAAATTCAACAACAACCTCAACATTAAAAAAAAACAACAAATTCAACAACAACCTCAACATTGAAAAACACCAACAAACTCAACAACAACCTCAACAATACAAAACACCAACAAATTCAACAGCAACCTCAACATTGAAAAACACCAACAAATTCAACAACAACCTCAACATTGAAAACACCAACAAATTCAACAACAATTTCAACATTGAAAAACCAACAAATTCAACAACAACCTCAACATTGAAAAACACCAACAAATTCAACAACAACCTCAGCATTGAAAACACCAACAAATTCAACAACAACTTCAACATTGAAAAACCAACAAATTGAACAACAACCTCAACATTGAAAAACACCAACAAATTCAACAACAACCTCAACATTGAAAAAGAACAACAACCTCGACATTGAAAAACACCAAGAAATTCAACAACAACCTCAACATTGAAAACACCAACAAATTCAACAACAACCTCAACACTGAAAAACAACAAAAAATTCAAGAACAACCTCAACATTGAAAAACACCAACAAATTCAACAACAACCTCAACATTGAAAAACACCAACAAATTCAACAACAACCTCAAAATTGAAAAACACCAACAAATTGAACAACAACCTCAACATTGAAATTCAACAACAACCTCAACATTGAAAAACACCAACAAATTCAACAACAACCTCAACATTAAAAAAGCACCAACAAATTCAACAACAACCTCCACATTGAAAAACACCAACAAATTCAACAACAACCTCAACATTGAAAAACACCAATAAATTCAACAAAATCGTCAACATTGAGTAAAACCAACAAATTCAACAACAACCTCAACATCGAAAACACCAACAATTTCAACAACAACCGCAACATAGAAAACACCTACAAATTCAACAACCTCATCATTGAAAAAAAGCAACAAATTCAACAACAACCTCAATATTGAAAAACATCAACCTCAACATTGAAAAACACCAACAAATTCAACAACAACCTCAACATTGAAAAAAAGCAACAAATTCAACAACAACGTCAACATTGAAAAACTCCAACAAATTCAACAACAACCTCGACATTGAAAAACAACAACAAATTCAACAACAACCTCAACAGTGAAAAACACCAACAAATTCAACAACAACCTCAACATTGAAAAACATCAACAAATTCAACAACAACCTCAACATTGAACAACACCAACAAATTCAACAACAACCTCAACATTGAAAAACACCAACAAATTCAACAACAACCTCAACATTGAAAAACACCAACATATTCAAGAAAAACCTCAACATGGAATAAAACCAACCAATTCAACAACAACCTCAACATCGAAAACACCAACAAATTCAACAACAACCGCAAAATTGAATAAAACCAACCAATTCAACAACAACCTCAACATCGAAAACACCAACAAATTAAATAACAACCTCAACATTGAAAACACCAACAAATTCAACAACAACTTCAACATTGAAAAACCAACAAATTCAACAGCAACCTCAACATTGAAAAACACCAACAAATTCAACAACAACCTCAACATTGATAAACAACAACAACCTCGACATTGAAAAACACCAAGAAATTCAACAACAACCTCAACATTGAAAACACCAACAAATTCAACAACAACCTCAACACTGAAAAAAAACAAAAAATTCAAGAACAACCTCAACATTGAAAAACACCAACAAATTCAACAACAACCTCAACATTGAAAAACACCAACAAATTCAACAACAACCTCAACATTGAAAACACCAACAAATTGAAGAACAACCTCAACATTGAAAAACACCAAAAAATTCAACAACAACCTCAACATTGTAATTCAACAACAACCTCAACATTGAAAAACACCAACAAATTCAACAACAACCTCCACATTAAAAAACCCCAACAAATTCAACAACAACCTCAACATTGAAAAACACCAACAAATTCAACAACAACCTCAACATTGAAAAACACCAATAAATTCAACAAAAACCTCAACATTGAATAAAACCAAGAAATTCAACAAAAACCGCAACATAGAAAACACCAACAAATTCAACAACAACCTCAACATTGAAAAACACCAACAAATTCAACAACAACCTCAACATTGAAAACCACCAACAAATTCAACAACAACCTCAACATTGAAAAACACCAACAAATTCAACAACAACCACAACATTGAAAAACACCAACAAATTCAACAACAACCTCAACATTGAAATTCAACAACAACCTCAACATTGAAAAACAGCAACAAATTCAACAACCTCAACATTAAAAAACACCAACAAATTCAACAACAACCTCAACATTGAAAAGCACCAACAAATTCAACAACAACCTCAACATTGAAAAACACCAATAAATTCAACAAAAACCTCAACATTGAATAAAACCTACAAATTCAACAACAACCTCAACATCGAAAACACCAACAAATTCAACAACAACCGCAACATAGAAAACACCAACAAATTCAACAACCTCATCATTGAAAAAAAGCAACAAATTCAACAACAACCTCAATATTGAAAAACATCAACCTCAACATTGAAAAACACCAACAAATTCAACAACAACCTCAACATTGAAAACACCAACAAATTCAACAACAACTTCAACATTGAAAAACCAACAAATTGAACAACAACCTCAACATTGAAAAACACCAACAAATTCAACAACAACCTCAACATTGAAAAAGAACAACAACCTCGACATTGAAAAACACCAAGAAATTCAACAACAACCTCAACATTGAAAAACACCAACAAATTCAACAACAACCTCAACATTGAAAACACCAACAAATTCAACAACAACTTCAACATTGAAAAACCAACAAATTGAACAACAACCTCAACATTGAAAAACACCAACAAATTCAACAACAACCTCAACATTGAAAAAGAACAACAACCTCGACATTGAAAAACACCAAGAAATTCAACAACAACCTCAACATTGAAAAACACCAACAAATTCAACAACAACCTCAACATTGAAAAACACCAACAAATTCAACAACAACCTCAAAATTGAAATACACCAACAAATTCAACAACAAGCTCAACATTGAAATTCAACAACAACCTCAACATTGAAAAACACCAACAAATTCAACAACAACCTCAACATTAAAAAAGCACCAACAAATTCAACAACAACCTCAACATTGAAAAACACCAACAAATTCAACAACAACCTCAACATTGAAAAACACCAATAAATTCAACAAAATCCTCAACATTGAATAAAACCAACAAATTCAACAACAACCTCAACATCGAAAACACCAACAAATTCAACAACAACCGCAACATAGAAAACACCTACAAATTCAACAACCTCATCATTGAAAAAAAGCAACAAATTCAACAACAACCTCAATATTGAAAAACATCAACCTCAACATTGAAAAACACCAACAAATTCAACAACAACCTCGACATTGAAAAACAACAACAAATTCAACAACAACCTCAACAGTGAAAAACACCAACAAATTCAACAACAACCTCAACATTGAAAAACATCAACAAATTCAACAACAACCTCAACATTGAAAAACACCAACAAATTCAACAACAACCTCAACATTGAAAAACACCAACAAATTCAACAACAACCTCAACATTGAAAAACACCAACAAATTCAAGAAAAACCTCAACATGGAAGAAAACCAACCAATTCAACAACAACCTCAACATCGAAAACACCAACAAATTCAACAACAACCGCAACATTGAATAAAACCAACCAATTCAACAACAACCTCAACATCGAAAACACCAACAAATTCAACAACAACCTCAACATTGAAAACACCAACAAATTCAACAACAACCTCAACATTGAAAAACCAACAAATTCAACAACAACCTCAACATTGAAAAACACCAACAAATTCAACAACAACCTCAACATTGATAAACAACAACAACCTCGACATTGAAAAACACCAAGAAATTCAACAACAACCTCAACATTGAAAAACACCAACAAATTCAACAACAACCTCAACATTGAAAAACACCAACAAATTCAACAACAACCTCAACATTGAATAAAACCAACCAATTCAACAACAACCTCAACATCGAAAACACCAACTAATTCAACAACAACCGCAACATTGAATAAAACCAACCAATTCAACAACAACCTCAACATCTAAAAGACCAACAAATTCAACAACAACCTCAACATTGAAAAACACCAACAAATTCAACAACAACCTCAACATTGAAAACACCAACAAATTCAACAACAACTTCAACATTGAAAAACCAACAAATTCAACAACAACCTCAACATTGAAAAACACCAACAAATTCAACAACAACCTCAACATTGATAAACAACAACAACCTCCACATTGAAAAACACCAACAAATTCAACAACAACCTCGACATTGAAAAACACCAACAAATTCAACAACAACCTCAACATTAAAAAAAAACAAATTCAACAACAACCTCAACATTGAAAAACACCAACAAACTCAACAACAACCTCAACAATACAAAACACCAACAAATTCAACAGCAACCTCAACATTGAAAAACACCAACAAATTCAACAACAACCTCAACATTGAAAACACCAACAAATTCAACAACAATTTCAACATTGAAAAACCAACAAATTCAACAACAACCTCAACATTGAAAAACACCAACAAATTCAACAACAACCTCAACATTGAAAACACCAACAAATTCAACAACAACTTCAACATTGAAAAACCAACAAATTGAACAACAACCTCAACATTGAAAAAGAACAACAACCTCGACATTGAAAAACACCAAGAAATTCAACAACAACCTCAACATTGAAAACACCAACAAATTCAAGAACAACTTCAACACTGAAAAACAACAAAAAATTCAAAAACAACCTCAACATTGAAAAACACCAACTAATTCAACAACAACCTCAACATTGAAAAACACCAACAAATTCAACAACAACCTCAAAATTGAAAAACACCAACAAATTCAACAACAACCTCAACATTGAAATTCAACAACAACCTCAACATTGAAAAACACCAACAAATTCAACAACAACCGCAACATTAAAAAAGCACCAACAAATTCAACAACAACCTCAACATTGAAAAACACCAACAAATTCAACAACAACCTCAACATTGAAAAACACCAATAAATTCAACTAAATCCTCAACATTGAATAAAACCAACAAATTCAACAACAACCTCAACATCGAAAACACCAACAAATTCAACAACAACCGCAACATAGAAAACACCTACAAATTCAACAACCTCATCATTGAAAAAAAGCAACAAATTCAACAACAACCTCAATATTGAAAAACATCAACCTCAACATTGAAAAACACCAACAAATTCAACAACAACCTCAACATTGAAAAAAAGCAACAAATTCAACAGCAACGTCAACATTGAAAAACTCCAACAAATTCAACAACAACCTCGACATTGAAAAACAACAACAAATTCAACAACAACCTCAACAGTGAAAAACACCAACAAATTCAACAACAACCTCAACATTGAAAAACATCAACAAATTCAACAACAACCTCAACATTGAAAAACACCAACAAATTCAACAACAACCTCAACATTGAAAAACATCAACAAATTCAACAACAACCTCAACATTGAAAAACACCAACAAATTCAAGAAAAACCTCAACATGGAATAAAACCAACCAATTCAACAACAACCTCAACATCGAAAACACCAACAAATTCAACAACAACCTCAACATTGAAAACACCAACAAATTCAACAACAACCACAACATTGAAAAACCAACAAATTCAACAACAACCTCAACATTGAAAAACACCAACAAATTCAACAACAACCTCAACATTGATAAACAACAACAACCTCGACATTGAAAAACACCAAGAAATTCAACAACAACCTCAACATTGAAAAACACCAACAAATTCAACAACAACCTCAACATTGAAAAACACCAACAAATTCAACAACAACCTCAACATTGAAAAACACCAACAAATTCAAGAAAAACCTCAACATTGAATAAAACCAACCAATTCAACAACAACCTCAACATCGAAAACACCAACAAATTCAACAACAACCGCAACATTGAATAAAACCAACCAATTCAACAACAACCTCAACATCGAAAAGACCAACAAATTCAACAACAACCTCAACATTGAAAAACACCAACAAATTCAACAACAACCTCAACATTGAAAACACCAACAAATTCAACAACAACTTCAACATTGAAAAACCAACAAATTCAACAACAACCTCAACATTGAAAAACACCAACAAATTCAACAACAACCTCAACATTGATAAACAACAACAACCTCCACATTGAAAAACACCAACAAATTCAACAACAACCTCGACATTGAAAAATACCAACAAATTCAACAACAACCTCAACATTAAAAAAAAACAACAAATTCAACAACAACCTCAACATTGAAAAACACCAACAAACTCAACAACAACCTCAACAATACAAAACACCAACAAATTCAACAGCAACCTCAACATTGAAAAACACCAACAAATTCAACAACAACCTCAACATTGAAAACACCAACAAATTCAACAACAATTTCAACATTGAAAAACCAACAAATTCAACAACAACCTCAACATTGAAAAACACCAACAAATTCAACAACAACCTCAGCATTGAAAACACCAACAAATTCAACAACAACTTCAACATTGAAAAACCAACAAATTGAACAACAACCTCAACATTGAAAAACACCAACAAATTCAACAACAACCTCAACATTGAAAAAGAACAACAACCTCGACATTGAAAAACACCAAGAAATTCAACAACAACCTCAACATTGAAAACACCAACAAATTCAACAACAACCTCAACACTGAAAAACAACAAAAAATTCAAGAACAACCTCAACATTGAAAAACACCAACAAATTCAACAACAACCTCAACATTGAAAAACACCAACAAATTCAACAACAACCTCAAAATTGAAAAACACCAACAAATTGAACAACAACCTCAACATTGAAATTCAACAACAACCTCAACATTGAAAAACACCAACAAATTCAACAACAACCTCAACATTAAAAAAGCACCAACAAATTCAACAACAACCTCCACATTGAAAAACACCAACAAATTCAACAACAACCTCAACATTGAAAAACACCAATAAATTCAACAAAATCGTCAACATTGAGTAAAACCAACAAATTCAACAACAACCTCAACATCGAAAACACCAACAATTTCAACAACAACCGCAACATAGAAAACACCTACAAATTCAACAACCTCATCATTGAAAAAAAGCAACAAATTCAACAACAACCTCAATATTGAAAAACATCAACCTCAACATTGAAAAACACCAACAAATTCAACAACAACCTCAACATTGAAAAAAAGCAACAAATTCAACAGCAACGTCAACATTGAAAAACTCCAACAAATTCAACAACAACCTCGACATTGAAAAACAACAACAAATTCAACAACAACCTCAACAGTGAAAAACACCAACAAATTCAACAACAACCTCAACATTGAAAAACATCAACAAATTCAACAACAACCTCAACATTGAAAAACACCAACAAATTCAACAACAACCTCAACATTGAAAAACACCAACAAATTCAACAACAACCTCAACATTGAAAAACACCAACAAATTCAAGAAAGACCTCAACATGGAATAAAACCAACCAATTCAACAACAACCTCAACATCGAAAACACCAACAAATTCAACAACAACCGCAACATTGAATAAAACCAACCAATTCAACAACAACCTCAACATCGAAAACACCAACAAATTCAACAACAACCTCAACATTGAAAAACACCAACAAATTCAACAACAACCTCAACATTGATAAACAACAACAACCTCGACATTGAAAAACACCAAGAAATTCAACAACAACCTCAACATTGAAAAAAAGCAACAAATTCAACAACAACGTCAACATTGAAAAACTCCAACAAATTCAACAACAACCTCGACATTGAAAAACAACAACAAATTCAACAACAACCTCAACATTGAAAAACACCAACAAATTCAACAACAACCTCAACATTGAAAAACATCAACAAATTCAACAACAACCTCAACATTGAAAAACACCAACAAATTCAACAACAACCTCAACATTGAAAAACACCAACAAATTCAACAACAACCACAACATTGAAAAACACCAACAAATTCAAGAAAAACCTCAACATTGAATAAAACCAACCAATTCAACAACAACCTCAACATCGAAAACACCAACAAATTCGACAGCAACCGCAACATTGAATAAAACCAACCAATTCAACAACAACCTCAACATCGAAAACACCAACAAATTCAAGAACAACCTCAACATTGAAAAACACCAACAAATTCAACAACAACCTCAACATTGAAAACACCAACAAATTCAACAACAACTTCAACTTTGAAAAACCAACAAATTCAACAACAACCTCAACATTGAAAAACACCAACAAATTCAACAACAACCTCAACATTGATAAACAACAACAACCTCAACTTTGAAAAACACCAGCAAATTCAACAACAACCTCGACATTGAAAAACACCAGCAAATTCAACAACAACCTCGACATAGAAAAACAGCAACAAATTCAACAACTACCTCAACATTGAAAAACACCAACAAATTCAACCACAACCTCCACTTTGAAAAACACCAACAAATTCAACAACAACCTCGACATTGAAAAACACCAACAAATCAACAACAACCTCAACATTAAAAAAAAAACAACAAATTCAACAACAACCTCAACATTGAAAAACACCAACAAACTCAACAACAACCTCAACAATAAAAAACACCAACAAATTCAACAGCAACCTCAACATTGAAAAACACCAACAAATTCAACAACAACCTCAACATTGAAAACACGAACAAATTCAACAACAATTTCAACATTGAAAAACCAACAAATTCAACAACAACCTCAACATTGAAAAACACCAACAAATTCAACAACAACCTCAACATTGAAAACACCAACAAATTCAACAACAACTTCAACATTGAAAAACCAACAAATTGAACAACAACCTCAACTTTGAAAAACACCAACAAATTCAACAACAACCTCAACATTGAAAAAGAACAACAACCTCGACATTGAAAAACACCAAGAAATTCAACAACAACCTCAACATTGAAAACACCAACAAATTCAACAACAACATCAACACTGAAAAACAACAAAAAATTCAAGAACAACCTCAACATTGAAAAACACCAACGAATTCAACAACAACCTCAAAATTGAAAAACACCAACAAATTCAACAACAACCTCAACATTGAAATTCAACAACAACCTCAACATTGAAAAACACCAACAAATTCAACAACAACCTCAACATTAAAAAAGCACCAACAAATTCAACAACAACCTCAACATTGAAAAACACCAACAAATTCAACAACAACCTCAACATTGAAAAACACCAATAAATTCAACAAAATCCTCAACATTGAATAAAACCAACAAATTCAACAACAACATCAACATCGAAAACACCAACAAATTCAACAACAACCGCAACATAGAAAACACCTACAAATTCAACAACCTCATCATTGAAAAAAAGCAACAAATTCAACAACAACCTCAATATTGAAAAAGATCAACCTCAACATTGAAAAACACCAACAAATTCAACAACAACCTCAACATTGAAAAAAAGCAACAAATTCAACAACAACGTCAACATTGAAAAACTCCAACAAATTCAACAACAACCTCGACATTGAAAAACAACAACAAATTCAACAACAACCTCAACAGTGAAAAACACCAACAAATTCAACAACAACCTCAACATTGAAAAACATCAACAAATTCAACAACAACCTCAACATTGAACAACACCAACAAATTCAACAACAACCTCAACATTGAAAAACACCAACAAATTCAACAACAACCTCAACATTGAAAAACACCAACATATTCAAGAAAAACCTCAACATGGAATAAAACCAACCAATTCAACAACAACCTCAACATCGAAAACACCAACAAATTCAACAACAACCGCAAAATTGAATAAAACCAACCAATTCAACAACAACCTCAACATCGAAAACACCAACAAATTAAATAACAACTTCAACATTGAAAAACCAACAAATTCAACAGCAACCTCAACATTGAAAAACACCAACAAATTCAACAACAACCTCAACATTGATAAACAACAACAACCTCGACATTGAAAAACACCAAGAAATTCAACAACAACCTCAACATTGAAAACACCAACAAATTCAACAACAACCTCAACACTGAAAAAAAACAAAAAATTCAAGAACAACCTCAACATTGAAAAACACCAACAAATTCAACAACAACCTCAACATTGAAAAACACCAACAAATTCAACAACAACCTCAACATTGAAAACACCAACAAATTGAACAACAACCTCAACATTGAAAAACACCAAAAAATTCAACAACAACCTCAACATTGTAATTCAACAACAACCTCAACATTGAAAAACACCAACAAATTCAACAACAACCTCCACATTAAAAAACCCCAACAAATTCAACAACAACCTCAACATTGAAAAACACCAACAAATTCAACAACAACCTCAACATTGAAAAACACCAATAAATTCAACAAAAACCTCAACATTGAATAAAACCAAGAAATTCAACAAAAACCGCAACATAGAAAACACCAACAAATTCAACAACAACCTCAACATTGAAAAACACCAACAAATTCAACAACAACCTCAACATTGAAAACCACCAACAAATTCAACAACAACCTCAACATTGAAAAACACCAACAAATTCAACAACAACCACAACATTGAAAAACACCAACAAATTCAACAACAACCTCAACATTGAAATTCAACAACAACCTCAACATTGAAAAACAGCAACAAATTCAACAACCTCAACATTAAAAAACACCAACAAATTCAACAACAACCTCAACATTGCAAAGCACCAACAAATTCAACAACAACCTCAACATTGAAAAACACCAATAAATTCAACAAAAACCTCAACATTGAATAAAACCTACAAATTCAACAACAACCTCAACATCGAAAACACCAACAAATTCAACAACAACCGCAACATAGAAAACACCAACAAATTCAACAACCTCATCATTGAAAAAAAGCAACAAATTCAACAACAACCTCAATATTGAAAAACATCAACCTCAACATTGAAAAACACCAACTAATTCAACAACAACCTCAACATTGAAAACACCAACAAATTCAACAACAACTTCAACATTGAAAAACCAACAAATTGAACAACAACCTCAACATTGAAAAACACCAACAAATTCAACAACAACCTCAACATTGAAAAAGAACAACAACCTCGACATTGAAAAACACCAAGAAATTCAACAACAACCTCAACATTGAAAAACACCAACAAATTCAACAACAACCTCAACATTGAAAACACCAACAAATTCAACAACAACTTCAACATTGAAAAACCAACAAATTGAACAACAACCTCAACATTGAAAAACACCAACAAATTCAACAACAACCTCAACATTGAAAAAGAACAACAACCTCGACATTGAAAAACACCAAGAAATTCAACAACAACCTCAACATTGAAAAACACCAACAAATTCAACAACAACCTCAACATTGAAAAACACCAACAAATTCAACAACAACCTCAAAATTGAAAAACACCAACAAATTCAACAACAAGCTCAACATTGAAATTCAACAACAACCTCAACATTGAAAAACACCAACAAATTCAACAACAACCTCAACATTAAAAAAGCACCAACAAATTCAACAACAACCTCAACATTGAAAAACACCAACAAATTCAACAACAACCTCAACATTGAAAAACACCAATAAATTCAACAAAATCCTCAACATTGAATAAAACCAACAAATTCAACAACAACATCAACATCGAAAACACCAACAAATTCAACAACAACCGCAACATAGAAAACACCTACAAATTCAACAAGCTCATCATTGAAAAAAAGCAACAAATTCAACAACAACCTCAATATTGAAAAAGATCAACCTCAACATTGAAAAACACCAACAAATTCAACAACAACCTCAACATTGAAAAAAAGCAACAAATTCAACAACAACGTCAACATTGAAAAACTCCAACAAATTCAACAACAACCTCGACATTGAAAAACAACAACAAATTCAACAACAACCTCAACAGTGAAAAACACCAACAAATTCAACAACAACCTCAACATTGAAAAACATCAACAAATTCAACAACAACCTCAACATTGAAAAACACCAACAAATTCAACAACAACCTCAACATTGAAAAACACCAACAAATTCAACAACAACCTCAACATTGAAAAACACCAACAAATTCAAGAAAAACCTCAACATGGAATAAAACCAACCAATTCAAAAACAACCTCAACATCGAAAACACCAACAAATTCAACAACAACCGCAACATTGAATAAAACCAACCAATTCAACAACAACCTCAACATCGAAAACACCAACAAATTAAATAACAACCTCAACATTGAAAACACCAACAAATTCAACAACAACTTCAACATTGAAAAACCAACAAATTCAACAACAACCTCAACATTGAAAAACACCAACAAATTCAACAACAACCTCAACATTGATAAACAACAACAACCTCGACATTGAAAAACACCAAGAAATTCAACAACAACCTCAACATTGAAAACACCAACAAATTCAACAACAACCTCAACACTGAAAAACAACAAAAAATTCAAGAACAACCTCAACATTGAAAAACACCAACAAATTCAACAACAACCTCAACATTGAAAAACACCAACAAATTCAACAACAACCTCAACATTGAAAACACCAACAAATTCAACAACAACCTCAACATTGAAAAACACCAAAAAATTCAACAACAACCTCAACATTGTAATTCAACAACAACCTCAACATTGAAAAACACCAACAAATTCAACAACAACCTCCACATTAAAAAACCCCAACAAATTCAACAACAACCTCAACATTGAAAAACACCAACAAATTCAACAACAACCTCAACATTGAAAAACACCAATAAATTCAACAAAAACCTCAACTTTGAATAAAACCAAGAAATTCAACAAAAACCGCAACATAGAAAACACCAACAAATTCAACAACAACCTCAACATTGAAAAACACCAACAAATTCAACAACAACCTCAACATTGAAAACCACCAACAAATTCAACAACAACCTCAACATTGAAAAACACCAACAAATTCAACAACAACCACAACATTGAAAAACACCAACAAATTCAACAACAACCTCAACATTGAAATTCAACAACAACCTCAACATTGAAAAACAGCAACAAATTCAACAACAACCTCAACATTAAAAAACACCAACAAATTCAACAACAACCTCAACATTGAAAAGCACCAACAAATTCAACAACAACCTCAACATTGAAAAACACCAATAAATTCAACAAAAACCTCAACATTGAATAAAACCTACAAATTCAACAACAACCTCAACATCGAAAACACCAACAAATTCAACAACAACCGCAACATAGAAAACACCAACAAATTCAACAACCTCATCATTGAAAAAAAGCAACAAATTCAACAACAACCTCAATATTGAAAAACATCAACCTCAACATTGAAAAACACCAACAAATTCAAAAACAACCTCAACATTGAAAAAAAGCAACAAATTCAACAACAACGTCAACATTGAAAAACTCCAACAGATTCAACAACAACCTCGACATTGAAAAACAACAACAAATTCAACAACAACCGCAACATTGAAAAACACCAACAAATTCAACAACAACCTCCACATTGAAAAACATCAACAAATTCAACAACAACCTCAACATTGAAAAACACCAACAAATTCAACAACAACCTCAACATTGAAAAACATCAACAAATTCAACAACAACCTCAACATTGAAAAACACCAACAAATTCAACAACAACCTCAACATTGAAAACACCAAAAAATTCAACAACAACCTCAACATTGAAAAACACCAAAAAATTCAACAACAACCTGGACATTGAAAAACACCAACAAATTCAACAACAAGCTCAACATTAAAAAACACCAACAAATTCAACAACAACCTCAACATTGAAAAACACCAACAAATTCAAGAAAAACCTCAACATTGAATAAAACCAACCAATTCAACAACAACCTCAACATCGAAAACACCAACAAATTCAACAACAACCGCAACATAGAAAACTCCAACAAATTCAACAACAAACTCAACATTGAAAAACACCAACAAATTCAACAACAACTTCAACATTGAAAAACACCAACAAATTCAAAAACAACCTCAAATTTGTAAAACAACAACAAATTCAACAATAACCTTAACATTGAACAACACCAACAAATTCAACGACAACCTCAACATTGCTAAACAACAACAACCTCAACATGGAAAAACACCAACAAATTCAACAACAACCTCAACATTGAAAACACCAACAAATTCAACAACCTCAACATTGAAAAACAACAACCTCAACATCGAAAAACACCACAAACACAAGAACAACCTCAACATTGAAAAACACCAACAAATTCAACAACAACCTCAACATTGAAAAACAACAACAAATTCAACAACAACCTCAATTTTGAAAAACACCAACAACCTCAACATTGCAAAAAAGCAACAAATTCAACAACAACCTCAACATTGAAAAACGACAACAAATTCAACAACAAACTGAACATTGAAAAAACCCAACAAAATCAACAACAACCTAAACATTGAAAAACACCAACAAATTCAACAACAACCTCAACATTGAAAGCACCAACAAATTCAACAACAAACTCAACATTGAAAAACAACAACAACCACAACATTGAAAAACACCAACAAATTCAACAACAACCTCAACATTGAAAAACACCAACAAATTCAACAACAACCTCAACATTGAAAACACCAACAAATTCAACAACAACTTCAACATTGAAAAACCAACAAATTCAACAACAACCTCAACATTGAAAAACACCAACAAATTCAACAACAACCTCAACATTGATAAACAACAACAACCTCAACATTGAAAAACACCAGCAAATTCAACAACAACCTCGACATTGAAAAACACCAGCAAATTCAACAACAACCTCGACATAGAAAAACAGCAACAAATTCAGCAACTACCTCAACATTGAAAAACACCAACAAATTTAACAACAACCTCCACTTTGAAAAACACCAACAAATTCAACAACAAAGTCGACATTGAAAAACATCAACAAATCAACAACAACCTCAACATTAAAAAAAAAACAACAAATTCAACAACAACCTCAACATTGAAAAACACCAACAAACTCAACAACAACCTCAACAATAAAAAACAACAACAAATTCAACAACAACCTCAACATTGAAAAACACCAACAAATTCAACAACAACCTCAACATTGAAAACATGAACAAATTCAACAACAATTTCAACATTGAAAAACCAACAAATTCAACAACAACCTCAACATTGAAAAACACCAACAAATTCAACAACAACCTCAACATTGAAAACACCAACAAATTCAACAACAACTTCAACATTGAAAAACCAACAAATTGAACAACAACCTCAACATTGAAAAACACCAACAAATTCAACAACAACCTCAACATTGAAAAAGAACAACAACCTCGACATTGAAAAACACCAAGAAATTCAACAACAACCTCAACTTTGAAAAACACCAACAAATTCAACAACAACCTCAACATTGAAAACACCAACAAATTCAACAACAACTTCAACATTGAAAAACCAACAAATTGAACAACAACCTCAACATTGAAAAACACCAACAAATTCAACAACAACCTCAACATTGAAAAAGAACAACAACCTCGACATTGAAAAACACCAAGAAATTCAACAACAACCTCAACATTGAAAAACACCAACAAATTCAACAACAACCTCAACATTGAAAAACACCAACAAATTCAACAACAACCTCAAAATTGAAAAACACCAACAAATTCAACAACAAGCTCAACATTGAAATTCAACAACAACCTCAACATTGAAAAACACCAACAAATTCAACAACAACCTCAACATTAAAAAAGCACCAACAAATTCAACAACAACCTCAACATTGAAAAACACCAACAAATTCAACAACAACCTCAACATTGAAAAACACCAATAAATTCAACAAAATCCTCAACATTGAATAAAACCAACAAATTCAACAACAACATCAACATCGAAAACACCAACAAATTCAACAACAACCGCAACATAGAAAACACCTACAAATTCAACAACCTCATCATTGAAAAAAAGCAACAAATTCAACAACAACCTCAATATTGAAAAAGATCAACCTCAACATTGAAAAACACCAACAAATTCAACAACAACCTCAATATTGAAAAACAACAACAACCTCAACATTGAAAAACACCAACAAATTCAACAACAACCTCAATATTGAAAAACAACAACAACCTCAACATTGAAAAACACCAACAAATTCAACAACAACCTCAATATTGAAAAACAACAACAACCTCAAAATTGAAAAACACCAACAAATTCAACAACAACCTCAACATTGAAAAACACCAACAACCTCAACATTGAAAAAAGCAACAAATTCATAACAACCTCAACATTGAAAAACGACAACAAATTCAACAACAACCTCAACATTGAAAAACAACAACAACCTCAACATTGAAAAACACCAGCAAATTCAACAACAACCTCGACATTGAAAAACACCAGCAAATTCAACAACAACCTCGACATAGAAAAACAGCAACAAATTCAACAACTACCTCAACATTGAAAAACACCAACAAATTCAACAACAACCTCCACATTGAAAAACACCAACAAATTCAACAACAACCTCGACATTGAAAAACACCAACAAATCAACAACAACCTCAACATTAAAAAAAAACAACAAATTCAACAACAACCACAACATTGAAAAACACCAACAAAATCAACAACAACCTGAACAATAAAAAACACCAACAAATTCAACAGCAACCTCAACATTGAAAACACAAACAAATTCAACAACAATTTCAACATTGAAAAACCAACAAATTCAACAACAACCTCAACATTGAAAAACACCAACAAATTCAACAACAACCTCAACATTGAAAACACCAACAAATTCAACAACAAATTCAACATTGAAAAACGAACAAATTGAACAACAACCTCAACATTGAAAAACACCAACAAATTCAACAACAACCTCAACATTGAAAAACAACAACAACCTCGACATTGAAAAACGCCAAGAAATTCAACAACAACCTCAACATTGAAAACCCCAACAAATTCAACAACAACCTCAACACTGAAAAACAACAAAAAATTCAAGAACAACCTCAACATTGAAAAACACCAACACATTCAACAACAACCTCAACATTGAAAAACACCAACAAATTCAACAACAACCTCAAAATTGAAAAACACCAACAAATTCAACAACAACCTCAACATTGAAATTCAACAACAACCTCAACTTTGAAAAACACCAACAAATTCAACAACAACCTCAACATTAAAAAACACCAACAAATTCAACAACAACCTCAACATTGAAAAACACCAACAAATTCAACAACAACCTCAACATTGAAAAACACCAATAAATTCAACAAAATCCTCAACATTGAATAAAACCAACAAATTCAACAACAACCTAAACATCGAAAACACCAACAAATTCAACAACAACCGCAACATAGAAAACACCTACAAATTCAACAACCTCATCATTGAAAAACACCATCAAATTCAACAACAACCTCAATATTGAAAAACATCAACCTCAACATTAAAAAACACCAACAAATTCAACAACAACCTCAACATTGAAAAAAAGCAACAAATTCAACAACAACGTCAACATTGAAAAACTCCAACAAATTCAACAACAACCTCGACATTGAAAAACAACAACAAATTCAACAACAACCTCAACATTGAAAAACACCAACAACCTCAACATTGAAAACACCAACAAATTCAACAACAACTTCAACATTGAAAAACCAACAAATTCAACAACAACCTCAACATTGAAAAACACCAACAAATTCAACAACAACCTCAACATTGATAAACAACAACAACCTCGACATTGAAAAACACCAAGACATTCAACAACAACCTCAACATTGAAAACACCAACAAATTCAAGAACAACCTCAACACTGAAAAACAACAAAAAATTCAAGAACAACCTCAACATTGAAAAACACCAACAAATTCAACAACAACCTCAACATTGAAAAACACCAACAATTTCAACAACAACCTCAACATTGAAAACACCAACAAATTCAATAACAACCTCAACATTGAAAAACACCAAAAAATTCAACAACAACCTCAACATTGTAATTCAACAACAACCTCAACATTGAAAAACACCAACAAATTCAACAACAACCTCCACATTAAAAACCCCAACAAATTCAACAACAACCTCAACATTGAAAAACACCAACAAATTCAACAACAACCTCAACATTGAAAAACACCAATAAATTCAACAAAAACCTCAACATTGAATAAAACCAAGAAATTCAACAAAAACCGCAACATAGAAAACACCAACAAATTCAACAACAACCTCAACATTGAAAAACACCAACAAATTCAACAACAACCTCAACATTGAAAACCACCAACAAATTCAACAACAACCTCAACATTGAAAAACACCAACAAATTCAACAACAACCACAACATTGAAAAACACCAACAAATTCAACAACAACCTCAACATTGAAATTCAACAACAACCTCAACATTGAAAAACAGCAACAAATTCAACAACAACCTCAACATTAAAAAACACCAACAAATTCAACAACAACCTCAACATTGAAAAGCACCAACAAATTCAACAACAACCTCAACATTGAAAAACACCAATAAATTCAACAAAAACCTCAACATTGAATAAAACCTACAAATTCAACAACAACCTCAACATCGAAAACACCAACAAATTCAACAACAAGCGCAACATCGAAAACACCAACAAATTCAACAACCTCATCATTGAAAAAAAGCTACAAATTCAACAACAACCTCAATATTGAAAAACATCAACCTCAACATTGAAAAACACCAACAAATTCAACAACAACCTCAACATTGAAAAACAACAACAAATTCAACAACAACCGCAACATTGAAAAACACCAACAAATTCAACAACAACCTCCACATTGAAAAACATCAACAAATTCAACAACAACCTCAACATTGAAAAACACCAACAAATTCAACAACAACCTCAACATTGAAAAACATCAACAAATTCAACAACAACCTCAACATTGAAAAACACCAACAAATTCAACAACAACCTCAACATTGAAAACACCAACAAATTCAACAACAACCTCAACATTGAAAAACACCAAAAAATTCAACAACAACCTGGACATTGAAAAACACCAACAAATTCAACAACAAGCTCAACATTAAAAAACACCAACAAATTCAACAACAACCTCAACATTGAAAAACACCAACAAATTCAAGAAAAACCTCAACATTGAATAAAACCAACCAATTCAACAACAACCTCAACATCGAAAACACCAACAAATTCAACAACAACCGCAACATAGAAAACACCAACAAATTCAACAACAACCTCAACATTGAAAAACACCAACAAATTCAACAACAACTTCAACATTGAAAAACACCAACAAATTCAAAAACAACCTCAAATTTGTAAAACAACAACAAATTCAACAATAACCTCAACATTGAACAACACCAACAATTTCAACGACAACCTCAACATTGCTAAACAACAACAACCTCAACATGGAAAAACACCAACAAATTCAACAACAACCTCAACATTGAAAAACAACAACAACCTCGACATTGAAAAACACCAAGAAATTCAACAACAACCTCAACATTGAAAAACACCAACAAATTCAACAACAACCTCAACATTGAAAAACACCAACAAATTCAACAACAACCTCAAAATTGAAAAACACCAACAAATTCAACAACAAGCTCAACATTGAAATTCAACAACAACCTCAACATTGAAAAACACCAACAAATTCAACAACAACCTCAACATTAAAAAAGCACCAACAAATTCAACAACAACCTCAACATTGAAAAACACCAACAAATTCAACAACAACCTCAACATTAAAAAAGCACCAACAAATTCAACAACAACCTCAACATTGAAAAACGACAACAAATTCAACAACAACCTCAACATTGAAAAACAACAACAACCTCAACATTGAAAAACACCAACAATTTCAACAACAACCTCAGCATTGAAAAACACCAACAAATTCAACAACAACTTCAACATTGAAAACACCAACAAATTCAACAACAACTTCAACATTGAAAAACACCAACAAATTCAACAACAACCTCTACATTGAAAAACACCAACAAATTCAACAACAACCTCAACATTGAAAAACAACAACAACCTCGACATTGAAAAACACCAAGAAATTCAACAACAACCTCAACATTGAAAAACACCAACAAATTCAACAACAACCTCAAAATTGAAAAACACCAACAAATTCAACAACAACCTCAACATTGAAATTCAACAACAACCTCAACATTGAAAAACACCAACAAATTCAACAACAACCTCAACATTAAAAAACACCAACAAATTCAACAACAACCTCAACATTGAAAAACACCAACAAATTCAACAACAACCTCAACATTGAAAAACACCAACAAATTCAAGAAAAACCTCAACATTGAATAAAACCAACCAATTCAACAACAACCTCAACATCGAAAACACCAACAAATTCAACAAAAACCGCAACATTGAATAA
Source organism: Isurus oxyrinchus (assembly GCA_026770705.1). NCBI lineage: Eukaryota > Metazoa > Chordata > Chondrichthyes > Lamniformes > Lamnidae > Isurus > Isurus oxyrinchus. Next base: position 159,230 of record JANJGN010000833.1, read on the forward strand.
AACCAACCAATTCAACAACAACCTCAACATCGAAAACACCAACAAATTCAACAACAACCGCAACATAGAAAACACCAACAAATTCAACAACAACCTCAACATTGAAAAACACCAACAAATTCAACAACAACCTCAACATTGAAAAACACCAACAAATTCAACAACAACTTCAACATTGAAAAACACCAACAAATTCAACAACAACCTCAACATTGAAAAACACCAACAAATTCAAAAACAACAACAAATTCAACAATAACCTCAACATTGAACAACACCAACAAATTCAACAACAACCTCAACTTTGAAAAACACCAACAAATTCAACGACAACCTCAACATTGGAAAACAACAACAAACTCAACATGGAAAAACACCAACAAATTCAACAACAACCTCAACATTGAAAACACCAACAAATTCAACAACCTCAACATTGAAAAACAAAAACCTGAACATCGAAAAACACCAACAAATTCAACAACAACCTCAACATTGAAAAACATCAACAAATTCAACAACAACCTCAACATTGAAAACACCAACAAATTCAACAGCAACCTCAACATTGAAAAACAACAAAAAATTCAACAACAACCTCAACATTGAAAAACACCAACAAATTCAACAACAACCTCAACATTGAAAAACACCAACAAATTCCAGAAAAACCTCAACATTGAATAAAACCAACCAATTCAACAACAACTTCAACATCGAAAACACCAACAAATTCAACAACAACCTCAACATTGAAAACTCCAACAAATTCAACAACAACCTGAACATTGAAAAACTCCAAAAAATTCAACAACAACCTCAACATTGAAAAACACCAACAAATTCAACAACAACCTGGACATTGAAAAACACCAACAAATTCAACAACAACCTCAACATTGAAATTCAACAACAACCTCAACATTGAAAAACACCAACAAATTCAACAACAACCTCAACATTAAAAAACACCAACAAATTCAACAACAACCTCAACATTGAAAAACACCAACAAATTCAACAACAACCTCAACATTGAAAAACACCAATAAATTCAACAAAATCCTCAACATTGAATAAAACCAACAAATTCAACAACAACCTCAACATCGAAAACACCAACAAATTCAACATTCAACAACAACCTCAAATTTGTAAAACAACAACAAATTCAACAATAACCCCAACATTGAACAACACCAACAAATTCAACAACAACTTCAACTTTGAACAACACCAACAAATTCAACAACAACCTCAACATTGAAAAACACCAACAAATTCAACAACAACCTCAACATTGAAAAGCAACAACAACCTCAACATTGAAAACACCAACACATTCAACAACAACCTCAACATTGAAAACACCAACAAATTCAACAACAACCTCAACATTGAAAAACAACAACAACCTCAACATTGAAAAACACCAACAAATTCAACAACAACCTCAACATTGAAAAAAAGCAACAAGTTCAACAACAACCTCAATATTGAAAAACAACAACAACCTGAACATTGGTAAAAAGCAACAAATTCAACAACAACCTCAACATTGAAAAACTCCAAAAAATTCAACAACAACCTCAACATTGAAAAACACCAACAAATTCAACAACAACCTGGACATTGAAAAACACCAACAAATTCAACAACAACCTCAACATTGAAATTCAACAACAACCTCAACATTGAAAAACACCAACAAATTCAACAACAACCTCAACATTAAAAAACACCAACAAATTCAACAACAACCTCAACATTGAAAAACACCAACAAATTCAACAACAACCTCAACATTGAAAAACACCAATAAATTCAACAAAATCCTCAACATTGAATAAAACCAACAAATTCAACAACAACCTCAACATCGAAAACACCAACAAATTCAACATTCAACAACAACCTCAAATTTGTAAAACAACAACAAATTCAACAATAACCCCAACATTGAACAACACCAACAAATTCAACAACAACTTCAACTTTGAACAACACCAACAAATTCAACAACAACCTCAACATTGAAAAACACCAACAAATTCAACAACAACCTCAACATTGAAAAGCAACAACAACCTCAACATTGAAAACACCAACACATTCAACAACAACCTCAACATTGAAAACACCAACAAATTCAACAACAACCTCAACATTGAAAAACAACAACAACCTCAACATTGAAAAACACCAACAAATTCAACAACAACCTCAACATTGAAAAAAAGCAACAAGTTCAACAACAACCTCAATATTGAAAAACAACAACAACCTGAACATTGGTAAAAAGCAACAAATTCAACAACAACCTCAACATTGAAAAACGACAACAAATTCAACAACAACCTCAACATTGAAAAACAAGAACAACCTCAACATTGAAAAACACCAACAATTTCAACAACAACCTCAACATTTAGAAACGCCAACAAATTGAACAACACCCTCAACATTGAAAAAAACCAACAAATTCAACAACTACCTCAACTTTGAAAAACACCAACAAATTCAACCACAACCTCAACATTGAAAACACCAACAAATTCAACAACAACCTCAACATTGAAAAACAACAACAACCACAACATTGAAAAACACCAACAAATTCAACAACAATCTCAACATTGAAAACGCCAACAAATTCAACAACAACCTCAATATTGAAAAACAACAACAACCTCAACATTGAAAAACACCAACAAATTCAACAACAACCTCAACATTGAAAAACACCAACAAATTCAACAACAACCTCAACATTGAAAAACACCAACAAATTCAACAACAACCTCAACATTGAAAAACACCAACAAATTCAAGAAAAACCTCAACATTGAATAAAACCAACCAATTCAACAACAACCTCAACATCGAAAACACCACCAAATTCAACAACAAACGCAACATTGAATAAAACCAACCAATTCAACAACAACCTCAACATCGAAAACACCAACAAATTCAACAACAACCGCAACATAGAAAACACCAACAAATTCAACAACAACCTCAACATTGAAAAACACCAACAAATTCAACAACAACCTCAACATTGAAAAACACCAACAAATTCAACAACAACTTCAACATTGAAAAACACCAACAAATTCAACAACAACCTCAACATTGAAAAACACCAACAAATTCAAAAACAACAACAAATTCAACAATAACCTCAACATTGAACAACACCAACAAATTCAACAACAACCTCAACTTTGAAAAACACCAACAAATTCAACGACAACCTCAACATTGGAAAACAACAACAACCTCAACATGGAAAAACACCAACAAATTCAACAACAACCTCAACATTGAAAACACCAACAAATTCAACAACCTCAACATTGAAAAACAAAAACCTCAACATCGAAAAACATCAACAAATTCAACAACAACCTCAACATTGAAAAACATCAACAAATTCAACAACAACCTCAACATTGAAAAACACCAACAAATTCAACAACAAGCTCAACATTGAAAACACCAACAAATTCAACAACAACCTCAACATTGAAAAACAACAAAAAATTCAACAACAACCTCAACATTGAATAAAACCAACCAATTCAACAACAACTTCAACATCGAAAACACCAACAAATTCAACAACAACCTCAACATTGAAAACACCAACAATTTCAACAACAACCTCAACATTGAAAAACACCAAAAAATTCAACAACAACCTCAACATTGAAAAACACCAACAAATTCAACAACAACCTGGACATTGAAAAACACCAACAAATTCAACAACAACCTCAACATTGAAATTCAACAACAACCTCAACATTGAAAAACACCAACAAATTCAACAACAACCTCAACATTAAAAAACACCAACAAATTCAACAACAACTTCAACATTGAAAAACACCAACAAATTCAACAACAACCTCAACATTGAAAAACACCAATAAATTCAACAAAATCCTCAACATTGAATAAAACCAACAAATTCAACAACAACCTCAACATCGAAAACACCAACAAATTCAACATTCAACAACAACCTCAAATTTGTAAAACAACAACAAATTCAACAATAACCCCAACATTGAACAACACCAACAAATTCAACAACAACTTCAACATTGAACAACACCAACAAATTCAACAACAACCTCAACATTGAAAAACACCAACAAAATCAACAACAACCTCAACATTGAAAAGCAACAACAACCTCAACATTGAAAACACCAACACATTCAACAACAACCTCAACATTGAAAACACCAACAAATTCAACAACAACCTCAACATTGAAAAACAACAACAACCTCAACATTGAAAAACACCAACAAATTCAACAACAACCTCAACATTGAAAAAAAGCAACAAATTCAACAACAACCTCAATATTGAAAAACAACAACAACCTGAACATTAGTAAAAATCAACAAATTCAACAACAACCTCAACATTGAAAAACGACAACAAATTCAACAACAACCTCAACATTGAAAAACAAGAACAACCTCAACATTGAAAAACATCAACAATTTCAACAACAACCTCAACATTTAGAAACGCCAACAAATTGAACAACAACCTCAACATTGAAAAACACCAACAAATTCAACAACAACCTCAACATTGAAAACACCAACAAATTCAACAACAACCTCAACATTGAAAAACAACAACAACCACAACATTGAAAAACACCAACAAATTCAACAACAATCTCAACATTGAAAACGCCAACAAATTCAACAACAACCTCAATATTGAAAAACAACAACAACCTCAACATTGAAAAACACCAACAAATTCAACAACAACCTCAACATTGAAAAACATCAACAAATTCAACAACAACCTCAACATTGAAAAACACCAACAAATTCAACAACAACCTCAACATTGAAAACACCATCAAATTCAACAACAACCTCAACATTGAAAAACACCAACAAATTCAACAACAACCTCAACATTGAAAAACATCAACAAATTCAACAACAACCTCAACATTGAAAAACACCAACAAATTCAACAACAACCTCAACATTGAAAACACCAACAAATTCAACAACAACCTCAACATTGAAAAACAACACGAACCTCGACATTGAAAAACACCAACAAATTCAACAACAACCTCAACATAGAAAACACCAACAAATTCAACAACAACCTCGACGTTGAAAAACAACAACAACCTCAACATCGAAAACACCAACAAATTCAACAACAACCGCAACATAGAAAAGACCAACAAATTCAACAACAACCTAAACATAGAAAACACCAACAAATTCAACAACCACCTCGTCATGGAAAAACACCAACAAATTCAACAACAACCTAAACATAGAAAACACCAACAAATTCAACAACAACCTCGACATGGAAAAACACCAACAAATTCAACAACAACGTAAACATAGAAAACACCAACAAAGTCAACAGCAACGTCGATATTGAAAAACACCAACAAATCAACAACAACCTCAACATTAAAACAAAACAACAAATTCAACAACAACTTCAACATTGAAAAACACCAAAAAATTCAACAAAAACCTCAACACTGAAAAACACCAACAAATTCAACAACAACCTCTATATTGAAATTCAACAACAACCTCAACTTTGAAAAACACCAACAAATTCAACAACAACCTCAACATTAAAAAACCGGAGCAAATTCAACAACAACCCCAACATTTAAAAAGACCAACACATTCAACTACAACCTCGACATTGAAAAACACCAACAAATTCAACAACAACCTCAACATTGAAAAAAAGCAACAAATTCAACAACAACCTCAATATTGAAAAACAACAACAACCTGAACATTGGTAAAAAGCAACAAATTCAACAACAACCTCAACATTGAAAAACGACAACAAATTCAACAACAACCTCAACATTGAAAAACAAAAACAACCTCAACATTGAAAAACACCAACAATTTCAACAACAACCTCAACATTTAGAAACGCCAACAAATTGAACAACAACCTCAACATTGAAAAAAACCAACAAATTCAACAACAACCTCAACTTTGAAAAACACCAACAAATTCAACAACAACCTCAACATTGAAAACACCAACAAATTCAACAACAACCTCAACATTGAAAAACAACAACAACCACAACATTGAAAAACACCAACAAATTCAACAACAATCTCAACATTGAAAACGCCAACAAATTCAACAACAACCTCAATATTGAAAAACAACAACAACCTCAACATTGAAAAACACCAACAAATTCAACAACAACCTCAACATTGAAAAATATCAACAAATTCAACAACAACCTCAACATTGAAAAACACCAACAAATTCAACAACAACCTCAACATTGAAAACATCATCAAATTCAACAACAACCTCAACATTGAAAAACACCAACAAATTCAACAACAACCTCAACATTGAAAAACATCAACAAATTCAACAACAACCTCAACATTGAAAAACACCAACAAATTCAACAGCAACCTCAACATTGAAAACACCAACAAATTCAACAACAACCTCAACATTGAAAAACAACACGAACCTCGACATTGAAAAACACCAACAAATTCAACAACAACCTCAACATAGAACACACCAACAAATTCAACAACAACCTCGACGTTGAAAAACAACAACAACCTCAACATCGAAAACACCAACAAATTCAACAACAACCGCAACATAGAAAAGACCAACAAATTCAACAACAACCTAAACATAGAAAACACCAACAAATTCAACAACCACCTCGACATGGAAAAACACCAACAAATTCAACAACAGCCTAAACATAGAAAACACCAACAAATTCAACAACAACCTCGACATGGAAAAACACCAACAAATTCAACAACAACCTAAACATAGAAAACACCAACAAAGTCAACAGCAACGTCGATATTGAAAAACACCAACAAATCAACAACAACCTCAACATTAAAACAAAACAACAAATTCAACAACAACTTCAACATTGAAAAACACCAAAAAATTCAACAAAAACGTCAACATTGAAAAACACCAACAAATTCATAACAACCTCAACATTGAAAAGCAACAACAACCTCAACATTGAAAAACACCAACAAATTCAACAACAACCTGAACATTGAAAACACCAACAAATTCAACAACAACCTCAACATTGAAAAACACCAACAAATTCATAACAACCTCAACATTGAAAAGCAACAACAACCTCAACATTGAAAAACATCAACAAATTCAACAACAACCTCAACATTGAAAAACACCAACAAATTCAACAGCAACCTCAACATTGAAAACACCAACAAATTCAACAACAACCTCAACATTGAAAAACAACACGAACCTCGACATTGAAAAACACCAACAAATTCAACAACAACCTCAACATAGAAAACACCAACAAATTCAACAACAACCTCGACGTTGAAAAACAACAACAACCTCAACATCGAAAACACCAACAAATTCAACAACAACCGCAACATAGAAAAGACCAACAAATTCAACAACAACCTAAACATAGAAAACACCAACAAATTCAACAACCACCTCGACATGGAAAAACACCAACAAATTCAACAACAGCCTAAACATAGAAAACACCAACAAATTCAACAACAACCTCGACATGGAAAAACACCAACAAATTCAACAACAACCTAAACATAGAAAACACCAACAAAGTCAACAGCAACGTCGATATTGAAAAACACCAACAAATCAACAACAACCTCAACATTAAAACAAAACAACAAATTCAACAACAACTTCAACATTGAAAAACACCAAAAAATTCAACAAAAACGTCAACATTGAAAAACACCAACAAATTCATAACAACCTCAACATTGAAAAGCAACAACAACCTCAACATTGAAAAACACCAACAAATTCAACAACAACCTGAACATTGAAAACACCAACAAATTCAACAACAACCTCAACATTGAAAAACACCAACAAATTCATAACAACCTCAACATTGAAAAGCAACAACAACCTCAACATTGAAAAACACCAACAAATTCAACAACAACCTCAACATTAAAAAACCGGAGCAAATTCAACAACAACCTCAACATTGAAAAAGACCAAGACATTCAACTAGAACCTCGACATTGAAAAACACCAACAAATTCAACAACAACCTCAACATAGAAAACACCAACAAATTCAACAACAACCTCAACTTTGTAAAACAACAACAAATTCAACAATAACCTCAACATTGAACAACACCAACAAATTCAACAACAACCTCAACATTGAAAAACACCAACAAATTCATAACAACCTCAACATTGAAAAGCAACAACAACCTCAACATTGAAAAACACCAACAAATTCAACAACAACCTTAACATTGAAAACACCAACAAATTCAACAACAACCTCAACATTGAAAAACAACAACAACCTCAACATCGAAAAACACAAACAAATTCAACAACAACCTCAACATTGAAAAAAAGCAACAAATTCAACAACAACCTCAATATTGAAAAACAACGACAACTTCAACATTGGAAAAAAGAAACAAATTCAACAACAACCTCAACATTGAAAAACGACAACAAATTCAACAACAACCTCAACATTGAAAAACAACAACAACCTCAACATTGAAAAACACCAACAATTTCAACAACAACCTCAGCATTGAAAAACACCAACAAATTCAACAACAACTTCAACATTGAAAACACCAACAAATTCAACAACAACTTCAACATTGAAAAACACCAACAAATTCAACAACAACCTCTACATTGAAAAACACCAACAAATTCAACAACAACCTCAACATTGAAAAACAACAACAACCTCGACATTGAAAAACACCAAGAAATTCAACAACAACCTCAACAGTGAAAACACCAACAAATTCAACAACAACCTCAACACTGAAAAACACCAAAAAATTCAAGAACAACCTCAACATTGAAAAACACCAACAAATTCAACAACAACCTCAACATTGAAAAACACCAACAAATTCAACAACAACCTCAACATTGAAAGCAACAACAAATTCAACAACAACCTCAACATTGAAAAACACCAAAAAATTCAACAACAACCTCAACATTGAAATTAAACAACAACCTCAACATTGAAAAACACCAACAAATTCAACAACAACCTCAACATTGAAAACACCAACAAATTCAACAACAACCTCAACATTGAAAAACACCAATAAACTCAACAAAAACATCAACATTGAATAAAACCAACAAATTCAACAATAACCTCAAGATTGAAAAACACCAACAAATTCAACAGCAACCTCAACATTGAAATTCAACAACAACCTCGACATTGAAAAACACCAAGAAATTCAACAACAACCTCAACAGTGAAAACACCAACAAATTCAACAACAACCTCAACACTGAAAAACACCAAAAAATTCAAGAACAACCTCAACATTGAAAAACACCAACAAATTCAACAACAACCTCAACATTGAAAAACACCAACAAATTCAACAACAACCTCAACATTGAAAGCAACAACAAATTCAACAACAACCTCAACATTGAAAAACACCAAAAAATTCAACAACAACCTCAACATTGAAATTAAACAACAACCTCAACATTGAAAAACACCAACAAATTCAACAACAACCTCAACATTGAAAACACCAACAAATTCAACAACAACCTCAACATTGAAAAACACCAATAAACTCAACAAAAACATCAACATTGAATAAAACCAACAAATTCAACAATAACCTCAAGATTGAAAAACACCAACAAATTCAACAGCAACCTCAACATTGAAATTCAACAACAACCTCAACATTGAAAAACACCAACAAATTCAGCAACAACCTCAACATTGAAAAACAGCAACAAATTCAACAACAACCTCAACATTGAAAAACACCAATAAATTCAACAAAAACCTCAAGTATGAATAACACCAACAAATTCAACAACAACCTCAACATCGAAAACACCAACAAATTCAACAACAACCGCAACATAGAAAACACCAACAAATTCAACAACAACCTCAACATTGAAAAACACCAACAAATTCAACTACAACCTCGACATTAAAAAACACCTACAAATTCAACAACAACCTCCACATTGAAAAACAACAACAACCTCAACATAGAAAACAACAACAAATTCAACAACAACCGCAACATAGAATACACCAGCAAATTCAACAACAACCTCAACATTGAAAAACACCAACAAATTCAACAACAACCGCAACATTGAAAAACACCAACAAATTCAACAACAACTTCAACATTGAAAAACACCAACAAATTGAACCACAACCTCAACATTGAAAAACACCAACAAATTCAAAAACAACCTCAACTTTGAAAAATACCAACAAATTCAACGACAACCTCAACATTGAAAAACAACAACAACCTCAACATTGAAAAACACCCACAAATTCAACAACAACCTCAACAATGAAAAACACCAACAAATTCAACAACAACCTCAACATTGAAAAACACCAACAAATTTAACAACAACCTCAACATTGAAAAACAACAACAACCTCAAAATGGAAAAACACCATCAAATTCAACAACAACCTCAACATTGAAAAACAACAACAAACTCAAAATTGAATAAGAGCAACAAATTCAACAACAACCTCAACATTGAACAACAACAACAAATTCAACAACAACCTAAACATTGAAAAACATCAACAAATTCAACAACAACCTCAACATTGAAAAACACCAACAAATTCAACAACAACCTCAACATTGAAAACAACAACAAATTCAACAACAACCTCAATATTGAAAAACACCAAAAAATTCAACAACAACCTCATCATTGAAAAACACCAACAAATTCAACAACAACCTCAACATTGAAAAAGACCAACAAATTCAACAACAAGCTCAACATTAAAAAACACCAACAAATTCAACAAGAACCTCAACATTGAAAAACACCAACAAATTCAAGAAAAACCTCAACATTGAATAAAACCAACAAATTCAACAACAACCTCATCATCGAAAACACCAACAAATTCAACAACAACCGCAACATAGAATACACTAACAAATTCAACAACAACCTCAACATTGAAAAACACCAACAAATTCAACAACAACCGCAACATTGAAATACACCAACAAATGCAAAAACAACCTCAACTTTGTAAAACAACAACAAATTCAACAGTAACCTCAACATTGAACAACACCAACAAATTCAACAACAAGCTCAACTTTGAAAAACACCAAAAAATTCAATGACAACCTCAACATTGAAAAACAACATCCTCAACATGGAAAACACCAACAAATTCAACAACAACTTCAACATTGAAAAACACCAACAAATTCAACAACAACCTCAACATTGAAAAACACCAACAAAATCAAAAACAACCTCAACTTTGTAAAACAACAACAAATTCAACAATAACCTCAACATTGAAAAACACCAACAAATTCAACAACAACCTCAACATTGAAAAACACCAACAAATTCAACAACAACCTCAACATTGAAAAACACCAAAAACCTGAACATTGAAAAAAAGCAACAAATTCAACAACAACCTTAACATTGCAAAACGACAACAAATTCAACAACAACCTCAACATTGAAAAACAACTACAACCTCAACATTGAAAAAACCCAACAAATTCAACAACAACCTCAACATTGAAAGCACCAACAAATTCAACAACAAACTCAACATTGAAAAACAACAACAACCACAACATTGAAAAACACCAACAAATTCAACAACAATCTCAACATTGAAAACGCCAACAAATTCAACAACAACCTCAATATTGAAAAACAACAACAACATCAATATTGAAAAACAACAACAACCTCAACATTGAAAAACACCAACAAATTCAACAACAACCTTAACATTGAAAAACACCAACAACCTCAACATTGAAAACACCAACAAATTCAACAACAACCTCAACATTGAAAAACACCAACAAATTCATAACAACCTCAACATTGAAAAGCAACAACAACCTCAACATTGAAAAACACCAACAAATTCAACAACAACCTCAACATTGAAAAACACCAACAAATTCATAACAACCTCAACATTGAAAAGCAACAACAACCTCAACATTGAAAAACACCAACAAATTCAACAACAACCTCAACATTAAAAAACCGGAGCAAATTCAACAACAACCTCGAAATTGAAAAACAACAACAACGTCAACGTAGAAAACACCAACAAATTCAACAGCAACCTCAACTTTGTAAAACAACAACAAATTCAACAATAACCTCAACATTGAACAACACCAAAAAATTCAGCAACAACTTTAACATTGAAAAACACCAACAAATTCAACAATAACCTCAACATTGAACAACACCAACAAATTCAACAACAACCTCAACATTGAAAAACACCAACAAATTCATAACAACCTCAACATTGAAAACAACAACAAATTCAACAACAACCTCAACTTTGAAAAACAACAACAACCTCAACATCGAAAAACACAAACAAATTCAACAACAACCTCAACTTTGATAAAAAGCAACAAATTCAACAACAACCTCAATATTGAAAAACAACAACAACTTCAACATTGGAAAAAAGAAACAAATTCAACAACAACCTCAACATTGAAAAACGACAACAAATTCAACAACAACCTCAACATTGAAAAACAACAACAACCTCAACATTGAAAAACACCAACAATTTCAACAACAACCTCAGCATTGAAAAACACCAACAAATTCAACAACAACTTCAACATTGAAAACACCAACAAATTCAACAACAACTTCAACATTGAAAAACACCAAAAAATTCAACAACAACCTTTACATTGAAAAACACCAACAAATTCAACAACAACCTCAACATTGAAAAACAACAACAACCTCGACATTGAAAAACACCAAGAAATTCAACAACAACCTCAACATTGAAAACACCAACAAATTCAACAACAACCTCAACACTGAAAAACACCAAAAAATTCAAGAACAACCTCAACATTGAAAAACACCAACAAATTCAACAACAACCTCAACATTGAAAAACACCAACAAATTCAACAACAACCTCAACATTGAAAACACCAACAAATTCAACAACAAGCTCAACATTGAAAAACACCAAAAAATTCAACAACAACCTCAACATTGAAAGTCAACAACAACCTCAACATTGAAAAACACCAACAAATTCAAAAACAACCTCAACATTGAAAAACACCAACAAATTCAACAACAACCTCAACATTGAAAACACCAACAAATTCAACAACAACCTCAACATTGAAAAACACCAATAAACTCAACAAAAACCTCAACATTGAATAAAACCAACAAATTCAACAACAACCTCAAGATTGAAAAACACCAACAAAATCAACAACAACCTCAACATTGAAATTCAACAACAACCTCAACATTGAAAAACACCAACAAATTCAGCAACAACCTCATCATTGAAAAACACCAACAAATTCAACAACAACCTCAACATTGAAAAACACCAATAAATTCAACAAAAACCTCAAGATTGAATAACACCAACAAATTCAACAACAACCTCAACATCGAAAACACCAACAAATTCAACAACAACCGCAACTTAGAAAACACCAACAAATTCAACAACAACCTCAACATTGAAAAACACCAACAAATTCAACTACAACCTCGACATTAAAAAACACCAACAAATTCAACAACAACCTCCACATTGAAAAACAACAACAACCTCAACATAGAAAACACCAACAAATTGAACAACAACCGCAACATAGAATACACCAACAAATTCAACAACAACCTCAACATTGAAAAACACCAACAAATTCAACAACAACCGCAACATTGAAAAACACCAACAAATTCACAACAACTTCAACATTGAAAAACACCCACAAATTCAACAACAACCTCAACAATGAAAAACACCAACAAATTCAACAACAACCTCAACATTGAAAAACACCAACAAATTTAACAACAACCTCAACATTGAAAAACAACAACAACCTCAAAATGGAAAAACACCATCAAATTCAACAACAACGTCAACATTGAAAAACAACAACAAACTCAAAATTGAAAAACACCAACAAATTCAATAACAACCTCAACATTGAACAACAACAACAACCTCAATATTGAAAAACACCAACAAATTCAACAACAACCTCAACATTGAAAAACACCAACAAATTCAACAACAACCTAAACATTGAAAAACATCAACAAATTCAACAACAACCTCAACATTGAAAAACACCAACAAATTCAACAACAACCTCAACATTGAAAACAGCAACAAATTCAACAACAACCTCAATATTGAAAAACACCAAAAAATTCAACAACAACCTCATCATTGAAAAACACCAACAAATTCAACAACAACCTCAACATTGAAAAAGACCAACAAATTCAACAACAAGCTCAACATTAAAAAACACCAACAAATTCAACAAGAACCTCAACATTGAAAAACACCAACAGTTTCAAGAAAAACGTCAACATTGAATAAAACCAACAAATTCAACAACAACCTCAACATTGAAAAACACCAACAAATTCAACAACAACCGCAACATTGAAATACACCAACAAATTCAACAACAGCTTCAACATTGAAAAACAGCAACAAATTCAAGAACAACCTCAACATTGAAAAACACCAACAAATTCAAAAACAACCTCAACTTTGTAAAACAACAACAAATTCAACAGTAACCTCAACATTGAACAACACCAGCAAATTCAACAACAAGCTCAACTTTGAAAAACACCAAAAAATTCAACGACAACCTCAACATTGAAAAACAACAACAACCTCAACATGGAAAACACCAACAAATTCAACAACAACTTCAACATTGAAAAACACCAACAAATTCAACAACAACCTCAACATTGAAAAACACCAACAAATTCAAAAACAACCTCAACTTTGTAAAACAACAACAAATTCAACAATAACCTCAACATTGAAAAACACCAACAAATTCAACAACAACCTCAACATTGAAAAACACCAACAAATTCAACAACAACCTCAACATTGAAAAACACCAAAAACCTCAACATTGAAAAAAAGCAACAAATTCAACGACAACCTTAACATTGCAAAACGACAACAAATTCAACAACAACCTCAACATTGAAAAACAACTACAACCTCAACATTGAAAAAACCCAACAAATTCAACAACAACCTCAACATTGAAAGTACCAACAAATTCAACAACAAACTCAACATTGAAAAACGACAACAACCACAACATTGAAAAACACCAACAAATTCAACAACAATCTCAACATTGAAAACGCCAACAAATTCAACAACAACCTCAATATGGAAAAACAACAACAACCTCAATATTGAAAAACAACAACAACCTCAACATTGAAAAACACCAACAAATTCAACAACAACCTTAACATTGAAAAACACCAACAACCTCAACATTGAAAAAAAGCAACAAATTCAACAACAACCTCAACATTGAAAAACGACAACAAATTCAACTACAACCTCGACATTAAAAAACACCAACAAATTCAACAACAACCTCCACATTGAAAAACAACAACAAGCTCAACATTGAAAACACCAACAAATTCAACAACAACCTCAGCATTGAAAAACGCCAATAAATTCAACAAAAAACTCAACATTGAATAAAACCAAAAAATTCAACATCAACCGCAACATAGAAAAAACCATCAAATTCAACAACAACCTCAACATTGTAAAACATCAACAAATTCAACAACAACCTCAACATTGAAAAACACCAACAAATGCACCAACAACCTCAACATTGAAATTCAACAACAACCTCAACATTGAAAAACACCAAGAAATTCAACAACAACCTCAACATTGAAAAACACCAACAAATTCAACAACAACCTCAACATTGAAATTCAACAACAACCTCAACATTGAAAAACACCAACAAATTCAAAAACAACCTCATCATTAAAAAACACCAACAAATTCAGCAACAACCTCAACATTGAAAAACACCAACAAATTCAACAACAACCTCAACATTGAAAAACACCAATAAATTCAAGAAAAACCTCAACATTGAATAACACCAACAAATTCAACAACAACCTCAACATCTAAAACACCAACAAATTCAACAACAACCGCAACATAGAAAACACCAACAAATTCAACAACAACCTCAACATTGAAAAACACCAACAAATTCAATTACAACCTCGACATTAAAAAACACCAACAAATTCAACAACAACCTCCACATTGAAAAACAACAACAACCTCAACATAGAAAGCACCAACAAATTCAACAACAACCGCAACATAGAATACACCAACAAATTCAACAACAACCTTCACATTGAAAAACACCAACAAATTCAACAACAACGGCAACATTGAAAAACACCAACAAATTCAACAACAACTTCAACATTGAAAAACACCAACAAATTCAACCACAACCTCAACATTGAAAAACACCAACAAATTCAAAAACAACCTCAACTTTGAAAAACACCAACAAATTCAACGACAACCTCAACATTGAAAAACAACAGCAACCTCAAAATGGAAAACACCAACAAATTCAACAACAACCTCAACATTGAAAAACATCAACAAATTCAACAACAACCTCAACATTTAAAAACACCAACAAATTCAACAACAACCTCATCATTGAAAACATCAACAAATTCAACAACAACCTCAACATTGAAAAACACCAAAAAATTCAACAACAACCTCATCATTGAAAAACACCAACAAATTCAACAACAACCTCAACATTGAAAAGCACCAACAAATTCAACAACAAGCTCAACATTAAAAAACACCAACAAATTCAACAAGAAACTCAACATTGAAAAACACCAACATATTCAAGAAAAACCTCAACATTGAATAAAACCAACAAATTCAACAACAACCTCAGCATCGAAAACATCAACAAATTCAACAACAACCGGAACATAGAATACACCAACAAATTCAACAACAACCTCAACATTGAAAAACACCAACAAATTCAAAAACAACCTCAACTTTGTAAAACAACAACAAATTCAACAATAACCTCAACATTGAACAACACCAACAAATTCAACAGCAACCTCAACTTTGAAAAACACCAACAAATTTAACGACAACCTCAACATTGAAAAACAACAACAACCTCAACATGGAAAACAACAACAAATTCAACAACAACTTCAACATTGAAAAACACCAACAAATTCAACAACAACCTCAACATTGAAAAACACCAACAAATTCAAAAACAACCTCAAATTTGTAAAACAACAACAAATTCAACAATAACCTCAACATTGAAAAACACCAACAAATTCAACAACAACCTCAACTTTGAAAAACACCAACAAATTCAACGACAACCTCAACATTGAAAAACAACATCAACCTCAACATGGAAAACACCAACAAATTCAACAACAACCTCAACATTGAAAAACACCAACAAATTCAACAACAACCTCAACATTGAAAAACACCAAAAACCTCAACATTGAAAAAAAGCAACAAATTCAACAACAACCTTAACATTGCAAAACGACAACAAATTCAACAACAACCTCAACATTGAAAAACAACTACAACCTCAACATTGAAAAAACCCAACAAATTCAACAACAACCTCAACATTGAAAGCACCAACAAATTCAACAACAAACTCAACATTGAAAAACAACAACAACCACAACATTGAAAAACACCAACAAATTCAACAACAATCTCAACATTGAAAACGCCAACAAATTCAACAACAACCTCAATATTGAAAAACAACAACAACATCAATATTGAAAAACAACAACAACCTCAACACTGAAAAACACCAACAAATTCAACAACAACCTTAACATTGAAAAACACCAACAACCTCAACATTGAAAAAAAGCAACAAATTCCACAACAACCTCAACATTGAAAAACGACAACAAATTCAACTACAACCTCGACATTAAAAAACACCAACAAATTCAACAACAACCTCCACATTGAAAAACAACAACAACCCCAACATAGAAAACAGAAACAAATTCAGCAACAACCGCAACATAGAATACACCAACAAATTCAACAACAACCTCAACATTGAAAAACACCAACAAATTCAACAACAACCTCTATATTGAAATTCAACAACAAACTCAACATTGAAAAACACCAACAAATTCAACAACAACCTCAACATTAAAAAACCGGAGCAAATTCAACAACAACCTCAACATTGAAAAAGACCAACACATTCAACTACAACTTCGACATTGAAAAACACCAACAAATTCAACAACAACCTCGACATTGAAAAACAACAACAACGTCAACATAGAAAACACCAACAAATTCAACAACAACCTCAACATAGAAAACACCAACAAATTCAACAACAAAAGCCTCAACTTTGTAAAACAACAACAAATTCAACAATAACCTCAACATTGAACAACACCAACAAATTCAGCAACAACTTTAACATTGAAAAACACCAACAAATTCAACAATAACCTCAACATTCAACAACACCAACAAATTCAACAACAACCTCAACATTGAAAAACACCAACAAATTCATAACAACCTCAACATTGAAAAGCAACAACAACCTCAACATTGAAAAACACCAACAAATTCAACAACAACAACCTCAACATTGAAAACACCAAGAAATTCAACAGCAACCTCAACATTGAAAAACACCAACAACATCAACATCGAAAAACACAAACAAATTCAACAACAACCTCAACATTGAAAAAAAGCAACAAATTCAACAACAACCTCAATATTGAAAAACAACAACATCTTCAACATTGGAAAAAAGCAACAAATTCAACAACAACCTCAACATTGAAAAACGACAACAAATTCAACAACAACCTCAACATTGAAAAACAATAACAACCTCAACATTGAAAAACACCAACAATTTCAACAACAACCTCAGCATTGAAAAACACCAACACATTCAACAACAACTTCAACATTGAAAACACCAACAAATTCAACAACAACTTCAACATTGAAAAACACCAACAAATTCAATAACAACCTCTACATTGAAAAACACCAACAAATTCAACAACAACCTCAACATTGAAAAACAACAACAACTTCGACATTGAAAAACACCAAGAAATTCAACAACAACCTCAACATTGAAAACACCAACAAATTCAACAACAACCTCAACACTGAAAAACACCAAAAAATTCAAGAACAACCTCAACATTGAAAAACACCAACAAATTCAACAACAACCTCAACATTGAAAAACACCAACAAATTCAACAACAACCTCAACATTGAAAACACCAACAAATTCAACAACAACCTCAACATTGAAAAACACCAAAAAATTCAACAACAACCTCAACATTGTAATTCAATAACAACCTGAACATTGAAAAACACCAACAAATTCAAAAACAACCTCAACATTGAAAAACACCAACAAATTCAACAACAACCTCAACATTGAAAACACCAACAAATTCAACAACAACCTCAACATTGAAAAACACCAATAAACTCAACAAAAACATCAACATTGAATAAAACCAACAAATTTAACAACAACCTCAACTTTGAAAAACACCAACAAATTCAACAACAACCTCAACATTGAAATTCAACAACAACCTGAACATTGAAAAACACCAACAAATTCAGCAACAACCTCAACATTGAAAAACACCAACAAATTCAACAACAACCTCAACATTGAAAAACACCAATAAATTCAACAAAAACCTCAAGATTGAATAACACCAACAAATTCAACAACAACCTCAACATCGAAAACACCAACAAATTCAACAACAACCGCAACATAGAAAACACCAACAAATTCAACAACAACCTCAACATTGAAAAACACCAACAAATTCAACTACAACCTCGACATTAAAAAACACCAACAAATTCAACAACAACCTCCACATTGAAAAACAACAACAACCTCAACATAGAAAACACCAACAAATTCAACAACAACCGCAACATAGAATACACCAACAAATTCAACAACAACCTCAACATTGAAAGACACCAACAAATTCAACAACAACCGCAACATTGAAAAACACCAACAAATTCACAACAACTTCAACATTGAAAAACACCAACAAATTCAACCACAACCTCAACATTGAAAAACACCAACAAATTCAAAAACAACCTCAACTTTGAAAAACACCAACAAATTCAACAACAACCTCAACAATGAAAAACACCAACAAATTAAACAACAACCTCAACATTGAAAAACACCAACAAATTTAACAACAACCTGAACTTTGAAAAACAACAACAACCTCAAAATGGAAAAACACCATCAAATTCAACAACAACCTCAACATTGAAAAACAACAACAAACTCAAAATTGAAAAACACCAACAAATTCAACAACAACCTCAACATTGAACAACAACAACAACCTCAATATTGAAAAACAGCAACAAATTCAACAACAACCTCAACATTGAAAAACACCAACAAATTCAACAACAACCTAAACATTGAAAAACATCAACAAATTCAACAACAACCTCAACATTGAAAAACACCAACAAATTCAACAACAACCTCAACATTGAAAACACCAACAAATTCAACAACAACCTCAATATTGAAAAACACCAAAAAATTCAACAACAACCTCATCATTGAAAAACACCAACAAATTCAACAACAACCTCAACATTGAAAAAGACCAACAAATTCAACAACAAGCTCAACATTAAAAAACACCAACAAATTCAACAAGAACCTCAACATTGAAAAGAAACAACAAATTCAAGAAAAACCTCAACATTGAATAAAACCAACAAATTCAACAACAACCTCATCATCGAAAACACCAACAAATTCAACAACAACCGCAACATAGAATACACTAACAAATTCAACAACAACCTCAACATTGAAAAACACCAACAAATTCAACAACAACCGCAACATTGAAATACACCAACAAATTCAACAACAACTTCAACATTGAAAAACACCAACAAATTCAGGAACAACCTCAACATTGAAAAACACCAACAAATTCAACAACAACCTCAACTTTGAAAAACACCAACAAATTCAACGACAACCTCAACATTGAAAAACAACAACAACCTCAACATGGAAAACACCAACAAATTCAACAACAACTTCAACATTGAAAAACACCAACAAATTCAACAACAACCGCAACATTGAAATACACCAACAAATTCAACAACAACTTCAACATTGAAAAACACCAACAAATTCAAGAACAACCTCAACATTGAAAAACACCAACAAATTCAACAACAACCTCGACATTAAAAAACACCAACAAATTCAACAACAACCTCCACATTGAAAAACAACAACAACCTCAACATAGAAAACACCAACAAATTCAACAACAACCGCAACATAGAATACACCAACAAATTCAACAACAACCTCAACATTGAAAGACACCAACAAATTCAACAACAACCGCAACATTGAAAAACACCAACAAATTCACAACAACTTCAACATTGAAAAACACCAACAAATTCAACCACAACCTCAACATTGAAAAACACCAACAAATTCAAAAACAACCTCAACTTTGAAAAACACCAACAAATTCAACAACAACCTCAACAATGAAAAACACCAACAAATTCAACAACAACCTCAACATTGAAAAACACCAACAAATTTAACAACAACCTGAACTTTGAAAAACAACAACAACCTCAAAATTGAAAAACACCAACAAATTCAACAACAACCTCAACATTGAACAACAACAACAACCTCAATATTGAAAAACAGCAACAAATTCAACAACAACCTCAACATTGAAAAACACCAACAAATTCAACAACAACCTAAACATTGAAAAACATCAACAAATTCAACAACAACCTCAACATTGAAAAACACCAACAAATTCAACAACAACCTCAACATTGAAAACACCAACAAATTCAACAACAACCTCAATATTGAAAAACACCAAAAAATTCAACAACAACCTCATCATTGAAAAACACCAACAAATTCAACAACAACCTCAACATTGAAAAAGACCAACAAATTCAACAACAAGCTCAACATTAAAAAAAACCAACAAATTCAACAAGAACCTCAACATTGAAAAAAAACATCAAATTCAAGAAAAACCTCAACATTGAATAAAACCAACAAATTCAACAACAACCTCATCATCGAAAACACCAACAAATTCAACAACAACCGCAACATAGAATACACTAACAAATTCAACAACAACCTCAACATTGAAAAACACCAACAAATTCAACAACAACCGCAACATTGAAAAACACCAACAAATTCAACGACAACCTCAACATTGAAAAACAACAACAACCTCAACATGGAAAACACCAACAAATTCAACAACAACTTCAACATTGAAAAACACCAACAAATTCAACAACAACCTCAACATTGAAAAACACCAACAAATTCAAAAACAACCTCAACTTTGTAAAACAACAACAAATTCAACAATAACCTCAACATTGAAAAACACCAACAAATTCAACAACAACCTCAACATTGAAAAACACCAACAAATTCAACAACAACCTCAACATTGAAAAACACCAAAAACCTCAACATTGAAAAAAAGCAACAAATTCAACAACAACCTTAACATTGCAAAACGACAACAAATTCAACAACAACCTCAACATTGAAAAACAACTACAACCTCAACATTGAAAAAACCCAACAAATTCAACAACAACCTCCACATTGAAAGCACCAACAAATTCAAC
Source organism: Isurus oxyrinchus (assembly GCA_026770705.1). Taxonomy (NCBI): domain Eukaryota; kingdom Metazoa; phylum Chordata; class Chondrichthyes; order Lamniformes; family Lamnidae; genus Isurus; species Isurus oxyrinchus. The sequence goes on from JANJGN010000833.1 coordinate 182,057, forward strand.
AACAAACTCAACATTGAAAAACAACAACAACCACAACATTGAAAAACACCAACAAATTCAAAAACAACCTCAACATTGAAAAACACCAACAAATTCAACAACAACCTCAACATTGAAAACACCAACAAATTCAACAACAACTTCAACATTGAAAAACACCAATAAACTCAACAAAAACATCAACATTGAATAAAACCAACAAATTTAAGAACAACCTCAACTTTGAAAAACACCAACAAATTCAACAACAACCTCAACATTGAAATTCAACAACAACCTGAACATTGAAAAACACCAACAAATTCAGCAACAACCTCAACATTGAAAAACACCAACAAATTCAACAACAACCTCAACATTGAAAAACACCAATAAATTCAACAAAAACCTCAAGATTGAATAACACCAACAAATTCAACAACAACCTCAACATCGAAAACACCAACAAATTCAACAACAACCGCAACATAGAAAACACCAACAAATTCAACAACAACCTCAACATTGAAAAACACCAACAAATTCAACTACAACCTCGACATTAAAAAACACCAACAAATTCAACAACAACCTCCACATTGAAAAACAACAACAACCTCAACATAGAAAACACCAACAAATTCAACAACAACTGCAACATAGAATACACCAACAAATTCAACAACAACCTCAACATTGAAAGACACCAACAAATTCAACAACAACCGCAACATTGAAAAACACCAACAAATTCACAACAACTTCAACATTGAAAAACACCAACAAATTCAACCACAACCTCAACATTGAAAAACACCAACAAATTCAAAAACAACCTCAACTTTGAAAAACACCAACAAATTCAACAACAACCTCAACAATGAAAAACACCAACAAATTAAACAACAACCTCAACATTGAAAAACACCAACAAATTTAACAACAACCTGAACTTTGAAAAACAACAACAACCTCAAAATGGAAAAACACCATCAAATTCAACAACAACCTCAACATTGAAAAACAACAACAAACTCAAAATTGAAAAACACCAACAAATTCAACAACAACCTCAACATTGAACAACAACAACAACCTCAATATTGAAAAACAGCAACAAATTCAACAACAACCTCAACATTGAAAAACACCAACAAATTCAACAACAACCTAAACATTGAAAAACATCAACAAATTCAACAACAACCTCAACATTGAAAAACACCAACAAATTCAACAACAACCTCAACATTGAAAACACCAACAAATTCAACAACAACCTCAATATTGAAAAACACCAAAAAATTCAACAACAACCTCATCATTGAAAAACACCAACAAATTCAACAACAACCTCAACATTGAGAAAGACCAACAAATTCAACAACAAGCTCAACATTAAAAAACACCAACAAATTCAACAAGAACCTCAACATTGAAAAAAAACAACAAATTCAAGAAAAACCTCAACATTGAATAAAACCAACAAATTCAACAACAACCTCATCATCGAAAACACGAACAAATTCAACAACAACCGCAACATAGAATACACTAACAAATTCAACAACAACCTCAACATTGAAAAACACCAACAAATTCAACAACAACCGCAACATTGAAATACACCAACAAATTCAACAACAACTTCAACATTGAAAAACACCAACAAATTCAAGAACAACCTCAACATTGAAAAACACCAACAAATTCAACAACAACCTCAACTTTGAAAACACCAACAAATTCAACGACAACCTCAACATTGAAAAACAACAACAACCTCAACATGGAAAACACCAACAAATTCAACAACAACTTCAACATTGAAAAACACCAACAAATTCAACAACAACCTCAACATTGAAAAACACCAACAAATTCAAAAACAACCTCAACTTTGTAAAACAACAACAAATTCAACAATAACCTCAACATTGAAAAACACCAACAAATTCAACAACAACCTCAACATTGAAAAACACCAACAAATTCAACAACAACCTCAACATTGAAAAACACCAAAAACCTCAACATTGAAAAAAAGCAACAAATTCAACAACAACCTTAACATTGCAAAACGACAACAAATTCAACAACAACCTCAACATTGAAAAACAACTACAACCTCAACATTGAAAAAACCCAACAAATTCAACAACAACCTCAACATTGAAAGCACCAACAAATTCAACAACAAACTCAACATTGAAAAACAACAACAACCACAACATTGAAAAACACCAACAAATTCAAAAACAACCTCAACATTGAAAAACACCAACAAATTCAACAACAACCTCAACATTGAAAACACCAACAAATTCAACAACAACTTCAACATTGAAAAACACCAATAAACTCAACAAAAACATCAACATTGAATAAAACCAACAAATTTAACAACAACCTCAACTTTGAAAAACACCAACAAATTCAACAACAACCTCAACATTGAAATTCAAAACAACCTGAACATTGAAAAACACCAACAAATTCAGCAACAACCTCAACATTGAAAAACACCAACAAATTCAACAACAACCTCAACATTGAAAAACACCAATAAATTCAACAAAAACCTCAAGATTGAATAACACCAACAAATTCAACAACAACCTCAACATCGAAAACACCAACAAATTCAACAACAACCGCAACATAGAAAACACCAACAAATTCAACAACAACCTCAACATTGAAAAACACCAACAAATTCAACTACAACCTCGACATTAAAAAACACCAACAAATTCAACAACAACCTCCACATTGAAAAACAACAACAACCTCAACATAGAAAACACCAACAAATTCAACAACAACCGCAACATAGAATACACCAACAAATTCAACAACAACCTCAACATTGAAAGAGACCAACAAATTCAACAACAACCGCAACATTGAAAAACACCAACAAATTCACAACAACTTCAACATTGAAAAACACCAACAAATTCAACCACAACCTCAACATTGAAAAACACCAACAAATTCAAAAACAACCTCAACTTTGAAAAACACCAACAAATTCAACAACAACCTCAACAATGAAAAACACCAACAAATTCAACAACAACCTCAACATTGAAAAACACCAACAAATTTAACAACAACCTGAACTTTGAAAAACAACAACAACCTCAAAATGGAAAAACACCATCAAATTCAACAACAACCTCAGCATTGAAAAACAACAACAAACTCAAAATTGAAAAACACCAACAAATTCAACAACAACCTCAACATTGAACAACAACAACAACCTCAATATTGAAAAACAGCAACAAATTCAACAACAACCTCAACATTGAAAAACACCAACAAATTCAACAACAACCTAAACATTGAAAAACATCAACAAATTCAACAACAACCTCAACATTGAAAAACACCAACAAATTCAACAACAACCTCAACATTGAAAACACCAACAAATTCAACAACAACCTCAATATTGAAAAACACCAAAAAATTCAACAACAACCACATCATTGAAAAACACCAACAAATTCAACAACAACCTCAACATTGAAAAAGACCAACAAATTCAACAACAAGCTCAACATTAAAAAACACCAACAAATTCAACAAGAACCTCAACATTGAAAAAAAACAACAAATTCAAAAAAAACCTCAACATTAAATAAAACCTACAAATTCAACAACAACCTCATCATCGAAAACACCAACAAATTCAACAACAACCGCAACATAGAATACACTAACAAATTCAACAACAACCTCAACATTGAAAAACACCAACAAATTCAACAACAACCGCAACATTGAAATACACCAACAAATTCAACAACAACTTCAACATTGAAAAACACCAACAAATTCAACAACAACCTCAACATTGAAAAACACCAACAAATACAAAAACAACCTCAACTTTGTAAAACAACAACAAATTCAACAATAACCTCAACATTGAAAAACACCAACAAATTCAACAACAACCTCAACATTGAAAAACACCAACAAATTCAACAACAACCTCAACATTGAAAAACACCAAAAACCTCAACATTGAAAAAAAGCAACAAATTCAACAACAACCTTAACATTGCAAAACGACAACAAATTCAACAACAACCTCAACATTGAAAAACAACTACAACCTCAACATTGAAAAAACCCAACAAATTCAACAACAACCTCAACATTGAAAGCACCAACAAATTCAACAACAAACTCAACATTGAAAAACAACAACAACCACAACATTGAAAAACACCAACAAATTCAACAACAATCTCAACATTGAAAAACACCAACAAATTCAACAACAACCTTAACATTGAAAAACACCAACAACCTCAACATTGAAAAAAAGCAACAAATTCAACAACAACCTCAACATTGAAAAACGACAACAAATTCAACTACAACCTCGACATTAAAAAACACCAACAAATTCAACAACAACCTCCACATTGAAAAACAACAACAACCTCAACATTGAAAACACCAACAAATTCAACAACAACCTCAACATTGAAAAACACCAATAAATTCAACAAAAAACTCAACATTGAATAAAACCAAAAAATTCAACATCAACCGCAACATAGAAAACACCATCAAATTCAACAACAACCTCAACATTGAAAAACACCAACAAATTCAACAACAACCTCAACATTGAAAAACACCAACAAATGCACCAACAACCTCAACATTGAAAAACACCAAGAAATTCAACAACAACCTCAACATTGAAAAACACCAACAAATTCAACAACAACCTCAACATTGAAATTCAACAACAACCTCAACATTGAAAAACACCAACAAATTCAACAACAACCTCATCATTGAAAAACACCAACAAATTCAGCAACAACCTCAACATTGAAAAGCACCAACAAATTCAAGAACAACCTCAACATTGAAAAACACCAATAAATTCAAGAAAAACCTCAACATTGAATAACACCAACAAATTCAACAACAACCTCAACATCGAAAACACCAACAAATTCAACAACAACCGCAACATAGAAAACACCAACAAATTCAACAACAACCTCAACATTGAAAAACACCAACAAATTCAACTACAACCTCGACATTAAAAAACACCAACAAATTCAACAACAACCTCCACATTGAAAAACAACAACAACCTCAACATAGAAATAACCAACAAATTCAACAACAACCGCAACATAGAATACACCAACAAATTCAACAACAACCTCCACATTGAAAAACACCAACAAATTCAACAACAACGGCAACAGTGAAAAACACCAACAAATTCAACAACAACTTCAACATTGAAAAACACCAACAAATTCAACCACAACCTCAACATTGAAAAACACCAACAAATTCAAAAACAACCTCAACTTTGAAAAACACCAACAAATTCAACGACAACCTCAACATTGAAAAACAACAACAACCTCAACATGGAAAACACCAACAAATTCAACAACAACCTCAACATTGAAAAACATCAACAAATTCAACAACAACCTCAACATTTAAAAACACCAACAAATTCAACAACAACCTCAACATTGAAAACACCAACAAATTCAACAACAACCTCAACATTGAAAAACACCAAAAAATTCAACAACAAACTCATCATTGAAAAACACCAACAAATTCAACAACAACCTCAACATTGAAAAACACCAACAAATTCAACAACAAGCTCTACATTAAAAAACACCAACAAATTCAACAAGAACCTCAACATTGAAAAACACCAACAAATTCAAGAAAAAACTCATCATCGAAAACATCAACAAATTCAACAACAACTGCAACATAGAATACACCAACAAATTCAACAACAACCTCAACATTGAAAAACACCAACAAATTTAACAACAACCTGAACTTTGAAAAACAACAACAACCTCAAAATGGAAAAACACCATCAAATTCAACAACAACCTCAACATTGAAAAACAACAACAAACTCAAAATTGAAAAACACCAACAAATTCAACAACAACCTCAACATTGAACAACAACAACAACCTCAATATTGAAAAACACCAACAAATTCAACAACAACCTCAACATTGAAAAACACCAACAAATTCAACAACAACCTAAACATTGAAAAACATCAACAAATTCAACAACAACCTCAACATTGAAAAACACCAACAAATTCAACAACAACCTCAACATTGAAAACACCAACAAATTCAACAACAACCTCAATATTGAAAAACACCAAAAAATTCAACAACAACCTCATCATTGAAAAACACCAACAAATTCAACAACAACCTCAACATTGAAAAAGACCAACAAATTCAACAACAAGCTCAACATTAAAAAACACCAACAAATTCAAAAAGAACCTCAACATTGAAAAAAAACAACAAATTCAAGAAAAACCTCAACATTGAATAAAACCAACAAATTCAACAACAACCTCATCATCGAAAACACCAACAAATTCAACAACAACCGCATCATAGAATACACTAACAAATTCAACAACAACCTCAACATTGAAAAACACCAACAAGTTCAACAACAACCGCAACATTGAAATACACCAACAAATTCAACAACAACTTCAACATTGAAAAACACCAACAAATTCAAAAACAACCTCAACTTTGTAAAACAACAACAAATTCAACAGTAACCTCAACATTGAACAACACCAACAAATTCAACAACAACCTCAACTTTGAAAAACACCAACAAATTCAACGACAACCTCAACATTGAAAAACAACAACAACCTCAACATGGAAAACACCAACAAATTCAACAACAACTTCAACATTGAAAAACACCAACAAATTCAACAACAACCTCAACATTGAAAAACACCAACAAATTCAAAGCAACCTCAACTTTGTAAAACAACAACAAATTCAACAATAACCTCAACATTGAAAAACACCAACAAATTCAACAACAACCTCAACATTGAAAAACACCAACAAATTCAACAACAACCTCAACATTGAAAAACACCAAAAACCTCAACATTGAAAAAAGCAACAAATTCAACAACAACCTTAACATTGCAAAACGACAACAAATTCAACAACAACCTCAACATTGAAAAACAACTACAACCTCAACATTGAAAAAACCCAACAAATTCAACAACAACCTCAACATTGAAAGCACCAACAAATTCAACAACAAACTCAACATTGAAAAACAACAACAACCACAACATTGAAAAACACCAACAAATTCAACAACAATCTCAACATTGAAAACGCCAACAAATTCAACAACAACCTCAATATTGAAAAACAACAACAACCTCAATATTGAAAAACAACAACAACCTCAACATTGAAAAACACCAACAAATTCAACAACAACCTTAACATTGAAAAACACCAACAACCTCAACATTGAAAAAAAGAAACAAATTCAACAACAACCTCAACATTGAAAAACACCAACAAATTCAACAACAACCTAAACATTGAAAAACATCAACAAATTCAACAACAACCTCAACATTGAAAAACACCAACAAATTCAACAACAACCTCAACATTTAAAACACCAACAAATTCAACAACCTCAATATTGAAAAACACCAAAAAATTCAACAACAACCTCATCATTGAAAAACACCAACAAATTCAACAACAACCTCAACATCGAAAAAGAAAAACAAATTCAACAACAAGCTCAACATTAAAAAACACCAACAAATTCAACAAGAACCTCAACATTGAAAAAAAACAACAAATTCAAGAAAAACCTCAACATTGAATAAAACCAACAAATTCAACAACAACCTCATCATCGAAAACAACAACAAATTCAACAACAACCGCAACATAGAATACACTAACAAATTCAACAACAACCTCAACATTGAAAAACACCAACAAATTCAACAACAACCGCAACATTGAAATACACCAACAAATTCAACAACAAGCTCATCATTGAAAAACACCAACAAATTCAGCAACAACCTCAACATTGAAAAACACCAACAAATTCAACAACAACCTCAACATTGAAAAACACCAATAAATTCAAGAAAAACCTCAACATTGAATAACACCAACAAATTCAACAACAACCTCAACATCGAAAACACCAACAAATTCAACAACAACCGCAACATAGAAAACACCAACAAATTCAACAACAACCTCAACATTGAAAAACACCAACAATTTCAACTACAACCTCGACATTAAAAAACACCAACAAATTCAACAACAACCTCCACATTGAAAAACAACAACAACCTCAACATAGAAAGCACCAACAAATTCAACAACAACCGCAACATAGAATACACCAACAAATTCAACAACAACCTCCACATTGAAAAACACCAACAAATTCAACAACAACGGCAACATTGAAAAACACCAACAAATTCAACAACAACTTCAACATTGAAAAACACCAACAAATTCAACCACAACCTCAACATTGAAAAACACCAACAAATTCAACAACAACTTCAACATTGAAAAACACCAACAAATTCAACAACAACCTTAACATTGAAAAACACCAACAACCTCAACATTGAAAAAAAGCAACAAATTCAACAACAACCTCAACATTGAAAAACACCAACAAATTCAACAACAACCTAAACATTGAAAAACATCAACAAATTCAACAACAACCTCAACATTGAAAAACACGAACAAATTCAACAACAACCTCAACATTGAAAACACCAACATAGTCAACAACAACCTCAATATTGAAAAACACCAAAAAATTCAACAACAACCTCATCATTGAAAAACACCAACAAATTCAACAACCTCAACATTGAAAAAGATCAACAAATTCAACAACAAGCTCAACATTAAAAAACACCAACAAATTCAACAAGAACCTCAACATTGAAAAAAAACAACAAATTCAAGAAAAACCTCAACATTGAATAAAACCAACAAATTCAACAACAACCTCATCATCGAAAACAACAACAAATTCAACAACAACCGCAACATAGAATACACTAACAAATTCAACAACAACCGCAACATTGAAAAACACCAACAAATTCAACAACAACCGCAACATTGAAATACACCAACAAATTCAACAACAACTTCAACATTGAAAAACACCAACAAATTCAAGAACAACCTCAACATTGAAAAACACCAACAAATTCAAAAACAACCTCAACTTTGTAAAACAACAACAAATTCAACAGTAACCTCAACATTGAACAACACCAACAAATTCAACAACAACCTCAACTTTGAAAAACACCAACAAATTCAACGACAACCTCAACATTGAAAAACAACAACAACCTCAACATGGAAAAACACCAACAAATTCAACAACAACTTCAACATTGAAAAACACCAACAAATTCAACAACAACGTCAGCATTGAAAAACACCAACAAATTCAAAAACAACCTCAACTTTGTAAAACAACAACAAATTCAACAATAACCTCAACATTGAAAAACACCAACAAATTCAACAACAACCTCAACATTGAAATTCAACAACAACCTCAACATTGAAAAACACCAACAAATTCAACAACAACCTCATCATTGAAAAACACCAACAAATTCAGCAACAACCTCAACATTGAAAAACACCAACAAATTCAACAACAACCTCAACATTGAAAAACACCAATAAATTCAAGAAAAACCTCAGCATTGAATAACACCAACAAATTCAACAACAACCTCAACATCGAAAACACCAACAAATTCAACAACAACCGCAACATAGAAAACACCAACAAATTCAACAACAACCTCAACATTGAAAAACACCAACAAATTCAACTACAACCTCGACATTAAAAAACACCAACAAATTCAACAACAACCTCCACATTGAAAAACAACAACAACCTCAACATAGAAATAACCAACAAATTCAACAACAACCGCAACATAGAATACACCAACAAATTCAACAACAACCTCCACATTGAAAAACACCAACAAATTCAACAACAACGGCAACATTGAAAAACACCAACAAATTCAACAACAACTTCAACATTGAAAAACACCAACAAATTCAACCACAACCTCAACATTGAAAAACACCAACAAATTCAAAAACAACCTCAACTTTGAAAAACAACAACAAATTCAACGACAACCTCAATATTGAAAAACAACAACAACCTCAACATGGAAAACACCAACAAATTCAACAACAACCTCAACATTGAAAACACCAACAAATTCAACAACAACCTCAACATTGAAAAACACCACAAAATTCAACAACAACCTCATCATTGAAAAACACCAACAAATTCAACAACAACCTCAACATTGAAAAACACCAACAAATTCAACAACAAGCTCTACATTAAAAAACACCAACAAATTCAACAAGAACCTCAACATTGAAAAACACCAACAAATTCAAGAAAAAACTCATCATCGAAAACATCAACAAATTCAACAACAACTGCAACATAGAATACACCAACAAATTCAATAACAACCTCAACATTGAAAAACACCAACAAATTTAACAACAACCTGAACTTTGAAAAACAACAACAACCTCAAAATGGAAAAACACCATCAAATTCAACAACAACCTCAACATTGAAAAACAACAACAAACTCAAAATTGAAAAACACCAACAAATTCAACAACAACCTCAACATTGAACAACAACAACAACCTCAATATTGAAAAACACCAACAAATTCAACAACAACCTCAACATTGAAAAACACCAACAAATTCAACAACAACCTAAACATTGAAAAACATCAACAAATTCAACAACAACCTCAACATTGAAAAACACCAACAAATTCAACAACAACCTCAACATTGAAAACACCAACAAATTCAACAACAACCTCAATATTGAAAAACACCAAAAAATTCAACAACAACCTCATCATTGAAAAACACCAACAAATTCAACAACAACCTCAACATTGAAAAAGACCAACAAATTCAACAACAAGCTCAGCATTAAAAAACACCAACAAATTCAACAAGAACCTCAACATTGAAAAAAAACAACAAATTCAAGAAAAACCTCAACATTGAATAAAACCAACAAATTCAACAACAACCTCATCATCGAAAACACCAACAAATTCAACAACAACCGCAACATAGAATACACTAACAAATTCAACAACAACCTCAACATTGAAAAACACCAACAAATTCAACAACAACCGCAACATTGAAATACACCAACAAATTCAACAACAACTTCAACATTGAAAAACACCAACAAATTCAAGAACAACCTCAACATTGAAAAACACCAACAAATTCAAAAACAACCTCAACTTTGTAAAACAACAACAAATTCAACAGTAACCTCAACATTGAACAACACCAACAAATTCAACAACAACCTCAACTTTGAAAAACACCAACAAATTCAACGACAACCTCAACATTGAAAAACAACAACAACCTCAACATGGAAAACACCAACAAATTCAACAACAACTTCAACATTGAAAAACACCAACAAATTCAAGAACAACCTCAACATTGAAAAACACCAACAAATTCAAAAACAACCTCAACTTTGTAAAACAACAACAAATTCAACAGTAACCTCAACATTGAACAACACCAACAAATTCAACAACAACCTCAACTTTGAAAAACACCAACAAATTCAACGACAACCTCAACATTGAAAAACAACAACAACCTCAACATGGAAAACACCAACAAATTCAACAACAACTTCAACATTGAAAAACACCAACAAATTCAACAACAACCTCAACATTGAAAAACACCAACAAATTCAAAGCAACCTCAACTTTGTAAAACAACAACAAATTCAACAATAACCTCAACATTGAAAAACACCAACAAATTCAACAACAACCTCAACATTGAAAAACACCAACAAATTCAACAACAACCTCAACATTGAAAAACACCAAAAACCTCAACATTGAAAAAAAGCAACAAATTCAACAACAACCTTAACATTGCAAAACGACAACAAATTCAACAACAACCTCAACATTGAAAAACAACTACAACCTCAACATTGAAAAAACCCAACAAATTCAACAACAACCTCAACATTGAAAGCACCAAATATTCAAGAACAAACTCAACATTGAAAAACAACAACAACCACAACATTGAAAAACACCAACAAATTCAACAACAGTCTCAACATTGAAAACGCCAACAAATTCAACAACAACCTCAATATTGAAAAACAACAACAACCTCAATATTGAAAAACAACAACAACCTCAACATTGAAAAACACCAACAAATTCAACAACAACCTTAACATTGAAAAACACCAACAACCTCAACATTGAAAAAAAGCAACAAATTCAACAACAACCTCAACATTGAAAAACACCAACAAATTCAACAACAACCTAAACATTGAAAAACATCAACAAATTCAACAACAACCTCAACATTGAAAAACACCAACAAATTCAACAACAACCTCAACATTGAAAACACCAACAAATTCAACAACAACCTCAATATTGAAAAACACCAAAAAATTCAACAACAACCTCATCATTGAAAAACACCAACAAATTCAACAACAACCTCAACATCGAAAAAGACCAACAAATTCAACAACAAGCTCAACATTAAAAAACACCAACAAATTCAACAAGAACCTCAACATTGAAAAAAAACAACAAATTCAAGAAAAACCTCAACATTGAATAAAACCAACAAATTCAACAACAACCTCATCATCGAAAACAACAACAAATTCAACAACAACCGCAACATAGAATACACTAACAAATTCAACAACAACCTCAACATTGAAAAACAGCAACAAATTCAACAACAACCGCAACATTGAAATACACCAACAAATTCAACAACAACTTCAACATTGAAAAACACCAACAAATTCAAAACAACCTCAACATTGAAAAACACCAACAAATTCAAAAACAACCTCAACTTTGTAAAACAACAACAAATTCAACAGTAACCTCAACATTGAACAACACCAACAAATTCAACAACAACCTCAACTTTGAAAAACACCAACAAATTCAACGACAACCTCAACATTGAAAAACAACAACAACCTCAACATGGAAAACACCAACAAATTCAACAACAACTTCAACATTGAAAAACACCAACAAATTCAACAACAACGTCAACATTGAAAAACACCAACAAATTCAAAAACAACCTCAACTTTGTAAAACAACAACAAATTCAACAATAACCTCAACATTGAAAAACACCAACAAATTCAACAACAACCTCAACATTGAAAAACACCAACAAATTCAACAACAACCTCAACATTGAAAAACACCAAAAACCTCAACATTGAAAAAAAGCAACAAATTCAACAACAACCTTAACATTGCAAAACGACAACAAATTCAACAACAACCTCAACATTGAAAAACAACTACAACCTCAACATTGAATAAACCCAACAAATTCAACAACAACCTCAACATTGAAAGCACCAACAAATTCAACAACAAACTCAACATTGAAAAAGGAGAACAACCACAACATTGAAAAACACCAACAAATTCAAAAACAACCTCAACATTGAAAAACACCAACAAATTCAACAACAACCTCAACATTGAAAACACCAACAAATTCAACAACAACTTCAACATTGAAAAACACCAATAAACTCAACAAAAACATCAACATTGAATAAAACCAACAAATTTAACAACAACCTCAACTTTGAAAAACACCAACAAATTCAACAACAACCTCAACATTGAAATTCAACAACAACCTGAACATTGAAAAACACCAACAAATTCAGCAACAACCTCAACATTGAAAAACACCAACAAATTCAACAACAACCTCAACATTGAAAAACACCAATAAATTCAACAAAAACCTCAAGATTGAATAACACCAACAAATTCAACAACAACCTCAACATCGAAAACACCAACAAATTCAACAACAACCGCAACATAGAAAACACCAACAAATTCAACAACAACCTCAACATTGAAAAACACCAACAAATTCAACTACAACCTCGACATTAAAAAACACCAACAAATTCAACAACAACCTCCACATTGAAAAACAACAACAACCTCAACATAGAAAACACCAACAAATTCAACAACAACCGCAACATAGAATACACCAACAAATTCAACAACAACCTCAACATTGAAAGACACCAACAAATTCAACAACAACCGCAACATTGAAAAACACCAACAAATTCACAACAACTTCAACATTGAAAAACACCAACAAATTCAACCACAACCTCAACATTGAAAAACACCAACAAATTCAAAAACAACCTCAACTTTGAAAAACACCAACAAATTCAACAACAACCTCAACAATGAAAAACACCAACAAATTAAACAACAACCTCAACATTGAAAAACACCAACAAATTTAACAACAACCTGAACTTTGAAAAACAACAACAACCTCAAAATGGAAAAACACCATCAAATTCAACAACAACCTCAACATTGAAAAACAACAACAAACTCAAAATTGAAAAACACCAACAAATTCAACAACAACCTCAACATTGAACAACAACAACAACCTCAATATTGAAAAACAGCAACAAATTCAACAACAACCTCAACATTGAAAAACACCAACAAATTCAACAACAACCTAAACATTGAAAAACATCAACAAATTCAACAACAACCTCAACATTGAAAAACACCAACAAATTCAACAACAACATCAACATTGAAAACACCAACAAATTCAACAACAACCTCAATATTGAAAAACACCAAAAAATTCAACAACAACCTCATCATTGAAAAACACCAACAAATTCAACAACAACCTCAACATTGAAAAAGACCAACAAATTCAACAACAAGCTCAACATTAAAAAACACCAACAAATTCAACAAGAACCTCAACATTGAAAAAAAACAACAAATTCAAGAAAAACCTCAACATTGAATAAAACCAACAAATTCAACAACAACCTCATCATCGAAAACACCAACAAATTCAACAACAACCGCAACATAGAATACACTAACAAATTCAACAACAACCTCAACATTGAAAAACACCAACAAATTCAACAACAACCGCAACATTGAAATACACCAACAAATTCAACAACAACTTCAACATTGAAAAACACCAACAAATTCAAGAACAACCTCAACATTGAAAAACACCAACAAATTCAAGAACAACTTCAACTTTGAAAAACACCAACAAATTCAACGACAACCTCAACATTGAAAAACAACAACAACCTCAACATGGAAAACACCAACAAATTCAACAACAACTTCAACATTGAAAAACACCAACAAATTCAACAACAACCTCAACATTGAAAAACACCAACAAATTCAAAAACAACCTCAACTTTGTAAAACAACAACAAATTCAACAATAACCTCAACATTGAAAAACACCAACAAATTCAACAACAACCTCAACATTGAAAAACACCAACAAATTCAACAACAACCTCAACATTGAAAAACACCAAAAACCTCAACATTGAAAAAAAGCAACAAATTCAACAACAACCTTAACATTGCAAAACGACAACAAATTCAACAACAACCTCAACATTGAAAAACAACTACAACCTCAACATTCAAAAAACCCAACAAATTCAACAACAACCTCAACATTGAAAGCACCAACAAATTCAACAACAAACTCAACATTGAAAAACAACAACAACCACAACATTGAAAAACACCAACAAATTCAAAAACAACCTCAACATTGAAAAACACCAACAAATTCAACAACAACCTCAACATTGAAAACACCAACAAATTCAACAACAACTTCAACATTGAAAAACACCAATAAACTCAACAAAAACATCAACATTGAATAAAACCAACAAATTTAACAACAACCTCAACTTTGAAAAACACCAACAAATTCAACAACAACCTCAACATTGAAATTCAAAACAACCTGAACATTGAAAAACACCAACAAATTCAGCAACAACCTCAACATTGAAAAACACCAACAAATTCAACAACAACCTCAACATTGAAAAACACCAATAAATTCAACAAAAACCTCAAGATTGAATAACACCAACAAATTCAACAACAACCTCAACATCGAAAACACCAACAAATTCAACAACAACCGCAACATAGAAAACACCAACAAATTCAACAACAACCTCAACATTGAAAAACACCAACAAATTCAACTACAACCTCGACATTAAAAAACACCAACAAATTCAACAACAACCTCCACATTGAAAAACAACAACAACCTCAACATAGAAAACACCAACAAATTCAACAACAACCGCAACATAGAATACACCAACAAATTCAACAACAACCTCAACATTGAAAGAGACCAACAAATTCAACAACAAACGCAACATTGAAAAACACCAACAAATTCACAACAACTTCAACATTGAAAAACACCAACAAATTCAACCACAACCTCAACATTGAAAAACACCAACAAATTCAAAAACAACCTCAACTTTGAAAAACACCAACAAATTCAACAACAACCTCAACAATGAAAAACACCAACAAATTCAACAACAACCTCAACATTGAAAAACACCAACAAATTTAACAACAACCTGAACTTTGAAAAAGAACAACAACCTCAAAATGGAAAAACACCATCAAATTCAACAACAACCTCAGCATTGAAAAACAACAACAAACTCAAAATTGAAAAACACCAACAAATTCAACAACAACCTCAACATTGAACAACAACAACAACCTCAATATTGAAAAACAGCAACAAATTCAACAACAACCTCAACATTGAAAAACACCAACAAATTCAACAACAACCTAAACATTGAAAAACATCAACAAATTCAACAACAACCTCACATTGAAAAACACCAACAAATTCAACAACAACCTCAACATTGAAAACACCAACAAATTCAACAACAACCTCAATATTGAAAAACACCAAAAAATTCAACAACAACCTCATCATTGAAAAACACCAACAAATTCAACAACAACCTCAACATTGAAAAAGACCAACAAATTCAACAACAAGCTCAACATTAAAAAACACCAACAAATTCAACAAGAACCTCAACATTGAAAAAAAACAACAAATTCAAGAAAAACCTCAACATTGAATAAAACCAACAAATTCAACAACAACCTCATCATCGAAAACACCAACAAATTCAACAACAACCGCAACATAGAATACACTAACAAATTCAACAACAACCTCAACATTGAAAAACACCAACAAATTCAACAACAACCGCAACATTGAAATACACCAACAAATTCAACAACAACTTCAACATTGAAAAACACCAACAAATTCAACAACAACCTCAACATTGAAAAACACCAACAAATTCAAAAACAACCTCAACTTTGTAAAACAACAACAAATTCAACAATAACCTCAACATTGAAAAACACCAACAAATTCAACAACAACCTCAACATTGAAAAACACCAAAAACCTCAACATTGAAAAAAAGCAACAAATTCAACAACAACCTTAACATTGCAAAACGACAACAAATTCAACAACAACCTCAACATTGAAAAACAACTACAACCTCAACATTGAAAAAACCCAACAAATTCAACAACAACCTCAACATTGAAAGCACCAACAAATTCAACAACAAACTCAACATTGAAAAACAACAACAACCACAACATTGAAAAACACCAACAAATTCAACAACAATCTCAACATTGAAAAACACCAACAAATTCAACAACAACCTTAACATTGAAAAACACCAACAACCTCAACATTGAAAAAAAGCAACAAATTCAACAACAACCTCAACATTGAAAAACACCAACAAATTCAACAACAACCTCAACATTGAAAAACACCAATAAATTCAACAAAAAACTCAACATTGAATAAAACCAAAAAATTCAACATCAACCGCAACATAGAAAACACCATCAAATTCAACAACAACCTCAACATTGCAAAACACCAACAAATTCAACAACAACCTCAACATTGAAAAACACCAACAAATGCACCAACAACCTCAACATTGAAAAACACCAAGAAATTCAACAACAACCTCAACATTGAAAAACACCAACAAATTCAACAACAACCTCAACATTGAAATTCAACAACAACCTCAACATTGAAAAACACCAACAAATTCAACAACAACCTCATCATTGAAAAACACCAACAAATTCAGCAACAACCTCAACATTGAAAAGCACCAACAAATTCAACAACAACCTCAACATTGAAAAACACCAATAAATTCAAGAAAAACCTCAACATTGAATAACACCAACAAATTCAACAACAACCTCAACATCGAAAACACCAACAAATTCAACAACAACCGCAACATAGAAAACACCAACAAATTCAACAACAACCTCAACATTGAAAAACACCAACAAATTCAACTACAACCTCGACATTAAAAAACACCAACAAATTCAACAACAACCTCCACATTGAAAAACAACAACAACCTCAACATAGAAATAACCAACAAATTCAACAACAACCGCAACATAGAATACACCAACAAATTCAACAACAACCTCCACATTGAAAAACACCAACAAATTCAACAACAACGGCAACATTGAAAAACACCAACAAATTCAACAACAACTTCAACATTGAAAAACACCAACAAATTCAACCACAACCTCAACATTGAAAAACACCAACAAATTCAAAAACAACCTCAACTTTGAAAAACACCAACAAATTCAACGACAACCTCAACATTGAAAAACAACAACAACCTCAACATGGAAAACACCAACAAATTCAACAACAACCTCAACATTGAAAAACATCAACAAATTCAACAACAACCTCAACATTTAAAAACACCAACAAATTCAACAACAACCTCAACATTGAAAACACCAACAAATTCAACAACAACCTCAACATTGAAAAACACCAAAAAATTCAACAACAACCTCATCATTGAAAAACACCAACAAATTCAACAACAACCTCAACATTGAAAAACACCAACAAATTCAACAACAAGCTCTACATTAAAAAACACCAACAAATTCAACAAGAACCTCAACATTGAAAAACACCAACAAATTCAAGAAAAAACTCATCATCGAAAACATCAACAAATTCAACAACAACTGCAACATAGAATACACCAACAAATTCAACAACAACCTCAACATTGAAAAACACCAACAAATTTAACAACAACCTGAACTTTGAAAAACAACAACAACCTCAAAATGGAAAAACACCATCAAATTCAACAACAACCTCAACATTGAAAAACAACAACAAACTCAAAATTGAAAAACACCAACAAATTCAACAACAACCTCAACATTGAACAACAACAACAACCTCAATATTGAAAAACACCAACAAATTCAACAACAACCTCAACATTGAAAAACACCAACAAATTCAACAACAACCTAAACATTGAAAAACATCAACAAATTCAACAACAACCTCAACATTGAAAAACACCAACAAATTCAACAACAACCTCAACATTGAAAACACCAACAAATTCAACAACAACCTCAATATTGAAAAACACCAAAAAATTCAACAACAACCTCATCATTGAAAAACACCAACAAATTCAACAACAACCTCAACATTGAAAAAGACCAACAAATTCAACAACAAGCTCAACATTAAAAAACACCAACAAATTCAAAAAGAACCTCAACATTGAAAAAAAAACAACAAATTCAAGAAGAACCTCAACATTGAATAAAACCAACAAATTCAACAACAACCTCATCATCGAAAACACCAACAAATTCAACAACAACCGCAACATAGAATACACTAACAAATTCAACAACAACCTCAACATTGAAAAACACCAACAAATTCAACAACAACCGCAACATTGAAATACACCAACAAATTCAACAACAACTTCAACATTGAAAAACACCAACAAATTCAAAAACAACCTCAACTTTGTAAAACAAAAACAAATTCAACAGTAACCTCAACATTGAACAACACCAACAAATTCAACAACAACCTCAACTTTGAAAAACACCAAAAAATTCAACAACAACCTCATCATTGAAAAACAGCAACAAATTCAACAACAACCTCAACATTGAAAAAGACCAACAAATTCAACAACAAGCTCAACATTAAAAAACACCAACAAATTCAAAAAGAACCTCAACATTGAAAAAAAACAACAAATTCAAGAAAAACCTCAACTTTGAATAAAACCAACAAATTCAGCAACAACCTCATCATCGAAAACACCAACAAATTCAACAACAACCGCAACATAGAATACACTAACAAATTCAACAACAACCTCAACATTGAAAAACACCAACAAATTCAACAACAACCGCAACATTGAAATACACCAACAAATTCAACAACAACTTCAACATTGAAAAACACCAACAAATTCAAAAACAACCTCAACTTTGTAAAACAACAACAAATTCAACAGTAACCTCAACATTGAACAACACCAACAAATTCAACAACAACCTCAACTTTGAAAAACACCAACAAATTCAACGACAACCTCAACATTGAAAAACAACAACAACCTCAACATGGAAAACACCAACAAATTCAACAACAACTTCAACATTGAAAAACACCAACAAATTCAACAACAACCTCAACATTGAAAAACACCAACAAATTCAAAGCAACCTCAACTTTGTAAAACAACAACAAATTCAACAATAACCTCAACATTGAAAAACACCAACAAATTCAACAACAACCTCAACATTGAAAAACACCAACAAATTCAACAACAACCTCAACATTGAAAAACACCAAAAACCTCAACATTGAAAAAAGCAACAAATTCAACAACAACCTTAACATTGCACAACGACAACAAATTCAACAACAACCTCAACATTGAAAAACAACTACAACCTCAACATTGAAAAAACCCAACAAATTCAACAACAACCTCAACATTGAAAGCACCAACAAATTCAACAACAAACTCAACATTGAAAAACAACAACAACCACAACATTGAAAAACACCAACAAATTCAACAACAATCTCAACATTGAAAACGCCAACAAATTCAACAACAACCTCAATATTGAAAAACAACAACAACCTCAATATTGAAAAACAACAACAACCTCAACATTGAAAAACACCAACAAATTCAACAACAACCTTAACATTGAAAAACACCAACAACCTCAACATTGAAAAAAAGCAACAAATTCAACAACAACCTCAACATTGAAAAACACCAACAAATTCAACAACAACCTAAACATTGAAAAACATCAACAAATTCAACAACAACCTCAACATTGAAAAACACCAACAAATTCAACAACAACCTCAACATTTAAAACACCAACAAATTCAACAACAACCTCAATATTGAAAAACACCAAAAAATTCAACAACAACCTCATCATTGAAAAACACCAACAAATTCAACAACAACCTCAACATCGAAAAAGAAAAACAAATTCAACAACAAGCTCAACATTAAAAAACACCAACAAATTCAACAAGAACCTCAACATTGAAAAAAAACAACAAATTCAAGAAAAACCTCAACATTGAATAAAACCAACAAATTCAACAACAACCTCATCATCGAAAACAACAACAAATTCAACAACAACCGCAACATAGAATACACTAACAAATTCAACAACAACCTCAACATTGAAAAACACCAACAAATTCAACAACAACCGCAACATTGAAATACACCAACAAATTCAACAACAACCTCATCATTGAAAAACACCAACAAATTCAGCAACAACCTCAACATTGAAAAACACCAACAAATTCAACAACAACCTCAACATTGAAAAACACCAATAAATTCAAGAAAAACCTCAACATTGAATAACACCAACAAATTCAACAACAACCTCAACATCGAAAACACCAACAAATTCAACAACAACCGCAACATAGAAAACACCAACAAATTCAACAACAACCTCAACATTGAAAAACACCAACAAATTCAACTACAACCTCGACATTAAAAAACACCAACAAATTCAACAACAACCTCCACATTGAAAAACAACAACAACCTCAACATAGAAAGCACCACCAAATTCAACAACAACCGCAACATAGAATACACCAACAAATTCAACAACAACCTCCACATTGAAAAACACCAACAAATTCAACAACAACGGCAACATTGAAAAACACCAACAAATTCAACAACAACTTCAACATTGAAAAACACCAACAAATTCAACCACAACCTCAACATTGAAAAACACCAACAAATTCAACAACAACTTCAACATTGAAAAACACCAACAAATTCAACAACAACCTTAACATTGAAAAACACCAACAACCTCAACATTGAAAAAAAGCAACAAATTCAACAACAACCTCAACATTGAAAAACACCAACAAATTCAACAACAACCTAAACATTGAAAAACATCAACAAATTCAACAACAACCTCAACATTGAAAAACACCAACAAATTCCACAACAACCTCAACATTGAAAACACCAACATATTCAACAACAACCTCAATATTGAAAAACACCAAAAAATTCAACAACAACCTCATCATTGAAAAACACCAACAAATTCAACAACAACCTCAACATTGAAAAAGACCAACAAATTCAACAACAAGCTCAACATTAAAAAACACCAAAAAATTCAACAAGAACCTCAACATTGAAAAAAAACAACAAATTCAAGAAAAACATCAACATTGAATAAAACCAACAAATTCAACAACAACCTCATCATCGAAAACAACAACAAATTCAACAACAACCGCAACATAGAATACACTAACAAATTCAACAACAACCTCAACATTGAAAAACACCAACAAATTCAACAACAACCGCAACATTGAAATACACCAACAAATTCAACAACAACTTCAACATTGAAAAACACCAACAAATTCAAGAACAACCTCAACATTGAAAAACACCAACAAATTCAAAAACAACCTCAACTTTGTAAAACAACAACAAATTCAACAGTAACCTCAACATTGAACAACACCAACAAATTCAACAACAACCTCAACATTGAAATTCAACAACAACCTCAACATTGAA
Organism: Isurus oxyrinchus; assembly: GCA_026770705.1. NCBI lineage: Eukaryota > Metazoa > Chordata > Chondrichthyes > Lamniformes > Lamnidae > Isurus > Isurus oxyrinchus. The sequence goes on from JANJGN010000833.1 coordinate 205,049, forward strand.
AAACACCAACAAATTCAACAACAACCTCATCATTGAAAAACACCAACAAATTCAGCAACAACCTCAACATTGAAAAACACCAACAAATTCAACAACAACCTCAACATTGAAAAACACCAATAAATTCAAGAAAAACCTCAACATTGAATAACACCAACAAATTCAACAACAACCTCAACATCGAAAACACCAACAAATTCAACAACAACCGCAACATAGAAAACACCAACAAATTCAACAACAACCTCAACATTGAAAAACACCAACAAATTCAACTACAACCTCGACATTAAAAAACACCAACAAATTCAACAACAACCTCCACATTGAAAAACAACAACAACCTCAACATAGAAATAACCAACAAATTCAACAACAACCGCAACATAGAATGCACCAACAAATTCAACAAAAACCTCCACATTGAAAAACACCAACAAATTCAACAACAACGGCAACATTGAAAAACACCAACAAATTCAACAACAACTTCAACATTGAAAAACACCAACAAATTCAAGAACAACCTCAACATTGAAAAACACCAACAAATTCAAAAACAACCTCAACTTTGTAAAACAACAACAAATTCAACAGTAACCTCAACATTGAACAACACCAACAAATTCAACAACAACCTCAACTTTGAAAAACACCAACAAATTCAACGACAACCTCAACATTGAAAAACAACAACAACCTCAACATGGAAAACACCAACAAATTCAACAACAACTTCAACATTGAAAAACACCAACAAATTCAACAACAACGTCAGCATTGAAAAACACCAACAAATTCAAAAACAACCTCAACTTTGTAAAACAACAACAAATTCAACAATAACCTCAACATTGAAAAACACCAACAAATTCAACAACAACCTCAACATTGAAATTCAACAACAACCTCAACATTGAAAAACACCAACAAATTCAACAACAACCTCAGCATTGAAAAACACCAACAAATTCAGCAACAACCTCAACATTGAAAAACACCAACAAATTCAACAACAACCTCAACATTGAAAAACACCAATAAATTCAAGAAAAACCTCAACATTGAATAACACCAACAAATTCAACAACAACCTCAACATCGAAAACACCAACAAATTCAACAACAACCGCAACATAGAAAACACCAACAAATTCAACAACAACCTCAACATTGAAAAACACCAACAAATTCAACTACAACCTCGACATTAAAAAACACCAACAAATTCAACAACAACCTCCACATTGAAAAACAACAACAACCTCAACATAGAAATAACCAACAAATTCAACAACAACCGCAACATAGAATGCACCAACAAATTCAACAAAAACCTCCACATTGAAAAACACCAACAAATTCAACAACAACGGCAACATTGAAAAACACCAACAAATTCAACAACAACTTCAACATTGAAAAACACCAACAAATTCAACCACAACCTCAACATTGAAAAACACCAACAAATTCAAAAACAACCTCAACTTTGAAAAACAACAACAAATTCAACGACAACCTCAATATTGAAAAACAACAACAACCTCAACATGGAAAACACCAACAAATTCAACAACAACCTCAACATTGGAAAACATCAACAAATTCAACAACAACCTCAACATTTAAAAACACCAACAAATTCAACAACAACCTCAACATTGAAAACACCAACAAATTCAACAACAACCTCAACATTGAAAAACACCAAAAAATTCAACAACAACCTCATCATTGAAAAACACCAACAAATTCAACAACAACCTCAACATTGAAAAACACCAACAAATTCAACAACAAGCTCTACATTAAAAAACACCAACAAATTCAACAAGAACCTCAACATTGAAAAACACCAACAAATTCAAGAAAAAACTCATCATCGAAAACATCAACAAATTCAACAACAACTGCAACATAGAATACACCAACAAATTCAATAACAACCTCAACATTGAAAAACACCAACAAATTTAACAACAACCTGAACTTTGAAAAACAACAACAACCTCAAAATGGAAAAACACCATCAAATTCAACAACAACCTCAACATTGAAAAACAACAACAAACTCAAAATTGAAAAACACCAACAAATTCAACAACAACCTCAACATTGAACAACAACAACAACCTCAATATTGAAAAACACCAACAAATTCAACAACAACCTCAACATTGAAAAACACCAACAAATTCAACAACAACCTAAACATTGAAAAACATCAACAAATTCAACAACAACCTCAACATTGAAAAACACCAACAAATTCAACAACAACCTCAACATTGAAAACACCAACAAATTCAACAACAACCTCAATATTGAAAAACACCAAAAAATTCAACAACAACCTCATCATTGAAAAACACCAACAAATTCAACAACAACCTCAACATTGAAAAAGACCAACAAATTCAACAACAAGCTCAACATTAAAAAACACCAACAAATTCAACAAGAACCTCAACATTGAAAAAAAACAACAAATTCAAGAAAAACCTCAACATTGAATAAAACCAACAAATTCAACAACAACCTCATCATCGAAAACACCAACAAATTCAACAACAACCGCAACATAGAATACACTAACAAATTCAACAACAACCTCAACATTGAAAAACACCAACAAATTCAACAACAACCGCAACATTGAAATACACCAACAAATTCAACAACAACCTCAACATTGAAAAACACCAATAAATTCAAGAAAAACCTCAACATTGAATAACACCAACAAATTCAACAACAACCTCAACATCGAAAACACCAACAAATTCAACAACAACCGCAACATAGAAAACACCAACAAATTCAACAACAACCTCAACATTGAAAAACACCAACAAATTCAACTACAACCTCGACATTAAAAAACACCAACAAATTCAACAACAACCTCCACATTGAAAAACAACAACAACCTCAACATAGAAATAACCAACAAATTCAACAACAACCGCAACATAGAATGCACCAACAAATTCAACAAAAACCTCCACATTGAAAAACACCAACAAATTCAACAACAACGGCAACATTGAAAAACACCAACAAATTCAACAACAACTTCAACATTGAAAAACACCAACAAATTCAAGAACAACCTCAACATTGAAAAACACCAACAAATTCAAAAACAACCTCAACTTTGTAAAACAACAACAAATTCAACAGTAACCTCAACATTGAACAACACCAACAAATTCAACAACAACCTCAACTTTGAAAAACACCAACAAATTCAACGACAACCTCAACATTGAAAAACAACAACAACCTCAACATGGAAAACACCAACAAATTCAACAACAACTTCAACATTGAAAAACACCAACAAATTCAACAACAACGTCAGCATTGAAAAACACCAACAAATTCAAAAACAACCTCAACTTTGTAAAACAACAACAAATTCAACAATAACCTCAACATTGAAAAACACCAACAAATTCAACAACAACCTCAACATTGAAATTCAACAACAACCTCAACATTGAAAAACACCAACAAATTCAACAACAACCTCAGCATTGAAAAACACCAACAAATTCAGCAACAACCTCAACATTGAAAAACACCAACAAATTCAACAACAACCTCAACATTGAAAAACACCAATAAATTCAAGAAAAACCTCAACATTGAATAACACCAACAAATTCAACAACAACCTCAACATCGAAAACACCAACAAATTCAACAACAACCGCAACATAGAAAACACCAACAAATTCAACAACAACCTCAACATTGAAAAACACCAACAAATTCAACTACAACCTCGACATTAAAAAACACCAACAAATTCAACAACAACCTCCACATTGAAAAACAACAACAACCTCAACATAGAAATAACCAACAAATTCAACAACAACCGCAACATAGAATGCACCAACAAATTCAACAAAAACCTCCACATTGAAAAACACCAACAAATTCAACAACAACGGCAACATTGAAAAACACCAACAAATTCAACAACAACTTCAACATTGAAAAACACCAACAAATTCAACCACAACCTCAACATTGAAAAACACCAACAAATTCAAAAACAACCTCAACTTTGAAAAACAACAACAAATTCAACGACAACCTCAATATTGAAAAACAACAACAACCTCAACATGGAAAACACCAACAAATTCAACAACAACCTCAACATTGGAAAACATCAACAAATTCAACAACAACCTCAACATTTAAAAACACCAACAAATTCAACAACAACCTCAACATTGAAAACACCAACAAATTCAACAACAACCTCAACATTGAAAAACACCAAAAAATTCAACAACAACCTCATCATTGAAAAACACCAACAAATTCAACAACAACCTCAACATTGAAAAACACCAACAAATTCAACAACAAGCTCTACATTAAAAAACACCAACAAATTCAACAAGAACCTCAACATTGAAAAACACCAACAAATTCAAGAAAAAACTCATCATCGAAAACATCAACAAATTCAACAACAACTGCAACATAGAATACACCAACAAATTCAATAACAACCTCAACATTGAAAAACACCAACAAATTTAACAACAACCTGAACTTTGAAAAACAACAACAACCTCAAAATGGAAAAACACCATCAAATTCAACAACAACCTCAACATTGAAAAACAACAACAAACTCAAAATTGAAAAACACCAACAAATTCAACAACAACCTCAACATTGAACAACAACAACAACCTCAATATTGAAAAACACCAACAAATTCAACAACAACCTCAACATTGAAAAACACCAACAAATTCAACAACAACCTAAACATTGAAAAACATCAACAAATTCAACAACAACCTCAACATTGAAAAACACCAACAAATTCAACAACAACCTCAACATTGAAAACACCAACAAATTCAACAACAACCTCAATATTGAAAAACACCAAAAAATTCAACAACAACCTCATCATTGAAAAACACCAACAAATTCAACAACAACCTCAACATTGAAAAAGACCAACAAATTCAACAACAAGCTCAACATTAAAAAACACCAACAAATTCAACAAGAACCTCAACATTGAAAAAAAACAACAAATTCAAGAAAAACCTCAACATTGAATAAAACCAACAAATTCAACAACAACCTCATCATCGAAAACACCAACAAATTCAACAACAACCGCAACATAGAATACACTAACAAATTCAACAACAACCTCAACATTGAAAAACACCAACAAATTCAACAACAACCGCAACATTGAAATACACCAACAAATTCAACAACAACTTCAACATTGAAAAACACCAACAAATTCAAGAACAACCTCAACATTGAAAAACACCAACAAATTCAAAAACAACCTCAACTTTGTAAAACAACAACAAATTCAACAGTAACCTCAACATTGAACAACACCAACACATTCAACAACAACCTCAACTTTGAAAAACACCAACAAATTCAACGACAACCTCAACATTGAAAAACAACAACAACCTCAACATGGAAAACACCAACAAATTCAACAACAACTTCAACATTGAAAAACACCAACAAATTCAAGAACGACCTCAACATTGAAAAACACCAACAAATTCAAAAACAACCTCAACTTTGTAAAACAACAACAAATTCAACAGTAACCTCAACATTGAACAACACCAACAAATTCAACAACAACCTCAACTTTGAAAAACACCAACAAATTCAACGACAACCTCAACATTGAAAAACAACAACAACCTCAACATGGAAAACACCAACAAATTCAACAACAACTTCAACATTGAAAAACACCAACAAATTCAACAACAACCTCAACATTGAAAAACACCAACAAATTCAAAGCAACCTCAACTTTGTAAAACAACAACAAATTCAACAATAACCTCAACATTGAAAAACACCAACAAATTCAACAACAACCTCAACATTGAAAAACACCAACAAATTCAACAACAACCTCAACATTGAAAAACACCAAAAACCTCAACATTGAAAAAAAGCAACAAATTCAACAACAACCTTAACATTACAAAACGACAACAAATTGAACAACAACCTCAACATTGAAAAACAACTACAACCTCAACTTTGAAAAAACCCAACAAATTCAACAACAACCTCAACATTGAAAGCACCAAATATTCAAGAACAAACTCAACATTGAAAAACAACAACAACCACAACATTGAAAAACACCAACAAATTCAACAACAATCTCAACATTGAAAACGCCAACAAATTCAACAACAACCTCAATATTGAAAAACAACAACAACCTCAATATTGAAAAACAACAACAACCTCAACATTGAAAAACACCAACAAATTCAACAACAACCTTAACATTGAAAAACACCAACAACCTCAACATTGAAAAAAAGCAACAAATTCAACAACAACCTCAACATTGAAAAACACCAACAAATTCAACAACAACCTAAACATTGAAAAACATCAACAAATTCAACAACAACCTCAACATTGAAAAACACCAACAAATTCAACAACAACCTCAACATTGAAAACACCAACAAATTCAACAACAACCTCAATATTGAAAAACACCAAAAAATTCAACAACAACCTCATCATTGAAAAACACCAACAAATTCAACAACAACCTCAACATCGAAAAAGACCAACAAATTCAACAACAAGCTCAACATTAAAAAACACCAACAAATTCAACAAGAACCTCAACTTTGAAAAAAAACAACAAATTCAAGAAAAACCTCAACATTGAATAAAACCAACAAATTCAACAACAACCTCATCATCGAAAACAACAACAAATTCAACAACAACCGCAACATAGAATACACTAACAAATTCAACAACAACCTCAACATTGAAAAACACCAACAAATTCAACAACAACCGCAACATTGAAATACACCAACAAATTCAACAACAACTTCAACATTGAAAAACACCAACAAATTCAAAACAACCTCAACATTGAAAAACACCAACAAATTCAAAAACAACCTCAACTTTGTAAAACAACAACAAATTCAACAGTAACCTCAACATTGAACAACACCAACAAATTCAACAACAACCTCAACTTTGAAAAACACCAACAAATTCAACGACAACCTCAACATTGAAAAACAACAACAACCTCAACATGGAAAACACCAACAAATTCAACAACAACTTCAACATTGAAAAACACCAACAAATTCAACAACAACGTCAACATTGAAAAACACCAACAAATTCAAAAACAACCTCAACTTTGTAAAACAACAACAAATTCAACAATAACCTCAACATTGAAAAACACCAACAAATTCAACAACAACCTCAACATTGAAAAACACCAACAAATTCAACAACAACCTCAACATTGAAAAACACCAAAAACCTCAACATTGAAACAAAGCAACAAATTCAACAACAACCTTAACATTGCAAAACGACAACAAATTCAACAACAACCTCAACATTGAAAAACAACTACAACCTCAACATTGAATAAACCCAACAAATTCAACAACAACCTCAACATTGAAAGCACCAACAAATTCAACAACAAACTCAACATTGAAAAACAACAACAACCACAACATTGAAAAACACCAACAAATTCAACCACAATCTCAACATTGAAAACGCCAACAAATTCAACAACAACCTCAATATTGAAAAACAACAACAACCTCAATATTGAAAAACAACAACAACCTCAACATTGAAAAACACCAACAAATTCAAGAACAACCTTAACATTGAAAAACACCAACAACCTCAACATTGAAAAAAAGCAACAAATTCAACAACAACCTCAACATTGAAAAACGACAACAAATTCAACTACAACCTCGACATTAAAAAACACCAACAAATTCAACAACAACCTCCACATTGAAAAACAACAACAACCTCAACATTGAAAACACCAACAAATTCAACAACAACCTCAACATTGAAAAACACCAATAAATTCAACAAAAAACTCAACATTGAATAAAACCAAAAAATTCAACATCAACCGCAACATAGAAAACACCATCAAATTCAACAACAACCTCAACATTGAAAAACACCAACAAATTCAACAACAACCTCAACATTGAAAAACACCAACAAATGCACCAACAACCTCAACATTGAAAAACACCAAGAAATTCAACAACAACCTCAACATTGAAAAACACCAACAAATTCAACAACAACCTCAACATTGAAATTCAACAACAACCTCAACATTGAAAAACACCAACAAATTCAAGAACAACCTCATCATTGAAAAACACCAACAAATTCAGCAACAACCTCAACATTGAAAAACACCAACAAATTCAACAACAACCTCAACATTGAAAAATACCAATAAATTCAAGAAAAACCTCAACATTGAATAACACCAACAAATTCAAAAACAACCTCAACATCGAAAACACCAACAAATTCAACAACAACCGCAACATAGAAAACACCAACAAATTCAACAACAACCTCAACATTGAAAAACACCAACAAATTCAACTACAACCTCGACATTAAAAAACACCAACAAATTCAACAACAACCTCCACATTGAAAAACAACAACAACCTCAACATAGAAAGCACCAACAAATTCAACAACAACCGCAACATAGAATACACCAACAAATTCAACAACAACCTCCACATTGAAAAACACCAACAAATTCAACAACAACGGCAACATTGAAAAACACCAACAAATTCAACAACAACTTCAACATTGAAAAACACCAACAAATTCAACCACAACCTCAACATTGAAAAACACCAACAAATTCAACAACAACCTTAACATTGAAAAACACCAACAACCTCAACATTGAAAAAAAGCAACAAATTCAACAACAACCTCAACATTGAAAAACACCAACAAATTCAACAACAACCTAAACATTGAAAAACATCAACAAATTCAACAACAACCTCAACATTGAAAAACACCAACAAATTCAACAACAACCTCAACATTGAAAACACCAACAAATTCAACAACAACCTCAATATTGAAAAACACCAAAAAATTCAACAACAACCTCATCATTGAAAAACACCAACAAATTCAACAACAACCTCAACATTGAAAAAGACCAACAAATTCAACAACAAGATCAACATTAAAAAACACCAACAAATTCAACAAGAACCTCAACATTGAAAAAAAACAACAAATTCAAGAAAAACCTCAACATTGAATAAAACCAACAAATTCAACAACAACCTCATCATCGAAAACAACAACAATTTCAACAACAACCGCAACATAGAATACACAAACAAATTCAACAACAACCTCAACATTGAAAAACACCAACAAATTCAACAACAACCGCAACATTGAAATACACCAACAAACTCAACAACAACTTCAACATTGAAAAACACCAACAAATTCAAGAACAACCTCAACATTGAAAAACACCAACAAATTCAAAAACAACCTCAACTTTGTAAAACAACAACAAATTCAACAGTAACCTCAACATTGAACAACACCAACAAATTCAACAACAACCTCAACTTTGAAAAACACCAACAAATTCAACGACAACCTCAACATTGAAAAACAACAACAACCTCAACATGGAAAACACCAACAAATTCAACAACAACTTCAACATTGAAAAACACCAACAAATTCAACAACAACGTCAGCATTGAAAAACACCAACAAATTCAAAAACAACCTCAACTTTGTAAAACAACAACAAATTCAACAATAACCTCAACATTGAAAAACACCAACAAATTCAACAACAACCTCAACATTGAAAAACACCAACAAGTTCAACAACAACCTCAACATTGAAAAACACCAAAAACCTCAACATTGAAAAAAAGCAACAAATTCAACAACAACCTTAACATTGCAAAACGACAACAAATTCAACAACAACCTCAACATTGAAAAACAACTACAACCTCAACATTGACTAAACCCAACAAATTCAACAACAACCTCAACATTGAAAGCACCAACAAATTCAACAACAAACTCAACATTGAAAAACAACAACAACCACAACATTGAAAAACACCAACAAATTCAACAACAATCTCAACATTGAAAACGCCAACAAATTCAACAACAACCTCAATATTGAAAAACAACAACAACCTCAATATTGAAAAACAACAACAACCTCAACATTGAAAAACACCAACAAATTCAACAACAACCTTAACATTGAAAAACACCAACAACCTCAACTTTGAAAAAAAGCAACAAATTCAACAACAACCTCAACATTGAAAAACGACAACAAATTCAACTACAACCTCGACATTAAAAAACACCAACAAATTCAACAACAACCTCCACATTGAAAAACAACAACAACCTCAACATTGAAAACACCAACAAATTCAACAACAACCTCAACATTGAAAAACACCAATAAATTCAACAAAAAACTCAACATTGAATAAAACCAAAAAATTCAACATCAACCGCAACATAGAAAACACCATCAAATTCAACAACAACCTCAACATTGAAAAACACCAACAAATTGAACAACAACCTCAACATTGAAAAACACCAACAAATGCACCAACAACCTCAACATTGAAAAACACCAAGAAATTCAACAACAACCTCAACATTGAAAAACACCAACAAATTCAACAACAACCTCAACATTGAAATTCAACAACAACCTCAACATTGAAAAACAACAACAAATTCAACAACAACCTCATCATTAAAAAACACCAACAAATTCAGCAACAACCTCAACATTGAAAAGCACCAACAAATTCAACAACAACCTCAACATTGAAAAACACCAATAAATTCAAGAAAAAACTCAACATTGAATAACACCAACAAATTCAACAACAACCTCAACATTGAAAAACACCAACAAATTCAACAACAACCTCAACATTGAAAAACACCAAAAACCTCAACATTGAAAAAAAGCAACAAATTCAACAACAACCTTAACATTACAAAACGACAACAAATTCAACAACAACCTCAACATTGAAAAACAACTACAACCTCAACTTTGAAAAAACCCAACAAATTCAACAACAACCTCAACATTGAAAGCACCAAATATTCAAGAACAAACTCAACATTGAAAAACAACAACAACCACAACATTGAAAAACACCAACAAATTCAACAACAATCTCAACATTGAAAACGCCAACAAATTCAACAACAACCTCAATATTGAAAAACAACAACAACCTCAATATTGAAAAACAACAACAACCTCAACATTGAAAAACACCAACAAATTCAACAACAACCTTAACATTGAAAAACACCAACAACCTCAACATTGAAAAAAAGCAACAAATTCAACAACAACCTCAACATTGAAAAACACCAACAAATTCAACAACAACCTAAACATTGAAAAACATCAACAAATTCAACAACAACCTCAACATTGAAAAACACCAACAAATTCAACAACAACCTCAACATTGAAAACACCAACAAATTCAACAACAACCTCAATATTGAAAAACACCAAAAAATTCAACAACAACCTCATCATTGAAAAACACCAACAAATTCAACAACAACCTCAACATCGAAAAAGACCAACAAATTCAACAACAAGCTCAACATTAAAAAACACCAACAAATTCAACAAGAACCTCAACTTTGAAAAAAAACAACAAATTCAAGAAAAACCTCAACATTGAATAAAACCAACAAATTCAACAACAACCTCATCATCGAAAACAACAACAAATTCAACAACAACCGCAACATAGAATACACTAACAAATTCAACAACAACCTCAACATTGAAAAACACCAACAAATTCAACAACAACCGCAACATTGAAATACACCAACAAATTCAACAACAACTTCAACATTGAAAAACACCAACAAATTCAAAACAACCTCAACATTGAAAAACACCAACAAATTCAAAAACAACCTCAACTTTGTAAAACAACAACAAATTCAACAGTAACCTCAACATTGAACAACACCAACAAATTCAACAACAACCTCAACTTTGAAAAACACCAACAAATTCAACGACAACCTCAACATTGAAAAACAACAACAACCTCAACATGGAAAACACCAACAAATTCAACAACAACTTCAACATTGAAAAACACCAACAAATTCAACAACAACGTCAACATTGAAAAACACCAACAAATTCAAAAACAACCTCAACTTTGTAAAACAACAACAAATTCAACAATAACCTCAACATTGAAAAACACCAACAAATTCAACAACAACCTCAACATTGAAAAACACCAACAAATTCAACAACAACCTCAACATTGAAAAACACCAAAAACCTCAACATTGAAACAAAGCAACAAATTCAACAACAACCTTAACATTGCAAAACGACAACAAATTCAACAACAACCTCAACATTGAAAAACAACTACAACCTCAACATTGAATAAACCCAACAAATTCAACAACAACCTCAACATTGAAAGCACCAACAAATTCAACAACAAACTCAACATTGAAAAACAACAACAACCACAACATTGAAAAACACCAACAAATTCAACCACAATCTCAACATTGAAAACGCCAACAAATTCAACAACAACCTCAATATTGAAAAACAACAACAACCTCAATATTGAAAAACAACAACAACCTCAACATTGAAAAACACCAACAAATTCAAGAACAACCTTAACATTGAAAAACACCAACAACCTCAACATTGAAAAAAAGCAACAAATTCAACAACAACCTCAACATTGAAAAACGACAACAAATTCAACTACAACCTCGACATTAAAAAACACCAACAAATTCAACAACAACCTCCACATTGAAAAACAACAACAACCTCAACATTGAAAACACCAACAAATTCAACAACAACCTCAACATTGAAAAACACCAATAAATTCAACAAAAAACTCAACATTGAATAAAACCAAAAAATTCAACATCAACCGCAACATAGAAAACACCATCAAATTCAACAACAACCTCAACATTGAAAAACACCAACAAATTCAACAACAACCTCAACATTGAAAAACACCAACAAATGCACCAACAACCTCAACATTGAAAAACACCAAGAAATTCAACAACAACCTCAACATTGAAAAACACCAACAAATTCAACAACAACCTCAACATTGAAATTCAACAACAACCTCAACATTGAAAAACACCAACAAATTCAAGAACAACCTCATCATTGAAAAACACCAACAAATTCAGCAACAACCTCAACATTGAAAAACACCAACAAATTCAACAACAACCTCAACATTGAAAAACACCAATAAATTCAAGAAAAACCTCAACATTGAATAACACCAACAAATTCAAAAACAACCTCAACATCGAAAACACCAACAAATTCAACAACAACCGCAACATAGAAAACACCAACAAATTCAACAACAACCTCAACATTGAAAAACACCAACAAATTCAACTACAACCTCGACATTAAAAAACACCAACAAATTCAACAACAACCTCCACATTGAAAAACAACAACAACCTCAACATAGAAAGCACCAACAAATTCAACAACAACCGCAACATAGAATACACCAACAAATTCAACAACAACCTCCACATTGAAAAACACCAACAAATTCAACAACAACGGCAACATTGAAAAACACCAACAAATTCAACAACAACTTCAACATTGAAAAACACCAACAAATTCAACCACAACCTCAACATTGAAAAACACCAACAAATTCAACAACAACCTTAACATTGAAAAACACCAACAACCTCAACATTGAAAAAAAGCAACAAATTCAACAACAACCTCAACATTGAAAAACACCAACAAATTCAACAACAACCTAAACATTGAAAAACATCAACAAATTCAACAACAACCTCAACATTGAAAAACACCAACAAATTCAACAACAACCTCAACATTGAAAACACCAACAAATTCAACAACAACCTCAATATTGAAAAACACCAAAAAATTCAACAACAACCTCATCATTGAAAAACACCAACAAATTCAACAACAACCTCAACATTGAAAAAGACCAACAAATTCAACAACAAGATCAACATTAAAAAACACCAACAAATTCAACAAGAACCTCAACATTGAAAAAAAACAACAAATTCAAGAAAAACCTCAACATTGAATAAAACCAACAAATTCAACAACAACCTCATCATCGAAAAAAACAACAATTTCAACAACAACCGCAACATAGAATACACAAACAAATTCAACAACAACCTCAACATTGAAAAACACCAACAAATTCAACAACAACCGCAACATTGAAATACACCAACAAACTCAACAACAACTTCAACATTGAAAAACACCAACAAATTCAAGAACAACCTCAACATTGAAAAACACCAACAAATTCAAAAACAACCTCAACTTTGTAAAACAACAACAAATTCAACAGTAACCTCAACATTGAACAACACCAACAAATTCAACAACAACCTCAACTTTGAAAAACACCAACAAATTCAACGACAACCTCAACATTGAAAAACAACAACAACCTCAACATGGAAAACACCAACAAATTCAACAACAACTTCAACATTGAAAAACACCAACAAATTCAACAACAACGTCAGCATTGAAAAACACCAACAAATTCAAAAACAACCTCAACTTTGTAAAACAACAACAAATTCAACAATAACCTCAACATTGAAAAACACCAACAAATTCAACAACAACCTCAACATTGAAAAACACCAACAAGTTCAACAACAACCTCAACATTGAAAAACACCAAAAACCTCAACATTGAAAAAAAGCAACAAATTCAACAACAACCTTAACATTGCAAAACGACAACAAATTCAACAACAACCTCAACATTGAAAAACAACTACAACCTCAACATTGACTAAACCCAACAAATTCAACAACAACCTCAACATTGAAAGCACCAACAAATTCAACAACAAACTCAACATTGAAAAACAACAACAACCACAACATTGAAAAACACCAACAAATTCAACAACAATCTCAACATTGAAAACGCCAACAAATTCAACAACAACCTCAATATTGAAAAACAACAACAACCTCAATATTGAAAAACAACAACAACCTCAACATTGAAAAACACCAACAAATTCAACAACAACCTTAACATTGAAAAACACCAACAACCTCAACATTGAAAAAAAGCAACAAATTCAACAACAACCTCAACATTGAAAAACGACAACAAATTCAACTACAACCTCGACATTAAAAAACACCAACAAATTCAACAACAACCTCCACATTGAAAAACAACAACAACCTCAACATTGAAAACACCAACAAATTCAACAACAACCTCAACATTGAAAAACACCAATAAATTCAACAAAAAACTCAACATTGAATAAAACCAAAAAATTCAACATCAACCGCAACATAGAAAACACCATCAAATTCAACAACAACCTCAACATTGAAAAACACCAACAAATTCAACAACAACCTCAACATTGAAAAACACCAACAAATGCACCAACAACCTCAACTTTGAAAAACACCAAGAAATTCAACAACAACCTCAACATTGAAAAACACCAACAAATTCAACAACAACCTCAACATTGAAATTCAACAACAACCTCAACATTGAAAAACACCAACAAATTCAACAACAACCTCATCATTAAAAAACACCAACAAATTCAGCAACAACCTCAACATTGAAAAACACCAACAAATTCAACAACAACCTCAACATTGAAAAACACCAATAAATTCAAGAAAAAACTCAACATTGAATAACACCAACAAATTCAACAACAACCTCAACATCGAAAACACCAACAAATTCAACAACAACCGCAACATAGAAAACACCAACAAATTCAACAACAACCTCAACATTGAAAAACACCAACAAATTCTACTACAACCTCGACATTAAAAAACACCAACAAATTCAACAACAACCTCCACATTGAAAAACACCAAGAAATTCAACAACAACCTCAACATTGAAAAACACCAACAAATTCAACAACAACCTCAACATTGAAATTCAACAACAACCTCAACATTGAAAAACACCAACAAATTCAACAACAACCTCATCATTAAAAATACCAACAAATTCAGCAACAACCTCAACATTGAAAAACACCAACAAATTCAACAACAACCTCAACATTGAAAAACACCAATAAATTCAAGAAAAACCTCAACATTGAATAACACCAACAAATTCAACAACAACCTCAACATCGAAAACACCAACAAATTCAACAACAACCGCAACATAGAAAACACCAACAAATTCAACAACAACCTCAACATTGAAAAACACCAACAAATTCAACTACAACCTCGACATTAAAAAACACCAACAAATTCAACAACAACCTCCACATTGAAAAACAACAACAACCTCAACATAGAAAGCACCAACAAATTCAACAACAACCGCAACATAGAATACACCAACATATTCAACAACAACCTCCACATTGAAAAACACCAACAAATTCAACAACAACGGCAACATTGAAAAACACCAACAAATTCAACAACAACTTCAACATTGAAAAACACCAACAAATTCAACCACAACCTCAACATTGAAAAACACCGACAAATTCAACAACAACTTCAACATTGAAAAACACCAACAAATTCAACAACAACCTTAACATTGAAAAACACCAACAACCTCAACATTGAAAAAAAGCAACAAATTCAACAACAACCTCAACATTGAAAAACACCAACAAATTCAACAACAACCTAAACATTGAAAAACATCAACAAATTCAACAACAACCTCAACATTGAAAAACACCAACAAATTCAACAACAACCTCAACATTGAAAACACCAACAAATTCAACAACAACCTCAATATTGAAAAACACCAAAAAATTCAACTACAACCTCGACATTAAAAAACACCAACTAATTCAACAACAACCTCCACATTGAAAAACAACAACAACCTCAACATAGAAAGCACCAACAAATTCAACAACAACCGCAACATAGAATACACCAACAAATTCAACAACAACCTCCACATTGAAAAACACCAACAAATTCAACAACAACTGCAACATTGAAAAACACCAACAAATTCAACAACAACTTCAACATTGAAAAACACCAACAAATTCAACCACAACCTCAACATTGAAAAACACCAACAAATTCAAAAACAACCTCAACTTTGAAAAACACCTACAAATTCAACGACAACCTCAACATTGAAAAACAACAACAACCTCAACATGGAAAACACCAACAAATTCAACAACAACCTCAACATTGAAAAACATCAACAAATTCAACAACAACCTCAACATTTAAAAACACCAACAAATTCAACAACAACCTCAACATTGAAAACACCAACAAATTCAACAACAACCTCAACATTGAAAAACACCAAAAAATTCAACAACAACCTCATCATTGAAAAACACCAACAAATTCAACAACAACCTCAACATTGAAAAATACCAACAAATTCAACAACAAGCTCAACATTAAAAAACACCAACAAATTCAACAAGAACCTCAACATTGAAAAACACCAACAAATTCAAGAAAAACCTCATCATCGAAAACATCAACAAATTCAACAACAACCGCAACATAGCATACACCAACAAATTCAACCAGAACCTCAACATTGAAAAACACCAATAAATTCAACAACAACCGCAACATTGAAATACACCAACAAATTCAACAACAACTTCAACATTGAAAAACACCAACAAATTCAACAACAAGCTCAACATTGAAAAACACCAACAAATTCAAAAACAACCTCAACTTTGTAAAACAACAACAAATTCAACAATAACCTCAACATTGAACAACACCAACAAATTCAACAGCAACCTCAACTTTGAAAAACACCAACAAATTTAACGACAACCTCAACATTGAAAAACAACAACAAGCTGAACATGGAAAACAACAGCAAATTCGACAACAACTTCAACATTGAAAAACACCAACAAATTCAACAACAACCTCAACATTGAAAAACACCAACAAATTCAAAAACAACCTCAACTTTGTAAAACAACAACAAATTCAACAATAACCTCAACATTGAAAAACACCAACAAATTCAACAACAACCTCAACTTTGAAAAACACCAACAAATTCAACGACAACCTCAACATTAAAAAACAACAACAACCTCAACATGGAAAACACCAACAAATTGAACAACAACCTCAACATTGAAAAACACCAACAAATTCAACAACAACCTCAACATTGAAAAACACCAAAAACCTCAACATTGAAAAAAAGCAACAAATTCAACAACAACCTTAACATTGCAAGACGACAACAAATTCAACAACAACCTCAACATTGAAAAACAACTACAACCTCAACATTGAAAAAACCCAACAAATTCAACAACAACCTCAACATTGAAAGCACCAACAAATTCAACAACAAACTCAACATTGAAAAACAACAACAACCACAACATTGAAAAACACCAACAAATTCAACAACAATCTCAACATTGAAAACGCCAACAAATTCAACAACAACCTCAATATTGAAAAACAACAACATCAATATTGAAAAACAACAACAACCTCAACATTGAAAAACACCAACAAATTCAACAACAACCTTAACATTGAAAAACACCAAGAACCTCAACATTGAAAAAAAGCAACAAATTCCGCAACAACCTCAACATTGAAAAACGACAACAAATTCAACTACAACCTCGACATTAAAAAACACCAACAAATTCAACAACAACCTCCACATTGAAAAACAACAACAACCTCAACATAGAAAACAGCAACAAATTCAACAACAACCGCAACATAGAATACACCAACAAATTCAACAACAACCTCAACATTGAAAAACACCAACAAATTCAACAACAACCGCAACATTGAAAAACACCAACAAATTCAACAACAACTTCAACTTTGAAAAAGACCAACAAATTCAACCACAACCTCAACATTGAAAAACACAGACAAATTCAACGACAACCTCAACATTGAAAAACAACAACAACCTCAACATGGAAAACATCAACAAATTCAACAACAACTTCAACATTGAAAAACACCATCAAATTCAACAACAACCTCAACATTGAAAAACACCAACAAATTCAAAAACAACCTCAACTTTGTAAAACAACAACAAATTCAACAATAACCTCAACATTGAAAAACACCAACAAATTGAACAACAACCTCAACTTTGAAAAACACCAACAAATTCAACGACAACCTCAACATTGAAAAACAACAACAACCTCAACATGGAAAACACCAACAAATTCAACAACAACCTCAACATTGAAAACACCAACAAATTCAACAACCTTAACATTGAAAAACAACAACCTCAACATCGAAAAACACAACAAACACAAGAACAACCTCAACATTGAAGAACACCAACAAATTCAACAACAACCTCAACATTGAAAAACACCAACAAATTCAACAACAACCTCAACATTGAAAAACACCAAAAACCTCAACATTGAAAAAAAGCAACAAATTCAACAACAACCTTAACATTGCAAAACGACAACATATTCAACAACAACCTCAACATTGAAAAACAACTACAACCTCAACATTGAAAAAACCCAACAAATTCAACAACAACCTCAACATTGAAAGCACCAACAAATTCAACAACAAACTCAACATTGAAAAACAACAACAACCACAACATTGAAAAACAGCAACAAATTCAACAACAATCTCAACATTGAAAACGCCAACAAATTCAACAACAACCTCAATATTGTAAAACAACAAGAACCTCAACATTGAAAAACACCAACAAATACAACAACAACCTCAATATTGAAAAACAACAACAACCTCAACATTGAAAAACACCAACAAATTCAACAACAACCGCAACATTGAAAAACACCAACAACCTCAACATTGAAAAAAAGCAACAAATTCAACAACAACCTCAATATTGAAAAACGACAACAAATTCAACTACAACCTCCATATTGAAAAACACCAACAACCTCAACATAGAAAACAACAACAAATTCAACAACAACCTCTACATAGAAAACACCAACATATTCAAGAACAACCTCAACTTTGTAAAACAACAACAAATTCAACAATAACCCCAACATTGAACAACACCAACAAATTCAACAACAACTTCAACATTGAACAACACCAACAAATTCAACAACAACCTCAACATTGAAAAACACCAACAAATTCAACAACAACCTCAACATTGAAAAGCAACAACAACCTCAACATTGAAAAACACCAACACATTCAACAACAACCTAAACATTGAAAACACCAACAAATTCAACAACAACCTCAACATTGAAAAACAACAACAACCTCAACATTGAAAAACACCAACAATTTCAACAACAACCTCAACATTGAAAAAAAGCAACAAATTCAACAACAACCTCAATATTGAAAAACAACAACAACCTGAACATTGGAAAAAAGCAACAAATTCAACAACAACCTCAACATTGAAAAACCACAACAACCTCAACATTGAAAAACACCAACAATTTCAACAACAACCTCAACATTTAGAAACGCCAACAAATTCAACAACAACCTCAACATTGAAAAACACCAACAAATTCAACAACAACCTCAACATTGAAAACACCAACAAATTCAACAACAACCTCAACATTGAAAAACAACAACAACCACAACATTGAAAAACACCAACAAATTCAACAACAATCTCAACATTGAAAACGCCAACAAATTCAACAACAACCTCAATATTGAAAAAAAACAACAACCTTAACATTGAAAAACACCAACAAATTCAACAACAACCTCAACACTGAAAAACATCATCAAATTCAACAACAACCTCAACATTGAAAAACACCAACAAATTCAACAACAACCTCAACATTGAAAAGAGCATCAAATTCAACAACAACCTCAACATTGAAAAACACCAACAAATTCAACAACAACCTCAACATTGAAAAATATCAACAAATTCAACAACAACCTCAACATTGAAAAACACCAACAAATTCAACAACAACCTCAACATTGAAAACACCAACAAATTCAACAACAACCTCAACATTGAAAAACAACACGAACCTCGACATTGAAAAACACCAACAAATTCAACAACAACCTCAACATAGAAAACAACAACAAATTCAACAACAACCGCGACGTTGAAAAACAACAACAACCTCAACATCGAAAACACCAACAAATTCAACATCAACCGCAACATAGAAAAGACCAACAAATTCAACAACAACCTAAACATAGAAAACACCAACAAATTCAACAACCACCTCGACATGGAAAAACACCAACAAATTCAACACCAACCTAGACATAGAAAACACCAACAAATTCAACAACAACCTCGACATGGAAAAACACCAACAAATTCAACAACAACCTAAACATAGAAAACACCAACAAAGTCAACAACAGCGTCGATATTGAAAAATACCAACAAATCAACAACAACCTCAACATTAAAACAAAACAACAAATTCAACAACAACTTCAACATTGAAAAACACCAAAAAATTCAACAAAAACCTCAACATTGAAAAACACCAACAAATTCAACAAAAACCTCTATATTGAAATTAAACAACAACCTCAACTTTGAAAAACACCAACAAATTCAACAACAACCTCAACATTAAAAAACCGGAGCAAATTCAACAACAACCTCAACATTGAAAAAGACCAACACATTCAACTACAACCTCGACATTGAAAAACACCAACAAATTCAACAAAAACCTCGACATTGAAAAACAACAACAACGTCAACATAGAAAACACCAACAAATTCAACAACAACCTCAACATAGAAAACACCAACAAATTCAACAACAACTTCAACATTGAAAAACACCAACAAATTCAACAATAACCTCAACATTGAACAACACCAACAAATTCAACAACAACCACAACATTGAAAAACACCAACAATTTCAACAACAACCTCAACATTTAGAAACGCCAACAAATTCAACAACAACCTCAACATTGAAAAACACCAACAAATTCAACAACAACCTCAACATTGAAAACACCAACAAATTCAACAACAACCTCAACATTGAAAAACAACAACAACCACAACATTGAAAAACACCAACAAATTCAACAACAATCTCAACATTGAAAACGCCAACAAATTCAACAACAACCTCAATATTGAAAAAAAACAACAACCTTAACATTGAAAAACACCAACAAATTCAACAACAACCTCAACACTGAAAAACATCATCAAATTCAACAACAACCTCAACATTGAAAAACACCAACAAATTCAACAACAACCTCAACATTGAAAAGAGCATCAAATTCAACAACAACCTCAACATTGAAAAACACCAACAAATTCAACAACAACCTCAACATTGAAAAATATCAACAAATTCAACAACAACCTCAACATTGAAAAACACCAACAAATTCAACAACAACCTCAACATTGAAAACACCAACAAATTCAACAACAACCTCAACATTGAAAAACAACACGAACCTCGACATTGAAAAACACCAACAAATTCAACAACAACCTCAACATAGAAAACAACAACAAATTCAACAACAACCGCGACGTTGAAAAACAACAACAACCTCAACATCGAAAACACCAACAAATTCAACATCAACCGCAACATAGAAAAGACCAACAAATTCAACAACAACCTAAACATAGAAAACACCAACAAATTCAACAACCACCTCGACATGGAAAAACACCAACAAATTCAACACCAACCTAGACATAGAAAACACCAACAAATTCAACAACAACCTCGACATGGAAAAACACCAACAAATTCAACAACAACCTAAACATAGAAAACACCAACAAAGTCAACAACAGCGTCGATATTGAAAAATACCAACAAATCAACAACAACCTCAACATTAAAACAAAACAACAAATTCAACAACAACTTCAACATTGAAAAACACCAAAAAATTCAACAAAAACCTCAACATTGAAAAACACCAACAAATTCAACAAAAACCTCTATATTGAAATTAAACAACAACCTCAACTTTGAAAAACACCAACAAATTCAACAACAACCTCAACATTAAAAAACCGGAGCAAATTCAACAACAACCTCAACATTGAAAAAGACCAACACATTCAACTACAACCTCGACATTGAAAAACACCAACAAATTCAACAAAAACCTCGACATTGAAAAACAACAACAACGTCAACATAGAAAACACCAACAAATTCAACAACAACCTCAACATAGAAAACACCAACAAATTCAACAACAACTTCAACATTGAAAAACACCAACAAATTCAACAATAACCTCAACATTGAACAACACCAACAAATTCAACAACAACCACAACATTGAAAAACACCAACAAATTCATAACAACCTCAACATTGAAAAGCAACAAAAACCTGAACATTGAAAAACAGCAACAAATTCAACAACAACCTCAACACTGAAAACGCCAACAAATTCAACAACAACCTCAACATTGAAAAACAACAACAACCTCAACATCGAAAAACACCAACAAAATCAACAACAACCTCAACATTGGAAAAAAGCAACAAATTCAACAACAACCTCAACATTGAAAAACGACAACAAATTCAACAACAACCTCAACATTGAAAAACAACAACAACCTCAACATTGAAAAACACCAACAATTTCAACAACAACCTCAGCATTGAAAAACACCAACAAATTCAACAACAACTTCAACATTGAAAACACCAACAAATTCAACAACAACTTCAACATTGAAAAATACCAACAAATTCAACAACAACCTCAACATTGAAAAACACCAACAAATTCAACAACAACCTCAACATTGAAAAACAACAACAACCTCGACATTGAAAAACACCAAGAAATTCAACAACAACCTCAACATTGAAAACACTAACAAATTCAAGAACAACCTCAACACTGAAAAACACCAAAAAATTCAAGAACAACCTCAACATTGAAAAACACCAACAAATTCAACAACAACCTCAACATTGAAAACACCAACAAATTCAACAACAACCTCAACATTGAAAATCACCAAAAAATTCAACAACAACCTCAACATTGAAATTCAACAACAACCTCAACATTGAAAAACACCAACAAATTCAACAACAACCTCAACATTGAAAAAAACCAACAAATTCAACAACAACCTCAACATTGAAAAACACCAACAAATTCAAGTACAACCTCGACATTAAAAAACAACAACAAATTCAACAACAACCTCCACATTGAAAAACAACAACAACCTCAACATAGAAAACACCAACAAATTCAACAACAACCGCAACATAGAATACAACAACAAATTCAACAACAACCTCAACATTGAAAAACACCAACAAATTCAACCACAACCTCAACATAGAAAAGACCAACAAATTCAACAACAACCTAAACATAGAAAACACCAACAAATTCAACAACCACCTCGACATGGAAAAACACCAACAAATTCAACACCAACCTAGACATAGAAAACACCAACAAATTCAACAACAACCTCGACATGGAAAAACACCAACAAATTCAACAACAACCTAAACATAGAAAACACCAACAAAGTCAACAACAGCGTCGATATTGAAAAACACCAACAAATCAACAACAACCTCAACATTAAAACAAAACAACAAATTCAACAACAACTTCAGCATTGAAAAACACCAAAAAATTCAACAAAAACCTCAACATTGAAAAACACCAACAAATTCAACAAAAACCTCTATATTGAAATTAAACAACAACCTCAACTTTGAAAAACACCAACAAATTCAACAACAACCTCAACATTAAAAAACCGGAGCAAATTCAACAACAACCTCAACATTGAAAAAGACCAACACATTCAACTACAACCTCGACATTGAAAAACACCAACAAATTCAACAAAAACCTCGACATTGAAAAACAACAACAACGTCAACATAGAAAACACCAACAAATTCAACAACAACCTCAACATAGAAAACACCAACAAATTCAACAACAACTTCAACATTGAAAAACACCAACAAATTCAACAATAACCTCAACATTGAACAACACCAACAAATTCAACAACAACCTCAACATTGAAAAACACCAACAATTTCAACAACAACCTCAACATTTAGAAACGCCAACAAATTCAACAACAACCTCAACATTGAAAAACACCAACAAATTCAACAACAACCTCAACATTGAAAACACCAACAAATTCAACAACAACCTCAACATTGAAAAACAACAACAACCACAACATTGAAAAACACCAACAAATTCAACAACAATCTCAACATTGAAAACGCCAACAAATTCAACAACAACCTCAATATTGAAAAAAAACAACAACCTTAACATTGAAAAACACCAACAAATTCAACAACAACCTCAACATTGAAAAACATCATCAAATTCAACAACAACCTCAACATTGAAAAACACCAACAAATTCAACAACAACCTCAACATTGAAAAGAGCATCAAATTCAACAACAACCTCAACATTGAAAAACACCAACAAATTCAACAACAACCTCAACATTGAAAAATATCAACAAATTCAACAACAACCTCAACATTGAAAAACACCAACAAATTCAACAACAACCTCAACATTGAAAACACCAACAAATTCAACAACAACCTCAACATTGAAAAACAACACGAACCTCGACATTGAAAAACACCAACAAATTCAACAACAACCTCAACATAGAAAACAACAACAAATTCAACAACAACCGCGACGTTGAAAAACAACAACAACCTCAACATCGAAAACACCAACAAATTCAACATCAACCGCAACATAGAAAAGACCAACAAATTCAACAACAACCTAAACATAGAAAACACCAACAAATTCAACAACCACCTCGACATGGAAAAACACCAACAAATTCAACACCAACCTAGACATAGAAAACACCAACAAATTCAACAACAACCTCGACATGGAAAAACACCAACAAATTCAACAACAACCTAAACATAGAAAACACCAACAAAGTCAACAACAGCGTCGATATTGAAAAACACCAACAAATCAACAACAACCTCAACATTAAAACAAAACAACAAATTCAACAACAACTTCAACATTGAAAAACACCAAAAAATTCAACAAAAACCTCAACATTGAAAAACACCAACAAATTCAACAAAAACCTCTATATTGAAATTAAACAACAACCTCAACATTGAAAAAGACCAACACATTCAACTACAACCTCGACATTGAAAAACACCAACAAATTCAACAAAAACCTCGACATTGAAAAACACCAACAACGTCAACATAGAAAACACCAACAAATTCAACAACAACTTCAACATAGAAAACACCAACAAATTCAACAACAACTTCAACATTGAAAAACACCAACAAATTCAACAATAACCTCAACATTGAACAACACCAACAAATTCAACAACAACCTCAACATTGAAAAACACCAACAAATTCATAACAACCTCAACATTGAAAAGCAACAAAAACCTCAACATTGAAAAACAGCAACAAATTCAACAACAACCTCAACACTGAAAACGCCAACAAATTCAACAACAACCTCAACATTGAAAAACAACAACAACCTCAACATCGAAAAACACCAACAAAATCAACAACAACCTCAACATTGGAAAAAAGCAACAAATTCAACAACAACCTCAACATTGAAAAACGACAACAAATTCAACAACAACCTCAACATTGAAAAACAACAACAACCTCAACATTGAAAAACACCAACAATTTCAACAACAACCTCAGCATTGAAAAACACCAACAAATTCAACAACAACTTCAACATTGAAAACACCAACAAATTCAACAACAACTTCAACATTGAAAAACACCAACAAATTCAACAACAACCTCAACATTGAAAAACACCAACAAATTCAACAACAACCTAAACATTGAAAAACATCAACAAATTCAACAACAACCTCAACATTGAAAAACAACAACAACCTCGACATTGAAAAACACCAAGAAATTCAACAACAACCTCAACATTGAAAACACTAACAAATTCAAGAACAACCTCAACACTGAAAAACACCAAAAAATTCAAGAACAACCTCAACATTGAAAAACACCAACAAATTCAACAACAACCTCAACATTGAAAACACCAACAAATTCAACAACAACCTCAACATTGAAAAACACCAAAAAATTCAACAACAACCTCAACATTGAAATTCAACAACAACTTCAACATTGAAAAACACCAACAAATTCAACAACAACCTCAACATTGAAAAAAACCAACAAATTCAACAACAACCTCAACATTGAAAAACACCAACAAATTCAAGTACAACCTCGACATTAAAAAACACCAACAAATTCAACAACAACCTCCACATTGAAAAACAACAACAACCTCAACATAGAAAACACCAACAAATTCAACAACAACCGCAACATAGAATACAACAACAAATTCAACAACAACCTCAACATTGAAAAACACCAACAAATTCAACCACAACCTCAACATAGAAAAGACCAACAAATTCAACAACAACCTAAACATAGAAAACACCAACAAATTCAACAACCACCTCGACATGGAAAAACACCAACAAATTCAACACCAACCTAGACATAGAAAACACCAACAAATTCAACAACAAACTCGACATGGAAAAACACCAACAAATTCAACAACAACCTAAACATAGAAAACACCAACAAAGTCAACAACAGCGTCGATATTGAAAAACACCAACAAATCAACAACAACCTCAACATTAAAACAAAACAACAAATTCAACAACAACTTCAGCATTGAAAAACACCAAAAAAGTCAACAAAAACCTCAACATTGAAAAACACCAACAAATTCAACAAAAACCTCTATATTGAAATTAAACAACAACCTCAACTTTGAAAAACACCAACAAATTCAACAACAACCTCAACATTAAAAAACCGGAGCAAATTCAACAACAACCTCAACATTGAAAAAGACCAACACATTCAACTACAACCTCGACATTGAAAAACACCAACAAATTCAACAAAAACCTCGACATTGAAAAACAACAACAACGTCAACATAGAAAACACCAACAAATTCAACAACAACCTCAACATAGAAAACACCAACAAATTCAACAACAACTTCAACATTGAAAAACACCAACAAATTCAACAATAACCTCAACATTAAACAACACCAACAAATTCAACAACAACCTCAACATTGAAAAACACCAACAAATTCATAACAACCTCAACATTGAAAAGCAACAAAAACCTGAACATTGAAAAACAGCAACAAATTCAACAACAACCTCAACACTGAAAACGCCAACAAATTCAACAACAACCTCAACATTGAAAAACAACAACAACCTCAACATCGAAAAACACCAACAAAATCAACAACAACCTCAACATTGGAAAAAAGCAACAAATTCAACAACAACCTCAACATTGAAAAACGACAACAAATTCAACAACAACCTCAACATTGAAAAACAACAACAACCTCAACATTGAAAAACACCAACAATTTCAACAACAACCTCAGCATTGAAAAACACCAACAAATTCAACAACAACTTCAACATTGAAAACACCAACAAATTCAACAACAACTTCAACATTGAAAAATACCAACAAATTCAACAACAACCTCAACATTGAAAAACACCAACAAATTCAACAACAACCTCAACATTGAAAAACAACAACAACCTCGACATTGAAAAACACCAAGAAATTCAACAACAACCTCAACATTGAAAACACTAACAAATTCAAGAACAACCTCAACTCTGAAAAACACCAAAAAATTCAAGAACAACCTCAACATTGAAAAACACCAACAAATTCAACAACAAACTCAACATTGAAAACACCAACAAATTCAACAACAACCTCAACATTGAAAAACACCAAAAAATTCAACAACAACCTCAACATTGAAATTCAACAACAACCTCAACATTGAAAAACACCAACAAATTCAACAACAACCTCAACATTGAAAAAAACCAACAAATTCAACAACAACCTCAACATTGAAAAACACCAACAAATTCAAGTACAACCTCGACATTAAAAAACACCAACAAATTCAACAACAACCTCCACATTGAAAAACACCAACAAATTCAACCACAACCTCAACATTGAAAAACACCACCAAATTCAAAAACAACCTCAACTTTGTAAAACAACAACAAATTCAACAATTACCTCAACATTGAACAACACCAACAAATTCAACAACAACCTCAACTTTGAAAAACACCAACAAATTCAACGACAACCTAAACATTGAAAAACAACAACAACCTCAACATGGAAAACACCAACAAATTCAACAACAACTTCAACATTGAAAAACACCAACAAATTCAACAACAACCTCAACATTGAAAAACAGCAACAAATTCAAAAACAACCTCAACTTTGTAAAACAACAACAAATTCAACAATAACCTCAACATTGAAAAACACCAACAAATTCAACAACAACCTCAACTTTGAAAAACACCAACAAATTCAACGACAACCTCAACATTGCAATACAACAACAACCTCAACATGGAAAACACCAACAAATTCAACAACAACCTCAACATTGAAAACACCAACAAATTCAACAACCTCAACATTGAAAAACAACAACCTCAACATCGAAAAACACCACAAACACAACAACAAGCTCAACATTGAAGAACACCAACAATTTCAACAACAACCTCAACATTGAAAAACACCAACAAATTCAACAACAACCTCAACATTGAAAACACCAACAAATTCAACAACAACCTCAACATTGAAAAACACCAAAAAATTCAACAACAACCTCAACATTGAAATTCAACAACAACCTCAACATTGAAAAACACCAACAAATTCAACAACAACCTCAACATTGAAAAAAACCAACAAATTCAACAACAACCTCAACATTGAAAAACACCAACAAATTCAAGTACAACCTCGACATTAAAAAACACCAACAAATTCAACAACAACCTCCACATTGAAAAACAACAACAACCTCAACATAGAAAACACCAACAAATTCAACAACAACCGCAACATAGAATACAACAACAAATTCAACAACAACCTCAACATTGAAAAACACCAACAAATTCAACCACAACCTCAACATTGAAAAACACAACCAAATTCAACAACAACCTCAACATTGAAAAACACCAACAAATTCAAGTACAACCTCGACATTAAAAAACACCAACAAATTCAACGACAACCTCAACATTGCAAAACAACAACAACCTCAACATGGAAAACACGAACAAATTCAACAACAACCTCAACATTGAAAACACCAACAAATTCAACAACCTCAACATTGAAAAACAACAACCTCAACATCGAAAAACACCACAAACACAACAACAAGCTCAACATTGAAGAACACCAACAATTTCAACAACAACCTCAACATTGAAAAACACCAACAAATTCAACAACAACCTCAACATTGAAAAACACCAAAAACCTCAACATTGAAAAAAAGCAACAAATTCAACAACAACCTCGACATTGAAAAACAACAACAACGACAACATAGAAAACACCAACAAATTCAACAACAACCTCAACATAGAAAACACCAACAAATTCAACAACAACTTCAACATTGAAAAACACCAACAAATTCAACCATAACCTCAACATTGAACAACACCAACAAATTCAACAACAACCTCAACATTGAAAAACACCAACAAATTCAACAACAACCTCAACATTGAAAACACCAACAAATTCAACAACAACCTCAACATTGAAAAACAACAACAACCACAACATTGAAAAACACCAACAAATTCAACAACAATCTCAACATTGAAAACGCCAACAAATTCAACAACAACCTCAATATTGAAAAAAAACAACAACCTTAACATTGAAAAACACCAACAAATTCAAGAACAACCTCAACATTGAAAAACATCATCAAATTCAACAACAACCTCAACATTGAAAAACACCAACAAATTCAACAACAACCTCAACATTGAAAAGAGCATCAAATTCAACAACAACCTCAACATTGAAAAACACCAACAAATTCAACAACAACCTCAACATTGAAAAATATCAACAAATTCAACAACAACCTCAACATTGAAAAACACCAACAAATTCAACAACAACCTCAACATTGAAAACACCAACAAATTCAACAACAACCTCAACATTGAAAAACAACACGAACCTCGACATTGAAAAACACCAACAAATTCAACAACAACCTCAACATAGAAAACAACAACAAATTCAACAACAACCGCGACGTTGAAAAACAACAACAACCTCAACATCGAAAACACCAACAAATTCAACATCAACCGCAACATAGAAAAGACCAACAAATTCAACAACAACCTAA
This sequence comes from Isurus oxyrinchus, assembly GCA_026770705.1. NCBI lineage: Eukaryota > Metazoa > Chordata > Chondrichthyes > Lamniformes > Lamnidae > Isurus > Isurus oxyrinchus. The sequence goes on from JANJGN010000833.1 coordinate 236,465, forward strand.
ACATAGAAAACACCAACAAATTCAACAACCACCTCGACATGGAAAAACACCAACAAATTCAACACCAACCTAGACATAGAAAACACCAACAAATTCAACAACAACCTCGACATGGAAAAACACCAACAAATTCAACAACAACCTAAACATAGAAAACACCAACAAAGTCAACAACAGCGTCGATATTGAAAAACACCAACAAATCAACAACAACCTCAACATTAAAACAAAACAACAAATTCAACAACAACTTCAACATTGAAAAACACCAAAAAATTCAACAAAAACCTCAACATTGAAAAACACCAACAAATTCAACAAAAACCTCTATATTGAAATTAAACAACAACCTCAACTTTGAAAAACACCAACAAATTCAACAACAACCTCAACATTAAAAAACCGGAGCAAATTCAACAACAACCTCAACATTGAAAAAGACCAACACATTCAACTACAACCTCGACATTGAAAAACACCAACAAATTCAACAAAAACCTCGACATTGAAAAACAACAACAACGTCAACATAGAAAACACCAACAAATTCAACAACAACCTCAACATAGAAAACACCAACAAATTCAACAACAACTTCAACATTGAAAAACACCAACAAATTCAACAATAACCTCAACATTGAACAACACCAACAAATTCAACAACAACCTCAACATTGAAAAACACCAACAAATTCATAACAACCTCAACATTGAAAAGCAACAAAAACCTCAACATTGAAAAACAGCAACAAATTCAACAACAACCTCAACACTGAAAACGCCAACAAATTCAACAACAACCTCAACATTGAAAAACAACAACAACCTCAACATCGAAAAACACCAACAAAATCAACAACAACCTCAACATTGGAAAAAAGCAACAAATTCAACAACAACCTCAACATTGAAAAACGACAACAAATTCAACAACAACCTCAACATTGAAAAACAACAACAACCTCAACATTGAAAAACACCAACAATTTCAACAACAACCTCAGCATTGAAAAACACCAACAAATTCAACAACAACTTCAAAATTGAAAACACCAACAAATTCAACAACAACTTCAACATTGAAAAACACCAACAAATTCAACAACAACCTCAACATTGAAAAACACCAACAAATTCAACAACAACCTAAACATTGAAAAACATCAACAAATTCAACAACAACCTCAACATTGAAAAACAACAACAACCTCGACATTGAAAAACACCAAGAAATTCAACAACAACCTCAACATTGAAAACACTAACAAATTCAAGAACAACCTCAACACTGAAAAACACCAAAAAATTCAAGAACAACCTCAACATTGAAAAACACCAACAAATTCAACAACAACCTCAACATTGAAAACACCAACAAATTCAACAACAACCTCAACATTGAAAAACACCAAAAAATTCAACAACAACCTCAACATTGAAATTCAACAACAACCTCAACATTGAAAAACACCAACAAATTCAACAACAACCTCAACATTGAAAAAAACCAACAAATTCAACAACAACCTCAACATTGAAAAACACCAACAAATTCAAGTACAACCTCGACATTAAAAAACACCAACAAATTCAACAACAACCTCCACATTGAAAAACAACAACAACCTCAACATAGAAAACACCAACAAATTCAACAACAACCGCAACATAGAATACAACAACAAATTCAACAACAACCTCAACATTGAAAAACACCAACAAATTCAACCACAACCTCAACATAGAAAAGACCAACAAATTCAACAACAACCTAAACATAGAAAACACCAACAAATTCAACAACCACCTCGACATGGAAAAACACCAACAAATTCAACACCAACCTAGACATAGAAAACACCAACAAATTCAACAACAACCTCGACATGGAAAAACACCAACAAATTCAACAACAACCTAAACATAGAAAACACCAACAAAGTCAACAACAGCGTCGATATTGAAAAACACCAACAAATCAACAACAACCTCAACATTAAAACAAAACAACAAATTCAACAACAACTTCAGCATTGAAAAACAACAAAAAATTCAACAAAAACCTCAACATTGAAAAACACCAACAAATTCAACAAAAACCTCTATATTGAAATTAAACAACAACCTCAACTTTGAAAAACACCAACAAATTCAACAACAACCTCAACATTAAAAAACCGGAGCAAATTCAACAACAACCTCAACATTGAAAAAGACCAACACATTCAACTACAACCTCGACATTGAAAAACAACAACAAATTCAACAAAAACCTCGACATTGAAAAACAACAACAACGTCAACATAGAAAACACCAACAAATTCAACAACAACCTCAACATAGAAAACACCAACAAATTCAACAACAACTTCAACATTGAAAAACACCAACAAATTCAACAATAACCTCAACATTGAACAACACCAACAAATTCAACAACAACCTCAACATTGAAAAACACCAACAAATTCATAACAACCTCAACATTGAAAAGCAACAAAAACCTCAACATTGAAAAACAGCAACAAATTCAACAACAACCTCAACACTGAAAACGCCAACAAATTCAACAACAACCTCAACATTGAAAAACAACAACAACCTCAACATCGAAAAACACCAACAAAATCAACAACAACCTCAACATTGGAAAAAAGCAACAAATTCAACAACAACCTCAACATTGAAAAACGACAACAAATTCAACAACAACCTCAACATTGAAAAACAACAACAACCTCAACATTGAAAAACACCAACAATTTCAACAACAACCTCAGCATTGAAAAACACCAACAAATTCAACAACAACTTCAACATTGAAAACACCAACAAATTCAACAACAACTTCAACATTGAAAAATACCAACAAATTCAACAACAACCTCAACATTGAAAAACACCAACAAATTCAACAACAACCTCAACATTGAAAAACAACAACAACCTCGACATTGAAAAACACCAAGAAATTCAACAACAACCTCAACATTGAAAACACTAACAAATTCAAGAACAACCTCAACACTGAAAAACACCAAAAAATTCAAGAACAACCTCAACATTGAAAAACACCAACAAATTCAACAACAACCTCAACATTGAAAACACCAACAAATTCAACAACAACCTCAACATTGAAAAACACCAAAAAATTCAACAACAACCTCAACATTGAAATTCAACAACAACCTCAACATTGAAAAACACCAACAAATTCAACAACAACCTCAACATTGAAAAAAACCAACAAATTCAACAACAACCTCAACATTGAAAAACACCAACAAATTCAAGTACAACCTCGACATTAAAAAACACCAACAAATTCAACAACAACCTCCACATTGAAAAACAACAACAACCTCAACATAGAAAACACCAACAAATTCAACAACAACCGCAACATAGAATACAACAACAAATTCAACAACAACCTCAACATTGAAAAACACCAACAAATTCAACCAGAACCTCAACATTGAAAAACACCACCAAATTCAAAAACAACCTCAACTTTGTAAAACAACAACAAATTCAACAATTACCTCAACATTGAACAACACCAACAAATTCAACAACAACCTCAACTTTGAAAAACACCAACAAATTCAACGACAACCTAAACATTGAAAAACAACAACAACCTCAACATGGAAAACACCAACAAATTCAACAACAACTTCAACATTGAAAAACACCAACAAATTCAACAACAACCTCAACATTGAAAAACACCAACAAATTCAAAAACAACCTCAACTTTGTAAAACAACAACAAATTCAACAATAACCTCAACATTGAAAAACACCAACAAATTCAACAACAACCTCAACTTTGAAAAACACCAACAAATTCAACAACAACCTCAACATTGCAATACAACAACAACCTCAACATGGAAAACACCAACAAATTCAACAACAACCTCAACATTGAAAACACCAACAAATTCAACAACCTCAACATTGAAAAACAACAACCTCAACATCGAAAAACACCACAAACACAACAACAAGCTCAACATTGAAGAACACCAACAATTTCAACAACAACCTCAACATTGAAAAACACCAACAAATTCAACAACAACCTCAACATTGAAAAACACCAAAAACCTCAACATTGAAAAAAAGCAACAAATTCAACAACAACCTCGACATTGAAAAACAACAACAACGACAACATAGAAAACACCAACAAATTCAACAACAACCTCAACATAGAAAACACCAACAAATTCAACAACAACTTCAACATTGAAAAACACCAACAAATTCAACCATAACCTCAACATTGAACAACACCAACAAATTCAACAACAACCTCAACATTGAAAAACACCAACAAATTCATAACAACCTCAACATTGAAAAGCAACAACAACCTCAACATTGAAAAGCAACAACAACCTCAACATTGAAAAACACCAACAACCTCAACATTGAAAAACACCAACAATTTCAACAATAACCTCAGCATTGAAAACACCAACAAATTCAACAACAACTTCAACATTGAAAAACACCAACAAATTCAGCAACAACCTCAACATTGAAAAACACCAACAAATTCAACAACAACCTCAACATTGAAAAACAACAACAACCTCGACATTGAAAAACACCGAGAAATTCAACAACAACCTCAACATTGAAAACACTAACAAATTCAAGAACAACCTCAACACTGAAAAACACCAAAAAATTCAACAACAACCTCAACATTGAAAAACACCAACAAATTCAACAACAACCTCAACATTGAAAACACCAACAAATTCAACAACAACCTCAACATTGAAAAACACCAAAAAATTCAACAACAACCTCAACATTGAAATTCAACAACAACCTCAACATTGAAAAACACCAACAAATTCAACAACAACCTCAACATTGAAAAAACCCAACAAATTCAACAACAACCTCAACATTGAAAAACACCAACAAATTCAAGTACAACCTCGACATTAAAAAACACCAACAAATTCAACAACAACCTCCACATTGAAAAACAACAACAACCTCAACATAGAAAACACCAACAAATTCAACAACAACCGCAACATAGAATACACCAACAAATTCAACAAAAACCTCAACATTGAAAAACACCAACAAATTCAACCACAACCTCAACATTGAAAAACACCAACAAATTCAAAAACAACCTCAACTTTGTAAAACAACAACAAATTCAACAATAACCTCAACATTGAACAACACCAACAAATTCAACAACAACCTCAACTTTGAAAAACACCAACAAATTCAACGACAACCTCAACATTGAAAAACAACAACAACCTCAACATGGAAAACACCAACAAATTCAACAGCAACTTCAACATTGAAAAACACCAACAAATTCAACAACAACCTCAACATTGAAAAACACCAACAAATTCAAAAACAACCTCAACTTTGTAAAACAACAACAAATTCAACAATAACCTCAACATTGAAAAACACCAACAAATTCAACAACAACCTCAACTTTGAAAAACACCAACAAATTCAACGACAACCTCAACATTGAAAAACAACAATAACCTCAACATGGAAAACACCAACAAATTCAACAACAACCTCAACATTGAAAACACCAACAAATTCAACAACCTTAACATTGAAAAACAACAACCTCAACATCGAAAAACACCACAAACACAAGAACAACCTCAACATTGAAAACACCAACAAATTCAACAAGAACTTCAACATTGAAAAACACCAACAAATTCAACAACAACCTCAACATTGAAAAACACCAACAAATTCAACAACAACTTCAACATTGAAAAACACCAACAAATTCAACAACAACCTCGACATTGAAAAACACCAACAAATTATACAACAACCTCAACATTGAAAAACTACAACAACCTCAACATTGAAAAACACCAACAAATTCATAACAACCTCAACATTGAAAAGCAACAACAACCTCAACATTGAAAAACACCAACAAATTCAACAATAACCTCAACACTGAAAACACCAACAAATTCAACAACAACCTCAACATTGAAAAACAACAACAACCTCAACATCGAAAAACACCAACAAATTCAACAACAACCTCAATATTGAAAAACAACAACAACCTCAACATTGGAAAAAAGCAACAAATTCAACAACACCCTCAACATTGAAAAAAGACAACAAATTCAACAACAACCTCAACATTGAAAAACAACAACAACCTCAAAATTGAAAAACACCAACAATTTCAACAATAACCTCAGCATTGAAAAACACCAACAAATTCAACAACAACTTCAACATTGAAAACACCAACAAATTCAACAACAACTTCAACATTGAAAAACACCAACAAATTCAACAACAACCTCAACATTGAAAAACACCAACAAATTCAACAACAACCTCAACATTGAAAAACACCAACAAATTCAACAACAACCGCAACATTGAAAAACACCAACAACCTCAACATTGAAAAAAAGCAACAAATTCAACAACAACCTCAATATTGAAAAACGACAACAAATTCAACTACAACCTCCATATTGAAAAACACCAACAACCTCAACATAGAAAACAACAACAAATTCAACAACAACCTCTACATAGAAAACACCAACATATTCAAGAACAACCTCAACTTTGTAAAACAACAACAAATTCAACAATAACCCCAACATTGAACAACACCAACAAATTCAACAACAACTTCAACATTGAACAACACCAACAAATTCAACAACAACCTCAACATTGAAAAACACCAACAAATTCAACAACAACCTCAACATTGAAAAGCAACAACAACCTCAACATTGAAAATCACCAACACATTCAACAACAACCTAAACATTGAAAACACCAACAAATTCAACAACAACCTCAACATTGAAAAACAACAACAACCTCAACATTGAAAAACACCAACAATTTCAACAACAACCTCAACATTGAAAAAAAGCAACAAATTCAACAACAACCTCAATATTGAAAACAACAACAACCTGAACATTGGAAAAAAGCAACAAATTCAACAACAACCTCAACATTGAAAAACCACAACAACCTCAACATTGAAAAACACCAACAATTTCAACAACAACCTCAACATTTAGAAACGCCAACAAATTCAACAACAACCTCAACATTGAAAAACACCAACAAATTCAACAACAACCTCAACATTGAAAACACCAACAAATTCAACAACAACCTCAACATTGAAAAACAACAACAACCACAACATTGAAAAACACCAACAAATTCAACAACAATCTCAACGTTGAAAACGCCAACAAATTCAACAACAACCTCAATATTGAAAAAAAACAACAACCTTAACATTGAAAAACACCAACAAATTCAACAACAACCTCAACATTGAAAAACATCAACAAATTCAACAACAACCTCAACATTGAAAAACACCAACAAATTCAACAACAACCTCAACATTGAAAAGAGCATCAAATTCAACAACAACCTCAACATTGAAAAACACCAACAAATTCAACAACAACCTCAACATTGAAAAATATCAACAAATTCAACAACAACCTCAACATTGAAAAACACCAACAAATTCAACAACAACCTCAACATTGAAAACACCAACAAATTCAACAACAACCTCAACATTGAAAAACAACACGAACCTCGACATTGAAAAACACCAACAAATTCAACAACAACCTCAACATAGAAAACACCAACAAATTCAACAACAACCGCGACGTTGAAAAACAACAACAACCTCAACATCGAAAACACCAACAAATTCAACATCAACCGCAACATAGAAAAGACCAACAAATTCAACAACAACCTAAACATAGAAAACACCAACAAATTCAACAACCACCTCGACATGGAAAAACACCAACAAATTCAACACCAACCTAGACATAGAAAACACCAACAAATTCAACAACAACCTCGACATGGAAAAACACCAACAAATTCAACAACAACCTAAACATAGAAAACACCAACAAAGTCAACAACAGCGTCGATATTGAAAAACACCAACAAATCAACAACAACCTCAACATTAAAACAAAACAACAAATTCAACAACAACTTCAACATTGAAAAACACCAAAAAATTCAACAAAAACCTCAACATTGAAAAACACCAACAAATTCAACAAAAACCTCTATATTGAAATTAAACAACAACCTCAACTTTGAAAAACACCAACAAATTCAACAACAACCTCAACATTAAAAAACCGGAGCAAATTCAACAACAACCTCAACATTGAAAAAGACCAACACATTCAACTACAACCTCGACATTGAAAAACACCAACAAATTCAACAAAAACCTCGACATTGAAAAACAACAACAACGTCAACATAGAAAACACCAACAAATTCAACAACAACCTCAACATAGAAAACACCAACAAATTCAACAGCAACTTCAACATTGAAAAACACCAACAAATTCAACAATAACCTCAACATTGAACAACACCAACAAATTCAACAACAACCTCAACATTGAAAAACACCAACAAATTCATAACAACCTCAACATTGAAAAGCAACAAAAACCTCAACATTGAAAAACAGCAACAAATTCAACAACAACCTCAACACTGAAAGCGCCAACAAATTCAACAACAACCTCAACATTGAAAAACAACAACAACCTCAACATCGAAAAACACCAACAAAATCAACAACAACCTCAACATTGGAAAAAAGCAACAAATTCAACAACAACCTCAACATTGAAAAACGACAACAAATTCAACAACAACCTCAACATTGAAAAACAACAACAACCTCAACATTGAAAAACACCAACAATTTCAACAACAACCTCAGCATTGAAAAACACCAACAAATTCAACAACAACTTCAACATTGAAAACACCAACAAATTCAACAACAACTTCAACATTGAAAAATACCAACAAATTCAACAACAACCTCAACATTGAAAAACACCAACAAATTCAACAACAACCTCAACATTGAAAAACAACAACAACCTCAACATTGAAAAACACCAAGAAATTCAACAACAACCTCAACATTGAAAACACTAACAAATTCAAGAACAACCTCAACACTGAAAAACACCAAAAAATTCAAGAACAACCTCAACATTGAAAAACACCAACAAATTCAACAACAACCTCAACATTGAAAACACCAACAAATTCAACAACAACCTCAACATTGAAAAACACCAAAAAATTCAACAACAACCTCAACATTGAAATTCAACAACAACCTCAACATTGAAAAACACCAACAAATTCAACAACAACCTCAACATTGAAAAAAACCAACAAATTCAACAACAACCTCAACATTGAAAAACACCAACAAATTCAAGTACAACCTCGACATTAAAAAACACCAACAAATTCAACAACAACCTCCACATTGAAAAACAACAACAACCTCAACATAGAAAACACCAACAAATTCAACAACAACTGCAACATAGAATACAACAACAAATTCAACAACAACCTCAACATTGAAAAACACCAACAAATTCAACCACAACCTCAACATTGAAAAACACCACCAAATTCAAAAACAACCTCAACTTTGTAAAACAACAACAAATTCAACAATTACCTCAACATTGAACAACACCAACAAATTCAACAACAACCTCAACTTTGAAAAACACCAACAAATTCAACGACAACCTAAACATTGAAAAACAACAACAACCTCAACATGGAAAACACCAACAAATTCAACAACAACTTCAACATTGAAAAACACCAACAAATTCAACAACAACCTCAACATTGAAAAACACCAACAAATTCAAAAACAACCTCAACTTTGTAAAACAACAACAAATTCAACAATAACCTCAACATTGAAAAACACCAACAAATTCAACAACAATCTCAACTTTGAAAAACACCAACAAATTCAACGACAACCTCAACATTGCAATACAACAACAACCTCAACATGGAAAACACCAACAAATTCAACAACAACCTCAACATTGAAAACACCAACAAATTCAACAACCTCAACATTGAAAAACAACAACCTCAACATCGAAAAACACCACAAACACAACAACAAGCTCAACATTGAAGAACACCAACAATTTCAACAACAACCTCAACATTGAAAAACACCAACAAATTCAACAACAACCTCAACATTGAAAAACACCAAAAACCTCAACATTGAAAAAAAGCAACAAATTCAACAACAACCTCGACATTGAAAAACAACAACAACGTCAACATAGAAAACACCAACAAATTCAACAACAACCTCAACATAGAAAACACCAACAAATTCAACAACGACTTCAACATTGAAAAACACCAACAAATTCAACCATAACCTCAACATTGAACAACACCAACAAATTCAACAACAACCTCAACATTGAAAAACACCAACAAATTCATAACAACCTCAACATTGAAAAGCAACAACAACCTCAACATTGAAAAATACCAACAAATTCAACAATAACCTCAACACTGAAAACACCAACAAATTCAACAACAACCTCAACATTGAAAAACAACAACAACCTCAACATCGAAAAACACCAACAAATTCAACAACAACCTCAATATTGAAAAACAACAACAACCTCAACATTGGAAAAAAGCAACAAATTCAACAACAACCTCAACATTGAAAAACGACAACAAATTCAACAACAACCTCAACATTGAAAAACAACAACAACCTCAAAATTGAAAAACACCAACAATTTCAACAATAACCTCAGCATTGAAAAACACCAACAAATTCAACAACAACTTCAACATTGAAAACACCAACAAATTCAACAACAACTTCAACATTGAAAAACACCAACAAATTCAACAACAACCTCAACATTGAAAAACACCAACAAATTCAACAACAACCTCAACATTGAAAAACAACAACAACCTCGACATTGAAAAACACCGAGAAATTCAACAACAACCTCAACATTGAAAACACTAACAAATTCAAGAACAACCTCAACACTGAAAAACACCAAAAAATTCAAGAACAACCTCAACATTGAAAAACACCAACAAATTCAACAACAACCTCAACATTGAAAACACCAACAAATTCAACAACAACCTCAACATTGAAAAACACCAAAAAATTCAACAACAACCTCAACATTGAAATTCAACAACAACCTCAACATTGAAAAACACCAACAAATTCAACAACAACCTCAACATTGAAAAAACCCAACAAATTCAACAACAACCTCAACATTGAAAAACACCAACAAATTCAAGTACAACCTCGACATTAAAAAACACCAACAAATTCAACAACAACCTCCACATTGAAAAACAACAACAACCTCAACATAGAAAACACCAACAAATTCAACAACAACCGCAACATAGAATACACCAACAAATTCAACAAAATCCTCAACATTGAAAAACACCAACAAATTCAACCACAACCTCAACATTGAAAAACACCAACAAATTCAAAAACAACCTCAACATTGAAAAACACCAACAAATTCAACAATAACCTCAACATTGAACAACACCAACAAATTCAACAACAACCTCAACATTGAAAAACACCAACAAATTCATAACAACCTCAACATTGAAAAGCAACAAAAACCTCAACATTGAAAAACAGCAACAAATTCAACAACAACCTCAACACTGAAAACGCCAACAAATTCAACAACAACCTCAACATTGAAAAACAACAACAACCTCAACATCGAAAACACCAACAAAATCAACAACAACCTCAACATTGGAAAAAAGCAACAAATGCAACAACAACCTCAACATTGAAAAACGACAACAAATTCAACAACAACCTCAACATTGAAAAACAACAACAACCTCAACATTGAAAAACACCAACAATTTCAACAACAACCTCAGCATTGAAAAACACCAACAAATTCAACAACAACTTCAACATTGAAAACACCAACAAATTCAACAACAACTTCAACATTGAAAAATACCAACAAATTCAACAACAACCTCAACATTGAAAAACACCAACAAATTCAACAACAACCTCAACATTGAAAAACAACAACAACCTCGACATTGAAAAACACCAAGAAATTCAACAACAACCTCAACATTGAAAACACTAACAAATTCAAGAACAACCTCAACACTGAAAAACACCAAAAAATTCAAGAACAACCTCAACATTGAAAAACACCAACAAATTCAACAACAACCTCAACAAAACACCAACAAATTCAACAACAACCTCAACATTGAAAAACAACAAAAAATTCAACAACAACCTCAACATTGAAATTCAACAACACCTCAACATTGAAAAAACACCAACAAATTCAACAACAACCTCAACATTGAAAAAAACCAACAAATTCAACAACAACCTCAACATTGAAAAACACCAACAAATTCAAGTACAACCTCGACATTAAAAAACACCAACAAATTCAACAACAACCTCCACATTGAAAAACAACAACAACCTCAACATAGAAAAACACCAACAAATTCAACAACAACCGCAACATAGAATACAACAACAAATTCAACAACAACCTCAACATTGAAAAACACCAACAAATTCAACCACAACAACCTCAACATTGAAAAACACAACCAAATTCAAAAACAACCTCAACTTTGTAAAACAACAACAAATTCAACAATAACCTCAACATTGAACAACACCAACAAATTCAACAACAACCTCAACTTTGAAAAACACCAACAAATTCAACGACAACCTAAACATTGAAAAACAACAACAACCTCAACATGGAAAACACCAACAAATTCAACAACAACTTCAACATTGAAAAACACCAACAAATTCAACAACAACCTCAACATTGAAAAACACCAACAAATTCAAAAACAACCTCAACTTTGTAAAACAACAACAAATTCAACAATAACCTCAACATTGAAAACACCAACAAATTCAACAACAACCTCAACATTGAAAAACACCAAAAAATTCAACAACAACCTCAACATTGAAATTCAACAACAACCTCAACATTGAAAAACACCAACAAATTCAACAACAACCTCAACATTGAAAAAAACCAACAAATTCAACAACAACCTCAACATTGAAAAAACCCAACAAATTCAACAACAACCTCAACATTGAAAAACACCAACAAATTCAAGTACAACCTCGACATTAAAAAACACCAACAAATTCAACAACAACCTCCACATTGAAAAACAACAACAACCTCAACATAGAAAACACCAACAAATTCAACAACAACCGCAACATAGAATACACCAACAAATTCAACAAAAACCTCAACATTGAAAAACACCAACAAATTCAACCACAACCTCAACATTGAAAAACACCAACAAATTCAAAAACAACCTCAACATTGAAAAACACCAACAAATTCAACAATAACCTCAACATTGAACAACACCAACAAATTCAACAACAACCTCAACATTGAAAAACACCAACAAATTCATAACAACCTCAATATTGAAAAGCAACAAAAACCTCAACATTGAAAAACAGCAACAATTTCAACAACAACCTCAACACTGAAAACGCCAACAAATTCAACAACAACCTCAACATTGAAAAACAACAACAACCTCAACATCGAAAACACCAACAAAATCAACAACAACCTCAACATTGGAAAAAAGCAACAAATTCAACAACAACCTCAACATTGAAAAACGACAACAAATTCAACAACAACCTCAACATTGAAAAACAACAACAACCTCAACATTGAAAAACACCAACAATTTCAACAACAACCTCAGCATTGAAAAACACCAACAAATTCAACAACAACTTCAACATTGAAAACACCAACAAATTCAACAACAACTTCAACATTGAAAAATACCAACAAATTCAACAACAACCTCAACATTGAAAAACACCAACAAATTCAACAACAACCTCAACATTGAAAAACAACAACAACCTCGACATTGAAAAACACCAAGAAATTCAACAACAACCTCAACATTGAAAACACTAACAAATTCAAGAACAACCTCAACACTGAAAAACACCAAAAAATTCAAGAACAACCTCAACATTGAAAAACACCAACAAATTCAACAACAACCTCAACATTGAAAACACCAACAAATTCAACAACAACCTCAAAATTGAAAAACAACAAAAAATTCAACAACAACCTCAAAATTGAAATTCAACAACAACCTCAACATTGAAAAACACCAACAAATTCAACAACAACCTCAACATTGAAAAAAACCAACAAATTCAACAACAACCTCAACATTGAAAAACACCAACAAATTCAAGTACAACCTCGACATTAAAAAACACCAACAAATTCAACAACAACCTCCACATTGAAAAACAACAACAACCTCAACATAGAAAACACCAACAAATTCAACAACAACCGCAACATAGAATACAACAACAAATTCAACAACAACCTCAACATTGAAAAACACCAACAAATTCAACCACAACCTCAACATTGAAAAACACAACCAAATTCAAAAACAACCTCAACTTTGTAAAACAACAACAAATTCAACAATAACCTCAACATTGAACAACACCAACAAATTCAACAACAACCTCAACTTTGAAAAACACCAACAAATTCAACGACAACCTAAACATTGAAAAACAACAACAACCTCAACATGGAAAACACCAACAAATTCAACAACAACTTCAACATTGAAAAACACCAACAAATTCAACAACAACCTCAACATTGAAAAACACCAACAAATTCAAAAACAACCTCAACTTTGTAAAACAACAACAAATTCAACAATAACCTCAACATTGAAAACACCAACAAATTCAACAACAACCTCAACATTGAAAAACACCAAAAAATTCAACAACAACCTCAACATTGAAATTCAACAACAACCTCAACATTGAAAAACACCAACAAATTCAACAACAACCTCAACATTGAAAAAAACCAACAAATTCAACAACAACCTCAACATTGAAAAACACCAACAAATTCAAGTACAACCTCGACATTAAAAAACACCAACAAATTCAACAACAACCTCCACATTGAAAAACAACAACAACCTCAACATAGAAAACACCAACAAATTCAACAACAACCGCAACATAGAATACAACAACAAATTCAACAACAACCTCAACATTGAAAAACACCAACAAATTCAACCACAACCTCAACATTGAAAAACACAACCAAATTCAAAAACAACCTCAACTTTGTAAAACAACAACAAATTCAACAATAACCTCAACATTGAACAACACCAACAAATTCAACAACAACCTCAACTTTGAAAAACACCAACAAATTCAACGACAACCTAAACATTGAAAAACAACAACAACCTCAACATGGAAAACACCAACAAATTCAACAACAACTTCAACATTGAAAAACACCAACAAATTCAACAACAACCTCAACATTGAAAAACACCAACAAATTCAAAAACAACCTCAACTTTGTAAAACAACAACAAATTCAACAATAACCTCAACATTGAAAAACACCAACAAATTCAACAACAACCTCAACTTTGAAAAACACCAACAAATTCAACGACAACCTCAACATTGCAAAACAACAACAACCTCAACATGGAAAACACGAACAAATTCAACAACAACCTCAACATTGAAAACACCAACAAATTCAACAACCTCAACATTGAAAAACAACAACCTCAACATCGAAAAACACCACAAACACAACAACAAGCTCAACATTGAAGAACACCAACAATTTCAACAACAACCTCAACATTGAAAAACACCAACAAATTCAACAACAACCTCAACATTGAAAAACACCAAAAACCTCAACATTGAAAAAAAGCAACAAATTCAACAACAACCTCGACATTGAAAAACAACAACAACGACAACATAGAAAACACCAACAAATTCAACAACAACCTCAACATAGAAAACACCAACAAATTCAACAACAACTTCAACATTGAAAAACACCAACAAATTCAACCATAACCTCAACATTGAACAACACCAACAAATTCAACAACAACCTCAACATTGAAAAACACCAACAAATTCATAACAACCTCAACATTGAAAAGCAACAACAACCTCAACATTGAAAAGCAACAACAACCTCAACATTGAAAAACACCAACAACCTCAACATTGAAAAACACCAACAATTTCAACAATAACCTCAGCATTGAAAACACCAACAAATTCAACAACAACTTCAACATTGAAAAACACCAACAAATTCAGCAACAACCTCAACATTGAAAAACACCAACAAATTCAACAACAACCTCAACATTGAAAAACAACAACAACCTCGACATTGAAAAACACCGAGAAATTCAACAACAACCTCAACATTGAAAACACTAACAAATTCAAGAACAACCTCAACACTGAAAAACACCAAAAAATTCAACAACAACCTCAACATTGAAAAACACCAACAAATTCAACAACAACCTCAACATTGAAAACACCAACAAATTCAACAACAACCTCAACATTGAAAAACACCAAAAAATTCAACAACAACCTCAACATTGAAATTCAACAACAACCTCAACATTGAAAAATACCAACAAATTCAACAACAACCTCAACATTGAAAAAACCCAACAAATTCAACAACAACCTCAACATTGAAAAACACCAACAAATTCAAGTACAACCTCGACATTAAAAAACACCAACAAATTCAACAACAACCTCCACATTGAAAAACAACAACAACCTCAACATAGAAAACACCAACAAATTCAACAACAACCGCAACATAGAATACACCAACAAATTCAACAAAAACCTCAACATTGAAAAACACCAACAAATTCAACAACAACCTCAACATAGAAAACACCAACAAATTCAACAACAACTTCAACATTGAAAAACACCAACAAATTCAACCATAACCTCAACATTGAACAACACCAACAAATTCAACCACAACCTCAACATTGAAAAACACCAACAAATTCAAAAACAACCTCAACTTTGTAAAACAACAACAAATTCAACAATAACCTCAACATTGAACAACACCAACAAATTCAACAACAACCTCAACTTTGAAAAACACCAACAAATTCAACGACAACCTCAACATTGAAAAACAACAACAACCTCAACATGGAAAACACCAACAAATTCAACAGCAACTTCAACATTGAAAAACACCAACAAATTCAACAACAACCTCAACATTGAAAAACACCAACAAATTCAAAAACAACCTCAACTTTGTAAAACAACAACAAATTCAACAATAACCTCAACATTGAAAAACACCAACAAATTCAACAACAACCTCAACTTTGAAAAACACCAACAAATTCAACGACAACCTCAACATTGAAAAACAACAATAACCTCAACATGGAAAACACCAACAAATTCAACAACAACCTCAACATTGAAAACACCAACAAATTCAACAACCTTAACATTGAAAAACAACAACCTCAACATCGAAAAACACCACAAACACAAGAACAACCTCAACATTGAAAACACCAACAAATTCAACAAGAACCTCAACATTGAAAAACACCAACAAATTCAACAACAACCTCAACATTGAAAAACACCAACAAATTCAACAACAACTTCAACATTGAAAAACACCAACAAATTCAACAACAACCTCGACATTGAAAAACACCAACAAATTATACAACAACCTCAACATTGAAAAACTACAACAACCTCAACATTGAAAAACACCAACAAATTCATAACAACCTCAACATTGAAAAGCAACAACAACCTCAACATTGAAAAACACCAACAAATTCAACAATAACCTCAACACTGAAAACACCAACAAATTCAACAACAACCTCAACATTGAAAAACAACAACAACCTCAACATCGAAAAACACCAACAAATTCAACAACAACCTCAATATTGAAAAACAACAACAACCTCAACATTGGAAAAAAGCAACAAATTCAACAACAACCTCAACATTGAAAAAAGACAACAAATTCAACAACAACCTCAACATTGAAAAACAACAACAACCTCAAAATTGAAAAACACCAACAATTTCAACAATAACCTCAGCATTGAAAAACACCAACAAATTCAACAACAACTTCAACATTGAAAACACCAACAAATTCAACAACAACTTCAACATTGAAAAACACCAACAAATTCAACAACAACCTCAACATTGATAAACACCAACAAATTCAACAACAACCTCAACATTGAAAAACAACAACAACCTCGACATTGAAAAACACCGAGAAATTCAACAACAACCTCAACATTGAAAACACTAACAAATTCAAGAACAACCTCAACACTGAAAAACACCAAAAAATTCAAGAACAACCTCAACATTGAAAAACACCAACAAATTCAACAACAACCTCAACATTGAAAACACCAACAAATTCAACAACAACCTCAACATTCAAAAACACCAACAAATTCAACAACAACCTCAACATTGAAAAAACCCAACAAATTCAACAACAACCTCAACATTGAAAAACACCAACAAATTCAAGTACAACCTCGACATTAAAAAACACCAACAAATTCAACAACAACCTCCACATTGAAAAACAACAACAACCTCAACATAGAAAACACCAACAAATTCAACAACAACCGCAACATAGAATACACCAACAAATTCAACAAAAACCTCAACATTGAAAAACACCAACAAATTCAACCACAACCTCAACATTGAAAAACACCAACAAATTCAACAACAACCTCAACATTGAAAAACACCAACAAATTCATAACAACCTCAACATTGAAAAGCAACAAAAACCTCAACATTGAAAAACAGCAACAAATTCAACAACAACCTCAACACTGAAAACGCCAACAAATTCAACAACAACCTCAACATTGAAAAACAACAACATCCTCAACATCGAAAACACCAACAAAATCAACAACAACCTCAACATTGGAAAAAAGCAACAAATTCAACAACAACCTCAACATTGAAAAACGACAACAAATTCAACAACAACCTCAACATTGAAAAACAACAACAACCTCAACATTGAAAAACACCAACAATTTCAACAACAACCTCAGCATTGAAAAACACCAACAAATTCAACAACAACTTCAACATTGAAAACACCAACAAATTCAACAACAACTTCAACATTGAAAAATACCAACAAATTCAACAACAACCTCAACATTGAAAAACACCAACAAATTCAACAACAACCTCAACATTGAAAAACAACAACAACCTCGACATTGAAAAACACCAAGAAATTCAACAACAACCTCAACATTGAAAACACTAACAAATTCAAGAACAACCTCAACACTGAAAAACACCAAAAAATTCAAGAACAACCTCAACATTGAAAAACACCAACAAATTCAACAACAACCGCAACATTGAAAACACCAACAAATTCAACAACAACCTCAACATTGAAAAACACCAAAAAATTCAACAACAACCTCAACATTGAAATTCAACAACAACCTCAACATTGAAAAACACCAACAAATTCAACAACAACCTCAACATTGAAAAAAACCAACAAATTCAACAACAACCTCAACATTGAAAAACACCAACAAATTCAAGTACAACCTCGACATTAAAAAACACCAACAAATTCAACAACAACCTCCACATTGAAAAACAACAACAACCTCAACATAGAAAACACCAACAAATTCAACAACAACCGCAACATAGAATACAACAACAAATTCAACAACAACCTCAACATTGAAAAACACCAACAAATTCAACCACAACCTCAACATTGAAAAACACAACCAAATTCAAAAACAACCTCAACTTTGTAAAACAACAACAAATTCAACAATAACCTCAACATTGAACAACACCAACAAATTCAACAACAACCTCAACTTTGAAAAACACCAACAAATTCAACGACAACCTAAACATTGAAAAACAACAACAACCTCAACATGGAAAACACCAACAAAATCAACAACAACTTCAACATTGAAAAACACCAACAAATTCAACAACAACCTCAACATTGAAAAACACCAACAAATTCAAAAACAACCTCAACTTTGTAAAACAACAACAAATTCAGCAATAACCTCAACATTGAAAAACACCAACAAATTCAACAACAACCTCAACTTTGAAAAACACCAACAAATTCAACGACAACCTCAACATTGCAAAACAACAACAACCTCAACATGGAAAACACCAACAAATTCAACAACAACCTCAACATTGAAAACACCAACAAATTCAACAACCTCAACATTGAAAAACAACAACCTCAACATCGAAAAACACCACAAACACAACAACAAGCTCAACATTGAAGAACACCAACAATTTCAACAACAACCTCAACATTGAAAAACACCAACAAATTCAACAACAACCTCAACATTGAAAAACACCAAAAACCTCAACATTGAAAAAAAGCAACAAATTCAACAACAACCTCGACATTGAAAAACAACAACAACGACAACATAGAAAACACCAACAAATTCAACAACAACCTCAACATAGAAAACACCAACAAATTCAACAACAACTTCAACATTGAAAAACACCAACAAATTCAACCATAACCTCAACATTGAACAACACCAACAAATTCAACAACAACCTCAACATTGAAAAACACCAACAAATTCATAACAACCTCAACATTGAAAAGCAACAACAACCTCAACATTGAAAAACACCAACAAATTCAACAATAACCTCAACACTGAAAACACCAACAAATTCAACAACAACCTCAACATTGAAAAACAACAACAACCTCAACATCGAAAAACACCAACAAATTCAACAACAACCTCAATATTGAAAAACAACAACAACCTCAACATTGGAAAAAAGCAACAAATTCAACAACAACCTCAACATTGAAAAACGACAACAAATTCAACAACAACCTCAACATTGAAAAACAACAACAACCTCAAAATTGAAAAACACCAACAATTTCAACAATAACCTCAGCATTGAAAAACACCAACAAATTCAACAACAACTTCAACATTGAAAACACCAACAAATTCAACAACAACTTCAACATTGAAAAACACCAACAAATTCAACAACAACCTCAACATTGAAAAACACCAACAAATTCAACAACAACCTCAACATTGAAAAACAACAACAACCTCGACATTGAAAAACACCGAGAAATTCAACAACAACCTCAACATTGAAAACACTAACAAATTCAAGAACAACCTCAACACTGAAAAACACCAAAAAATTCAACAACAACCTCAACATTGAAAAACACCAACAAATTCAACAACAACCTCAACATTGAAAACACCAACAAATTCAACAACAACCTCAACATTGAAAAACACCAAAAAATTCAACAACAACCTCAACATTGAAATTCAACAACAACCTCAACATTGAAAAACACCAACAAATTCAACAACAACCTCAACATTGAAAAAACCCAACAAATTCAACAACAACCTCAACATTGAAAAACACCAACAAATTCAAGTACAACCTCGACATTAAAAAACACCAACAAATTCAACAACAACCTCCACATTGAAAAACAACAACAACCTCAACATAGAAAACAGCAACAAATTCAACAACAACCGCAACATAGAATACACCAACAAATTCAACAAAAACCTCAACATTGAAAAACACCAACAAATTCAACCACAACCTCAACATTGAAAAACACCAACAAATTCAAAAACAACCTCAACTTTGTAAAACAACAACAAATTCAACAATAACCTCAACATTGAACAACACCAACAAATTCAACAACAACCTCAACTTTGAAAAACACCAACAAATTCAACGACAACCTCAACATTGAAAAACAACAACAACCTCAACATGGAAAACACCAACAAATTCAACAGCAACTTCAACATTGAAAAACACCAACAAATTCAACAACAACCTCAACATTGAAAAACACCAACAAATTCAAAAACAACCTCAACTTTGTAAAACAACAACTAATTCAACAATAACCTCAACATTGAAAAACACCAACAAATTCAACAACAACCTCAACTTTGAAAAACACCAACAAATTCAACGACAACCTCAACATTGAAAAACAACAATAACCTCAACATGGAAAACACCAACAAATTCAACAACAACCTCAACATTGAAAACACCAACAAATTCAACAACCTTAACATTGAAAAACAACAACCTCAACATCGAAAAACACCACAAACACAAGAACAACCTCAACATTGAAAACACCAACAAATTCAACAAGAACCTCAACATTGAAAAACACCAACAAATTCAACAACAACCTCAACATTGAAAAACACCAAAAACCTCAACATTGAAAAAAAACAACAAATTCAACAACAACCTTAACATTGCAAAACGACAACAAATTCAACAACAACCTCAACATTGAAAAACAACTACAACCTCAACATTGAAAAAACCCAACAAATTCAACAACAACCTCAACATTGAAAGCACCAACAAATTCAACAACAAACTCAACATTGAAAAACAACAACAACCACAACATTGAAAAACAGCAACAAATTCAACAACAATCTCAACATTGAAAACGCCAACAAATTCAACAACAAACTCAATATTGAAAAACAACAAGAACCTCAACATTGAAAAACACCAACAAATACAACCACAACCTCAACATTGAAAAACACCACCAAATTCAAAAACAACCTCAACTTTGTAAAACAACAACAAATTCAACAATAACCTCAACATTGAACAACACCAACAAATTCAACAACAACCTCAACTTTGAAAAACACCAACAAATTCAACGACAACCTAAACATTGAAAAACAACAACAACCTCAACATGGAAAACACCAACAAATTCAACAACAACTTCAACATTGAAAAACACCAACAAATTCAACAACAACCTCAACATTGAAAAACAGCAACAAATTCCAAAACAACCTCAACTTTGTAAAACAACAACAAATTCAACAATAACCTCAACATTGAAAAACACCAACAAATTCAACAACAACCTCAACTTTGAAAAACACCAACAAATTCAACGACAACCTAAACATTGAAAAACAACAACAACCTCAACATGGAAAACACCAACAAATTCAACAACAACTTCAACATTGAAAAACACCAACAAATTCAACAACAACCTCAACTTTGAAAAACACCAACAAATTCAACGACAACCTCAACATTGAAAAACAACAATAACCTCAACATGGAAAACACCAACAAATTCAACAACAACCTCAACATTGAAAACACCAACAAATTCAACAACCTTAACATTGAAAAACAACAACCTCAACATCGAAAAACACCACAAACACAAGAACAACCTCAACATTGAAAACACCAACAAATTCAACAAGAACCTCAACATTGAAAAACACCAACAAATTCAACAACAACCTCAACATTGAAAAACACCAAAAACCTCAACATTGAAAAAAAACAACAAATTCAACAACAACCTTAACATTGCAAAACGACAACAAATTCAACAACAACCTCAACATTGAAAAACAACTACAACCTCAACATTGAAAAAACCCAACAAATTCAACAACAACCTCAACATTGAAAGCACCAACAAATTCAACAACAAACTCAACATTGAAAAACAACAACAACCACAACATTGAAAAACAGCAACAAATTCAACAACAATCTCAACATTGAAAACGCCAACAAATTCAACAACAAACTCAATATTGAAAAACAACAAGAACCTCAACATTGAAAAACACCAACAAATACAACCACAACCTCAACATTGAAAAACACCACCAAATTCAAAAACAACCTCAACTTTGTAAAACAACAACAAATTCAACAATAACCTCAACATTGAACAACACCAACAAATTCAACAACAACCTCAACTTTGAAAAACACCAACAAATTCAACGACAACCTAAACATTGAAAAACAACAACAACCTCAACATGGAAAACACCAACAAATTCAACAACAACTTCAACATTGAAAAACACCAACAAATTCAACAACAACCTCAACATTGAAAAACAGCAACAAATTCCAAAACAACCTCAACTTTGTAAAACAACAACAAATTCAACAATAACCTCAACATTGAAAAACACCAACAAATTCAACAACAACCTCAACTTTGAAAAACACCAACAAATTCAACGACAACCTAAACATTGAAAAACAACAACAACCTCAACATGGAAAACACCAACAAATTCAACAACAACTTCAACATTGAAAAACACCAACAAATTCAACAACAACCTCAACATTGAAAAACACCAACAAATTCAACAACAACCTCAACATTGAAAAACAACAACAACCTCGACATTGAAAAACACCGAGAAATTCAACAACAACCTCAACATTGAAAACACTAACAAATTCAAGAACAACCTCAACACTGAAAAACACCAAAAAATTCAAGAACAACCTCAACATTGAAAAACACCAACAAATTCAACAACAACCTCAACATTGAAAACACCAACAAATTCAACAACAACCTCAACATTGAAAAACACCAAAAAATTCAACAACAACCTCAACATTGAAATTCAACAACAACCTCAACATTGAAAAACACCAACAAATTCAACAACAACCTCAACATTGAAAAAACCCAACAAATTCAACAACAACCTCAACATTGAAAAACACCAACAAATTCAAGTACAACCTCGACATTAAAAAACACCAACAAATTCAACAACAACCTCCACATTGAAAAACAACAACAACCTCAACATGGAAAACACCAACAAATTCAACAACAACCGCAACATAGAATACACCAACAAATTCAACAAAAACCTCAACATTGAAAAACACCAACAAATTCAACCACAACCTCAACATTGAAAAACACCAACAAATTCAAAAACAACCTCAACTTTGTAAAACAACAACAAATTCAACAATAACGTCAACATTGAACAACACCAACAAATTCAACAACAACCTCAACTTTGAAAAACACCAACAAATTCAACGACAACCTCAACATTGAAAAACAACAACAACCTCAACATGGAAAACACCAACAAATTCAACAGCAACTTCAACATTGAAAAACACCAACAAATTCAACAACAACCTCAACATTGAAAAACACCAACAAATTCAAAAACAACCTCAACTTTGTAAAACAACAACAAATTCAACAATAACCTCAACATTGAAAAACACCAACAAATTCAACATCAACCTCAACTTTGAAAAACACCATTAAATTCAACGACAACCTCAACATTGAAAAACAACAATAACCTCAACATGGAAAACACCAACAAATTCAACAACAACCTCAACATTGAAAACACCAACAAATTCAACAACCTTAACATTGAAAAACAACAACCTCAACATCGAAAAACACCACAAACACAAGAACAACCTCAACATTGAAAACACCAACAAATTCAACAAGAACCTCAACATTGAAAAACACCAACAAATTCAACAACAACCTCAACATTGAAAAACACCAAAAACCTCAACATTGAAAAAAAACAACAAATTCAACAACAACCTTAACATTGCAAAACGACAACAAATTCAACAACAACCTCAACATTGAAAAACAACTACAAGCTCAACATTGAAAAAACCCAACAAATTCAACAACAACCTCAACATTGAAAGCACCAACAAATTCAACAACAAACTCAACATTGAAAAACAACAACAACCACAACATTGAAAAACAGCAACAAATTCAACAACAATCTCAACATTGAAAACGCCAACAAATTCAACAACAAACTCAATATTGAAAAACAACAAGAACCTCAACATTGAAAAACACCAACAAATACAACCACAACCTCAACATTGAAAAACACCACCAAATTCAAAAACAACCTCAACTTTGTAAAACAACAACAAATTCAAAAATAACCTCAACATTGAAAAACACCAACAAATTCAACAACAACCTCAACTTTGAAAAACACCAACAAATTCAACGACAACCTAAACATTGAAAAACAACAACAACCTCAACATGGAAAACACCAACAAATTCAACAACAACTTCAACATTGAAAAACACCAACAAATTCAACAACAACCTCAACATTGAAAAACACCAACAAATTCAACAACAACCTCAACATTGAAAAACAACAACAACCTCGACATTGAAAAACACCGAGAAATTCAACAACAACCTCAACATTGAAAACACTAACAAATTCAAGAACAACCTCAACACTGAAAAACACCAAAAAATTCA
>JANJGN010000834.1:0-262603 GCA_026770705.1 Isurus oxyrinchus
GTGGGGTATGGGATGAGGGGAGAGGATGTGGGGTAGGGGATGGGGGAGGGGGTGTGAGTTAGGGGATGAGGGAGGGGGTGTGGGGAGCGGATGGGGGGAGGGGATGAAGGGAGGGGGTGTGGTGGAGGGGGAGGGGTGGTGGGGAAGGAGGGGGTTGGGGAAGGGAGAGGTGGGGTGAGAGTAGCGGGGGAAGGGAGACGGGGTGGGGGTCAGTGGAGAGAGAGAGAAACGGTGGGAAGAGGGGGTGGGGGTGGAACTGGGATGAGGGGGGTTTGTGGCGAGTCACCGCGGGTGGGGGTTGAGAGGGGAACCACTGGGGAAAGGGGAAGTCACAGAGGTAAGGGGTGGTAAATGAGAGAGGGGGGGAAAGACAGCTGAGGGGCTGTCATTGGGGTAAGTGGTGGGGGAGCTCACAGGGTGAGGAAGGTGGGAGGGGTGAAGGATGGGGTGTGATTTGGTTCCGGGGTGAGGGTTGGCATCACGGTGAGAGGGGCAGGGAGGTTGATGGGAGAGGCAGCTCCGAGGAGGGCACCACAGGAGCATCAGGGAAGGACAGTGAGCAGAGGGAGGCACCAGGGTGAGGGGGGGGGGTGGGGTGATGAGGTGTCCCGCCATGGATGAGGAGAGGTGGGGGATTGGACGGGGGTGCAGGAAGGGGGACCAGGAGGTTGTAGGGAGGTTGGAGCAGGGGGACATTGGGGGCTGAGAGGGGATGTGTGGGGGATGGGATGACTCTGGCACCTGAGACACTCTCCTTCACTGTGAGGAGAGGGTGGGGTGGTTCAGTGAGGCCTCCTCTTGTCTCCATCTCTGTTAGAGATTACTGGAGAATTGAGACCAGAATGATAGAGAACCAATTAGATGGAGTTTGGTCAATCCCTAAGTATTAATTTCTGTGTTCACCATAAGAAATAGGAACAGGAGTAGATCATTCAGCCCATCAAGTCTGCTCTGACATTCAGTTTGACCATGGCTGATCTTGGGCTTTAACTCCATTTTCCTGCCCGCTCCCCATATCCCTTAATTTCCTGAGGGACCAAAAATCTATCCCAGCTTTAAATGTATTCAATGATGGAGCATCCACAATCATCTGGGGTAGAGAATTCCGTAAAACTCACAACCCTTTGAGTGAAGAAATTTCTCCTCATGTCAGTCCTAAATGATCGGCCCCTTATCCTGAGACTGTTCCCCGTGTTCTAAACTCCCCAGCCTGGGGAGGGGGGGGGGGGAAACAATCTCTCGGTATCCACCCTGTCAAACCCCTTCAGAAGCTTGAATGTTTCAATGCGATCACCTCTCATTCTTCTAAACTCCAGAGAATATTTACTCAGTGTAGTACAGCGCTCCCATCGCTCCCCTCTGCAGATGGTTACCCAACACACACTCTGCTGAAACATGGTGAATAGTCACTTGGGTGAGAGACAGGAAGTCTCCCCGCCACCCAATCTTACTCCTATGAATTTGTCCCAATAATGGTCAGTGCCTTGGTGGGAGATGGGCAGAAATTTTACACAGTAATAATTCTTGGATGATAATGCTTCCAGACTGAGATGCAAAAAGATATGAGTGGAGGGCGGGGCAATAGACATTCATTTTCACTGTTAGTTTGACACTCGCCACTCAACTTTGGTTCCGGATCCCAATCTGGAGTCATGTAGACCAGACTGGATAAGGATGGCAGATTTCCTAAAGAATAAAGCAGATGGGTTTTTAGGACAGTTCATGGTAGTTGTCACGCTCACCATTATTAAGACTAGCTTTATATTTCAGATTTCATTATTAGAACTTGAATTGCACGCACTACCATAGTGGAATTTGAACCCATGTCCCCAGAGCATGAGCCTGGGCCTCAGGGTTACTAGTTCAGTGATATTACCACTCGCCATCATCTGGCTCTAAGCACGCGTGAGTGTGTGTGCATGTGTGGGAGTTTATGCATTCGAGTGTGAGTGCGCGCGCACACGAGGGTGTGTGTTTGACCGTGCGTGTGGTAGGCAGCAATGTGTGTCAATCTGACAGTCTTGGAGAATCATACTACACACGGAGACCATTCAGCCCATCATTGTTTATCCTCGACCGCAGCCATTGAAACAGAGGAACCTGCTCCCTTACCACTTTCTGGGATCTTGCTGTGCACCTATCGGCTTCCATATTACCACGGGGATAATACATCCATTGGCAGTGTAGCACTTTAGGACGACTTGTGCGGTGAAAGGCGAGGTCTCCTTCAGCTCCAGGTTGTTCAGTTATTGGGTTGGGAGTCTGTGAAAACTAGTTACTGTAACGTTCATTATCCAGCAGCCTCTCAGCAACCCAAAGCTTGTCAATCACTTTTTCTGTATGTCTCTTCAAACGTGCAGGCAATGAGTGAAAGCGGTGTGTTGTCACATTCGAATTCCCGACAGATGTTGCAGAGCTTGCTGAATAAAAGCATGCGAATCCGAATGACAGATGGCAGGACACTGATTGGCCTCTTCCTGTGCACCGACAGAGACTGCAATGTCATTTTAGGCTCAGCACAGGAGTACTTGAAACCAACAGGTAAGCAAAAGCCTGCAAGGGAGTGTCCAGTGTCTGTGTGTAAATAACAGGAACCTGCGAGGGGTAGTCCAGTGTCAGTGTATAAATAACAGGAACCTGCGAGGGGTAGTCCAGTGTCAGTGTGTAAATAACAGGAACCTGTGAGGGGTAGTCCAGTGTCAGTGTGTAAATAACAGGAACCTGCGAGGGGGAGTCCAGTGTCTGTGTGTAAATAACAGGAACCTGGGAGGAGGAGTCCAGTGTCTGTGTGTAAATAACAAGAAACTGGGAGGAGGAGTCCAGTGTCTGTGTGTAAATAACAGGAACCTGGGAGGAGGAGTCCAGTGTCTGTGTGTAAATAACAGGAACCTGCGAGGGGGAGTCCAGTGTCTGTGTGTAAATAACAGGAACCTGGGAGGAGGAGTCCAGTGTCTGTGTGTAAATAACAGGAACCTGCGAGGGGGAGTCCAGTGTCTGTGTGTAAATAACAGGAACCTGGGTGGAGGAGTCCAGTGTCTGTGTGTAAATAACAGGAACCTGGGAGGAGGAGTCCAGTGTCTGTGTGTAAATAACAGGAACCTGGGAGGAGGAGTCCAGTGTCTGTGTGTAAATAACAGGAACCTGCGAGGGGGAGTCCAGTGTCTGTGTGTAAATAACAGGAACCTGGGAGGGGGAGTCCAGTGTCTGTGTGTAAATAACAGGAACCTGCGAGGGGGAGTCCAGTGTCTGTGTGTAAATAACAGGAACCTGGGAGGAGGAGTCCAGTGTCTGTGTGTAAATAACAGGAACCTGTGAGGAGGAGTCCAGTGTCTGTGTGTAAATAACAGGAATCTGGGAGGAGGAGTCCAGTGTCTGTGTGTAAATAACAGGAACCTGGGAGGAGGAGTCCAGTGTCTGTGTGTAAATAACAGGAACCTGGGAGGAGGAGTCCAGTGTCTGTGTGTAAATAACAGGAACCTGCGAGGGGGAGTCCAGTGTCTGTGTGTAAATAACAGGAACCTGCGAGGGGGAGTCCAGTGTCTGTGTGTAAATAACAGGAACCTGGGAGGAGGAGTCCAGTGTCTGTGTGTAAATAACAGGAACCTGTGAGGAGGAGTCCAGTGTCTGTGTGTAAATAACAGGAACCTGGGAGGAGGAGTCCAGTGTCTGTGTGTAAATAACAGGAACCTGGGAGGAGGAGTCCACTGTCTGTGTGTAAATAACAGGAACCTGGGAGGAGGAGTCCAGTGTCTGTGTGTAAATAACAGGAACCTGCGAGGGGGAGTCCAGTGTCTGTGTGTAAATAACAGGAACCTGGGAGGAGGAGTCCAGTGTCTGTGTGTAAATAACAGGAACCTGGGAGGAGGAGTCCAGTGTCTGTGTGTAAATAACAGGAACCTGGGAGGGGGAGTCCAGTGTCTGTGTGTAAATAACAGGAACCTGGGAGGAGGAGTCCAGTGTCAGTGTGTGAATGACAGGAACCTGCGAGGGGGAGTCCAGTGTCTGTGTGTAAATAACAGGAACCTGGGAGGAGGAGTCCAGTGTCTGTGTGTAAATAACAGGAACCTGGGAGGAGGAGTCCAGTGTCTGTGTGTAAATAACAGGAACCTGCGAGGGGTAGTCCAGTGTCAGTGTGTAAATAACAGGAACCTGGGAGGAGGAGTCCAGTGTCTGTGTGTAAATAACAGGAACCTGGGAGGAGGAGTCCAGTGTCTGTGTCTAAATAACAGGAACCTGCGAGGGGGAGTCCAGTGTCTGTGTGTAAATAACAGGAACCTGGGAGGAGGAGTCCAGTGTCTGTGTGTAAATAACAGGAACCTGGGAGGGGGAGTCCAGTGTCTGTGTGTAAATAACAGGAACCTGGGAGGAGGAGTCCAGTGTCTGTGTGTAAATAACAGGAACCTGCGAGGGGGAGTCCAGTGTCTGTGTGTAAATAACAGGAACCTGGGAGGAGGAGTCCAGTGTCTGTGTGTAAATAACAGGAACCTGGGAGGAGGAGTCCAGTGTCTGTGTGTAAATAACAGGAACCTGGGAGGAGGAGTCCAGTGTCTGTGTGTAAATAACAGGAACCTGGGAGGAGGAGTCCAGTGTCTGTGTGTAAATAACAGGAACCTGGGAGGAGGAGTCCAGTGTCTGTGTGTAAATAACAGGAACCTGGGAGGAGGAGTCCAGTGTCAGTGTGTAAATAACAGGAACCTGGGAGGAGGAGTCCAGTGTCAGTGTGTAAATAACAGGAACCTGGGAGGAGGAGTCCAGTGTCTGTGTGTAAATAACAGGAACCTGGGAGGAGGAGTCCAGTGTCTGTGTGTAAATAACAGGAACCTGGGAGGGGGAGTCCAGTGTCTGTGTGTAAATAACAGGAACCTGGGAGGGGGAGTCCAGTGTCTGTGTGTAAATAACAGGAACCTGGGAGGAGGAGTCCAGTGTCTGTGTGTAAATAACAGGAACCTGCGAGGGGTAGTCCAGTGTCAGTGTGTAAATAACAGGAACCTGGGAGGAGGAGTCCAGTATCTGTGTGTAAATAACAGGAACCTGGGAGGGGGAGTCCAGTGTCTGTGTGTAAATAACAGGAACCTGGGAGGGGGAGTCCAGTGTCTGTGTGTAAATAACAGGAACCTGGGAGGAGGAGTCCAGTGTCTGTGTGTAAATAACAGGAACCTGCGAGGGGTAGTCCAGTGTCAGTGTGTAAATAACAGGAACCTGGGAGGAGGAGTCCAGTATCTGTGTGTAAATAACAGGAACCTGGGAGGAGGAGTCCAGTGTCTGTGTGTAAATAACAGGAACCTGCGAGGGGGAGTCCAGTGTCTGTGTGTAAATAACAGGAACCTGGGAGGAGGAGTCCAGTGTCTGTGTGTAAATAACAGGAACCTGTGAGGGGGAGTCCAGTGTCTGTGTGTAAATAACAGGAACATGGGAGGAGGAGTCCAGTGTCTGTGTGTAAATAACAGGAACCTGGGAGGAGGAGTCCAGTGTCTGTGTGTAAATAACAGGAACCTGGGAGGAGGAGTCCAGTGTCTGTGTGTAAATAACAGGAACCTGGGAGGAGGAGTCCAGTGTCTGTGTGTAAATAACAGGAACCTGGGAGGGGGAGTCCAGTGTCTGTGTGTAAATAACAGGAACCTGGGAGGAGGAGTCCAGTGTCAGTGTGTAAATGACAGGAACCTGGGAGGGGGAGTCCAGTGTCTGTGTGTAAATAACAGGAACCTAGGAGGAGGAGTCCAGTGTCTGTGTGTAAATAACAGGAACCTGGGAGGAGGAGTCCAGTGTCTGTGTGTAAATAACAGGAACCTGCGAGGGGTAGTCCAGTGTCAGTGTGTAAATAACAGGAACCTGGGAGGGGGAGTCCAGTGTCTGTGTGTAAATAACAGGAACCTGGGAGGAGGAGTCCAGTGTCTGTGTCTAAATAACAGGAACCTGCGAGGGGGAGTCCAGTGTCTGTGTGTAAATAACAGGAACCTGGGAGGAGGAGTCCAGTGTCAGTGTGTAAATAACAGGAACCTGCGAGGGGGAGTCCAGTGTCTGTGTGTAAATAACAGGAACCTGGGAGGAGGAGTCCAGTGTCTGTGTGTAAATAACAGGAACCTGGGAGGAGGAGTCCAGTGTCTGTGTGTAAATAACAGGAACCTGCGAGGAGGAGTCCCGTGTCTGTGTGTAAATAACAGGAACCTGGGAGGGGGAGTCCAGTGTCTGTGTGTAAATAACAGGAACCTGGGAGGAGGAGTCCAGTGTCTGTGTGTAAATAACAGGAACCTGGGAGGAGGAGTCCAGTGTCTGTGTGTAAATAACAGGAACCTGGGAGGGGGAGTCCAGTGTCTGTGTGTAAATAACAGGAACCTGCGAGGGTGAGTCCAGTGTCTGTGTGTAAATAACAGGAACCTGGGAGGAGGAGTCCAGTGTCTGTGTGTAAATAACAGGAACCTGGGAGGAGGAGTCCAGTGTCTGTGTGTAAATAACAGGAACCTGGAAGGGGGAGTCCAGTGTCTGTGTGTAAATAACAGGAACCTGGGAGGAGGAGTCCAGTGTCTGTGTGTAAATAACAGGAACCTGGGAGGAGGAGTCCAGTGTCTGTGTGTAAATAACAGGAACCTGGGAGGAGGAGTCCAGTGTCTGTGTGTAAATAACAGGAACCTGGGAGGAGAAGTCCAGTGTCAGTGTGTAAATAACAGGAACCTGGGAGGAGGAGTCCAGTGTCAGTGTGTAAATAACAGGAACCTGGGAGGAGGAGTCCAGTGTCTGTGTGTAAATAACAGGAACCTGGGAGGAGGAGTCCAGTGTCTGTGTGTAAATAACAGGAAGCTGGGAGGGGGAGTCCAGTGTCTGTGTGTAAATAACAGGAACCTGGGAGGGGGAGTCCAGTGTCTGTGTGTAAATAACAGGAACCTGGGAGGAGGAGTCCAGTGTCTGTGTGTAAATAACAGGAACCTGCGAGGGGTAGTCCAGTGTCAGTGTGTAAATAACAGGAACCTGGGAGGAGGAGTCCAGTATCTGTGTGTAAATAACAGGAACCTGGGAGGGGGAGTCCAGTGTCTGTGTGTAAATAACAGGAACCTGGGAGGGGGAGTCCAGTGTCTGTGTGTAAATAACAGGAACCTGGGAGGAGGAGTCCAGTGTCTGTGTGTAAATAACAGGAACCTGCGAGGGGTAGTCCAGTGTCAGTGTGTAAATAACAGGAACCTGGGAGGAGGAGTCCAGTATCTGTGTGTAAATAACAGGAACCTGGGAGGAGGAGTCCAGTGTCTGTGTGTAAATAACAGGAACCTGCGAGGGGGAGTCCAGTGTCTGTGTGTAAATAACAGGAACCTGGGAGGAGGAGTCCAGTGTCTGTGTGTAAATAACAGGAACCTGTGAGGGGGAGTCCAGTGTCTGTGTGTAAATAACAGGAACCTGGGAGGAGGAGTCCAGTGTCTGTGTGTAAATAACAGGAACCTGGGAGGAGGAGTCCAGTGTCTGTGTGTAAATAACAGGAACCTGGGAGGAGGAGTCCAGTGTCTGTGTCTAAATAACAGGAACCTGCGAGGGGGAGTCCAGTGTCTGTGTGTAAATAACAGGAACCTGGGAGGAGGAGTCCAGTGTCAGTGTGTAAATAACAGGAACCTGCGAGGGGGAGTCCAGTGTCTGTGTGTAAATAACAGGAACCTGGGAGGAGGAGTCCAGTGTCTGTGTGTAAATAACAGGAACCTGGGAGGAGGAGTCCAGTGTCTGTGTGTAAATAACAGGAACCTGGGAGGAGGAGTCCCGTGTCTGTGTGTAAATAACAGGAACCTGGGAGGGGGAGTCCAGTGTCTGTGTGTAAATAACAGGAACCTGGGAGGGGGAGTCCAGTGTCTGTGTGTAAATAACAGGAACCTGGGAGGAGGAGTCCAGTGTCTGTGTGTAAATAACAGGAACCTGGGAGGGGGAGTCCAGTGTCTGTGTGTAAATAACAGGAACCTGCGAGGGTGAGTCCAGTGTCTGTGTGTAAATAACAGGAACCTGGGAGGAGGAGTCCAGTGTCTGTGTGTAAATAACAGGAACCTGGGAGGAGGAGTCCAGTGTCTGTGTGTAAATAACAGGAACCTGGGAGGGGGAGTCCAGTGTCTGTGTGTAAATAACAGGAACCTGGGAGGAGGAGTCCAGTGTCTGTGTGTAAATAACAGGAACCTGGGAGGAGGAGTCCAGTGTCAGTGTGTAAATAACAGGAACCTGGGAGGAGGAGTCCAGTGTCTGTGTGTAAATAACAGGAACCTGGGAGGAGGAGTCCAGTGTCTGAGTGTAAATAACAGGAACCTGGGAGGGGGAGTCCAGTGTCTGTGTGTAAATAACAGGAACCTGGGAGGGGGAGTCCAGTGTCTGTGTGTAAATAACAGGAACCTGGGAGGAGGAGTCCAGTGTCTGTGTGTAAATAACAGGAACCTGCGAAGGGGAGTCCAGTGTCTGTGTGTAAATAACAGGAACCTGGGAGGGGGAGTCCAGTGTCTGTGTGTAAATAACAGGAACCTGGGAGGAGGAGTCCAGTGTCTGTGTGTAAATAACAGGAACCTGGGAGGGGGAGTCCAGTGTCTGTGTGTAAATAACAGGAACCTGGGAGGGGGAGTCCAGTGTCTGTGTGTAAATAACAGGAACCTGGGAGGAGGAGTCCAGTGTCTGTGTGTAAATAACAGGAACCTGCGAAGGGGAGTCCAGTGTCTGTGTGTAAATAACAGGAACCTGGGAGGGGGAGTCCAGTGTCTGTGTGTAAATAACAGGAACCTGGGAGGAGGAGTCCAGTGTCTGTGTGTAAATAACAGGAACCTGGGAGGGGGAGTCCAGTGTCTGTGTGTAAATAACAGGAACCTGGGAGGAGGAGTCCAGTGTCTGTGTGTAAATAACAGGAACCTGCGAGGGGGAGTCCAGTGTCTGTGTGTAAATAACAGGAACCTGGGAGGAGGAGTCCAGTGTCTGTGTGTAAATAACAGGAACCTGTGAGGGGGAGTCCAGTGTCTGTGTGTAAATAACAGGAACCTGGGAGGAGGAGTCCAGTGTCTGTGTGTAAATAACAGGAACCTGGGAGGAGGGGTCCAGTGTCTGTGTGTAAATAACAGGAACCTGGGAGGAGGAGTCCAGTGTCTGTGTGTAAATAACAGGACCCTGCGAGGGGGAGTCCAGTGTCTGTGTGTAAATAACAGGAACCTGGGAGGAGGAGTCCAGTGTCAGTGTGTAAATAACAGGAACCTGCGAGGGGGAGTCCAGTGTCTGTGTGTAAATAACAGGAACCTGGGAGGAGGAGTCCAGAGTCTGTGTGTAAATAACAGGAACCTGGGAGGAGGAGTCCAGTGTCTGTGTGTAAATAACAGGAACCTGGGAGGAGGAGTCCAGTGTCTGTGTGTAAATAACAGGAACCTGCGAGGGGGAGTCCAGTGTCTGTGTGTAAATAACAGGAACCTGGGAGGAGGAGTCCAGTGTCTGTGTGTAAATAACAGGAACCTGCGAGGGGGAGTCCAGTGTCTGTGTGTAAATAACAGGAACCTGTGAGGAGGAGTCCAGTGTCTGTGTGTAAATAACAGGAACCTGTGAGGAGGAGTCCAGTGTCTGTGTGTAAATAACAGGAACCTGGGAGGAGGAGTCCAGTGTCTGTGTGTAAATAACAGGAACCTGGGAGGGGGAGTCCAGTGTCTGTGTGTAAATAACAGGAACCTGGGAGGAGGAGTCCAGTGTCTGTGTGTAAATAACAGGAGCCTGCGAGGGGGAGTCCAGTGTCTGTGTGTAAATAACAGGAACCTGGGAGGAGGAGTCCAGTGTCTGTGTGTAAATAACAGGAACCTGGGAGGAGGAGTCCAGTGTCTGTGTGTAAATAACAGGAACCTGCGAGGGGGAGTCCAGTGTCTGTGTGTAAATAACAGGAACCTGGGAGGGGGAGTCCAGTGTCTGTGTGTAAATAACAGGAACCTGTGAGGGGGAGTCCAGTGTCTGTGTGTAAATAACAGGAACCTGGGAGGAGGAGTCCAGTGTCTGTGTGTAAATAACAGGAACCTGCGAGGGGGAGTCCAGTGTCTGTGTGTAAATAACAGGAACCTGGGAGGGGGAGTCCAGTGTCTGTGTGTAAATAACAGGAACCTGTGAGGGGGAGTCCAGTGTCTGTGTGTAAATAACAGGAACCTGGGAGGAGGAGTCCAGTGTCTGTGTGTAAATAACAGGAACCTGCGAGGGGGAGTCCAGTACAAGAACAAAAATACCTGGAAAAACTCAGCAGGTCTGACAGCATCTGTGGAGAGGAACACAGATAACATTTAAAGTCCATTCGACTCTTCAACAGAACTAAGGAAAAATAGAAGAGAGGTGAAATATAAGCTGGTTGGAGGGGTGGGGTCGGGGGGGGGGACAGACAGATAGAGCTGGATAGAGGGCCAGTGATAGGTGGAGATAACCAAAATATGTCATAGGCAAAAGGACAAGGAGGTGATATTATGTAAGGAATGTGATGATAAAGGTACAGTTAGCTCTAGGGGGCGTGGGGTGGGGGAGGGATCGAAATAGGCTAAAAGGCAAAGATAAAACAATGGTTGGAAATACATTTAAAAATAATGGGAATAGGTGGGAAAAGAAAAATCGATATAAATTATAGGAAAAGGGAGATCGGAAAGGGGGTGGGGATAGAGGAGAGAGTTCATGATCTAAAATTGTTGAATTCAATATTCAGTCCGGAAGGCTGTAAGGTGCCTAGTCGGAAGATGAGGTGTTGTTCCTCCAGTTTGCGTTGGGCTTCACTGGAACAATACAGCAAGCCAAGGACAGACATGTGGGTATGAGAGCAGGATGGAGTGTTGAAATGGCAAGCGACAGGGAGGCCTGGGTCATGCTTGCGGACAGACCGAAGGTGTTCCGCAAAGCGGTCACCCAGTCCGCGTTTGGTCTCTCCAATGTAGAGGAAACCACATTGGGAGCAGCGAATGCAGTAGACTAAAGTGAGGGAAGTGCAAGTGAAAAGCTGCTTCACTTCAGAAAGGAGTGAGGAGGGGAAGTAAAGGAGCAGGTGTTACACCTTCTGCGGTTGCATGGGAAGGTGCTGTGGGAGGGGTTGAGGTGTAGGGGATGATGGAGGGGTGGACCAGGGTGTCACGGAGGGAACGATGACCTGTGAGGGAGAGTCCAGTGTCAGTGTGTAAATAACAGGAACCTCTGGTGTGTGGGGGTGTTTCAGTGTCTATAGTTTGCGATTGATGAGTGGAAAGCCCAACCTATCCTTTCTGACAGTTTGAGGTGGTCAGTGAATTTTCTAATACATGCTGCCTTCTCTGCTGGTGGAATCACAGAGTTATTACAGCACCGAAGGTGGTCATTTGGCCCTTTGAATCCATGCTGGCCCTTTGTAGAGCATTTCAGTCGCTCCCTTTTCCCTGGGTAAGATTATTTCTCTCAAGTGTCCATTAATTTCCTTTTGAAATCCTTCACCGCCTCTGCTTCCACCAACCTCACAGGCAGTGAGATCCAGGTTAATACCACTTGCTCTGTAAAACAAGTTCTTCCTCATATCCCTCTCACATCTGTCTCCTGTCCAAAACCTTAAATCTGTGTCCCTGAGTCCTTGCACCATCAGCCAGTGGGAGCAGCTTTCCTTTGTCTATCTTACCTAACCCTGCCATCATCTCGTACACCTCCATCAAATCTGCCCTCAATCTTCTTTGCTCCAAGGAGAACAACCCCAGCTTCCCCAACCCTAACCTCGGAGCTAAAATCCCTCATCCCTGGATCCATTCTGGTTAAATCTCCTCCGCACCCTCTCAAGGAGCCTCACATCCTCCCTAAAGTGTGGTGACCAGAACTGGACACAATACTCTAGTTGGGGCCCAACCAGTGACTAATAAAGGTTGTTTGAGAAAGGTCATCAGCTCATGGTTCGCCCCCACGCTGCATTTACCAGTTGAGTGTGTTCCCCGTGTACCTGGCAGCCCGAGGTCATTGCAGTTTGACTGGGATTTCCTCCTTGTTTGTATCCTGGTGTTTCTAAAGATGGTGAGGAAAAGAGGTGTGAGGTTTGTTTTTTAATTTGTCTCGTTGCAGATTCCTTGGCCCAGGGTGAACCACGAGTGCTGGGTCTGGCCATGATCCCCGGACACCACATCGTTTCCATCGAGGTGGAAATGGACAGCATGTCGAATCCGCAGTACATGTGAGACAGAGATTGTAGATGTGAGAGAGGTTGCTGATTGAAACCAGGCATACAGCGCTGAGCCTGAGCTGCCCATCCGGCCTTACGCACAATCACCTTGTGTTGAAACGTTAGGTCCTAGCCTCCCCCGCCTCCAGTGCTTCCACATAGCACCTTATCGTTTTACATTCATCACGGTGGACTGTTGTTTTTTTTTGAGTTTGTGATGTTAATCGACATGGTGGAGCAGGCTGGGCACTGCCATCTGAGCTAGGGGTTAGGCTGTTTCATGTGGCCCTCATCCACATGGCATATGAGGCCTCCCACAATGCATCATCCCCTCCCCCAGAAAGGTCAAGATAGCACACGAGACACACATAAAAGCACACACACAGGCACACAAAAGCACGCACACACATACGCGCGCGCACACACATACGTGCGCACACACACATACGTGCGCACACACACATGCGCACACACACATACGCGCGCGCACACACATACGCGCGCGCACACACATACGTGCGCGCACACACATGCACACGCGCACACACATGCGCGCGCACACACATACGCGCGCGCGCACACACAAATCCTCTGCTTATAACTGGCTGGCTGTTGATGCAAGGTTGCTGGATATTAGCTAGCCTATAAACCCAATAGCTCAGCAGTTAGCTAATGCTAACAGGAGGTTGAATGACCATTGCCTGGAGACTTTGCTTTTCTAATGCATTTTTTAATTCTTTGAAGCAGAGATTTAATTAATTTAGGAGACTCTGGAATCATTTGCCAGTTTGTTTCTCATCTACAATCATCAGTAGTTCATGGGAGGTGTGTGTGTGTGTGTGTGTGTGTGTGTCATCTCTCTTGCTGAGGAACAAAATGGCCATTCTTCACCTGTCAGTCTAGGTGGTGAGTATTGGTAGGCTGTTCAGCCACTGAGGCATCACAGCCAAGTCTAATCTTCCTTCCATGCCCAGTTTAGATGCATTCCAGTGCCTGGATGGTGAGAACCTGGCTGACAGTCCCATACCACCCCAGCTTTCTCCAGTGCTGCCGCTGTGTGTAACTCTGCTGTGAAAGCCTGCATCAAACCGCTTATCCACACTCACTGGGTTGAGTGAACTAAGGAGCTCATAAACGCCTGTGGATCTGCAGGTCACCTTCATTCCCCTTACTTACGCTTTGGACAAGAGTCAGCACCTTTGGGAGAGGAAGAGGGTAAGAAGGTGGAGGCACTGTCAGATTCTTATTTATTTATTCTTATTCTTATCCTTACTCGATGAAACCATTGAAAGTGTGAACTTAAGAATTGGACTGGTGCATGGGTGTGACAGGGCATCTGTTTTGGGCACCTACTCATGCCTGCTTTCCCAGTGACCCCAGAGTGGAAAGTGGCAATTCGCTCTACGATTGTGATCCTGTCTGTGTTGCAGCCAAGGCTCGACGCCGGAGGACCAACGATTCTGCCAGTGTCGGACTAGATTTGGTGCCGAGCAATGAGCAGGCCTACGGGAGGGTGGCATGCTCCCCGAGTCCCAGAGCTATAGGAGCAAACTGCGAGGCAACCCCTAGCTGGAGTGCCACGATCTCACCTCTATGTCGAATGTGTGTCTGAGCAGATGATGCAGTTGCTATGGATCCAGTTAGCAGTGTAGAATGTGGCAGGGAGGGAACTAACTTTGATGTCAAAGATATCAGGTGTTTCTTTGCTGCTTCTGGGTCATGTCAACTCCAGCCATTGGCCCCAACACTTTATCCGAGTGGCCATTCTTTGTGCGTGTGCTCTCGTCCATCTGGACTTCCAATCTGGCCCACGGCACCTATCCTTTCCAACAGGGCTATGGAGCAGGAATGCCACCTGAACCTCTTCATCTCCTCGTCGCTCCCTTTGACCAATTGTGGTTCCTGGCTCTCAGGAGAGAGCAGCACTGTCTGTGCAACTCACCAGGTGCTTTTTGTCTGCTGGGGCTCAATGTGTAGCACTATCCTACCTCTCAGTCAGAAGGCCATGGCTTCAAGCCTCACTCCAAGGACATGAGCTCATAACCCAGGTCGACACTCCCAGTCCATTATTGAGGGAGTGCTGCACTGTCGGAGGTGCTGTCTTTCTAACGAGGCCTGTGTACTTTGAGATACCATGGTCACTATTTCGAAGAAGAACAGGGGAGAGTTTACCCCAGTGTCCTGGAGCCAATATTGATCCCTCAACCAACATCAGTAAGAAAACATTATCTGGTCATTTACTCATTGCTGTTGGTGGGATCTTGCTGTGTGCAAAGTGGCTGCTGCCAAAAAATCCAAGTTGCAAATACCCATTTAAAGTTTGCTGTATCCTCATTGTATTTGCAAAGAATTTTCCCCTTTGAAATCTTGATTGTTTTGCTGCTGTTTTGCAATGGATATTCCTCCCTCCTCCTCAACCCTAGCTTCCATTCTAACCACCTCACTCCACACCTGCTAGACTCAACTGCTGGACACCCAAACTGCTTGACCAGCTAAGAGCGATCAGCTCTGCCCAAACCCAAATTTCACACCTGGAACCCCGTGGGGAAATCCCCCATCCTCCTTGGGTTCCCTGAAAGACTTTGCAGGGAACTTCGGTCAAACCAGGGTACGTTTCTGATATGCTGGTGATTTCCCCATGAGGTCGCTGTAGTCACTTGGTGAATGAAAGGTGTCAACGTGTTGAGGAGGTTGAGATTCTGGAAGGTCAAGATACACCATGCCACCTAGTGAGCGGAACTTGCAACTGCACAGTGACTGTTGACATAGAAATGTTAAACGATGAAATATCCAAAAATGCTGGAAGACACAAGGCAAGTCAGGCAGTCTTTGCAGAGAGAGAGTGAATAATACGGTAGTTAATGTTTCAGATTGATTTCTGGTGAAAGGTCATCGACCTGAAACATTAACCCTTTTATCTTTCTCTTGCCCTACCTGCCCCTCGCTCCCCCTCCCAGCACTGCCCTCGCTCCCCCTCCTCCATTCCCCCACAGATGCTCTCTCATGTGCTGTGTATTTCCGGCATTTTCTGTTTTTGTTTCAGATTCCCAGCATCCACAATATTTTTCTTTTCTTACATTTAGCAGTTCCCATTCAATCTATCTAATTACACTGTGAGGTGTGACTAAAACTGGTCACCACAGCATGTAAGTTTTGAGGGCAGCGGTTTTATTATTCATAAACAGCAAAAAAGGAAATATGTATTTTGTAATAATTGTCATTTTTATTGAAATAATTTGCGTTTAGCAAAAATATTTAAATAGTTGGTTATTTTTGTCCATATAAAAAATGTGCAATAAAATGTATAATGCAGAATTTAAAACAAAAAAAATCCAAGTTGTTGGGGTTTGAGTTGCTCTCTGTTTTTCTGTCCACTTTTTTCACCCAGGTTCTCGTTGTGTTCAACCTGAATTTCCCCGGGTTTCAACAGTGATTGGTGGGCAGTTCGATCACAGCCAAGTCCTCATCTGGCAACTGGCCATGGGGCAGTATCACTGGATGCTGGTTTGAATTGGGAGCTCTAACTGATGTTAATCCACCACCCCGCCCCAACCCAACTTTGAAACCTTTAAGATCTTGAAGGGTCTTGACAGGGTGGATATGGACAGGGTGTTTCCTTTTGTGGGAGAACCTAGACCCAGAGATCACAGTTTAAAAATAAGGTGGCATCGACTTAAGACAGAGATGAGGAGAAATATTTTTCTCTGAGGGTTGTGAGACTTTGTGACTCTCTCCCTCAAAAGGCAGTGGAAGCAGAGCCTTTGAATATTTTTAAGGCAGAGCTAGATGGATTTTTGATTAACAAGGGGGTGAAAGGTTATTGGGGGTAGGCAGGAATGTGGGGTTGAGGTTACATTCAGATCAGCCAAGATCTTACTGAGTGGCAGAGCAGGCTCGAGGGGCCGAGTGGCCTACTCCTGCTCCTAATTCATATGTTCACCCACCCCAGCTTACTGCCCCCTCATTCTCTGTTCAAGGGGCAATGGAGGCTGAAGTTATAACCATCAGGAAAGGCTGAACAGGCCTGGGCTCTTTTCTCCAAACTGAAGGGCAACCTAATAGAGGTCTTTAAGAATTATGAAGTGCTTCGATAGGGTAGATGTAGAGAGGATGTTTCCATTTCTGGGGTGAGTCCAAAACTAGGGCTCATCCATACAAGACGGTCACTAATAAATCCAATGGGGAATTCAGGAGAAGCTTCTTTCCCCAGAGAGTGGAGAGAATGGGGAACTCACAGGGAGTGGTTGAGGCGAATAGATATATTTAAGTGGTGTGGATCAGTTGAGCCTGTTTCTGTACATACAAGATAATCTTGCAATAAAAGCCTATTTGCTACAGAAAATCCATAACGCACTTATATAGATATGTTTAAACATAGTTTACTTAAACTACAGACAAGCTCTAAATTAGGAACCGTTGTATACTGTAAGTTGAAAAGCAAATATTTCTTCATTGTTATACTAGTTCATTAGAAGGTAATATATAGAAAACCCAATACCATCATTGCAGTTACACACCTGACTGGAGCATCTAACCCTTTGGAGGAGTGAAAACTGGAGCAAGGGGTCAATAAACTTTCTTTCTCAACTAGTCATATCTTTACTTTTTCAGGAAAAACAAGCTCTGTGTCTGTGAACAGACTTCTTTCCACACCCTGCAGCCCAAGTTGATCATATTGTTGCGTGACAAGGCATTCCGTTTTTAAAAAGAATGAATGCCACCCCTAACCAGGTGCCATTTTGGGCTGCGTCCTAATGAGCAGAAATGCTACATTTGGCGGACGCAGAAGCTGATGACTTTTGATTTTTAACCTCTTTTTGTGGTGCTTGAATAGTTTTGCAATAAAGAATAGGCCGGGCACATGGTGTGAAGATTTCAAAATGGCTGCCTTGACCAGATTGAGGTCACAAAATGGCTTCCTTGACCAGATTGAGGATAAAATAGCTGCCTTGAGCGGATTCCAGGTAATTAAGTCAATGAAGCCCATTTTTAATTTCATAAAATAGCTTCTGTAAGTTTTTTTTAAAAGAAAGAGAAATTAATGTAGTTCAGTTTCTTAGGGGGAGGAATTTTTAATCTGGCATAAAGCTCTGTTAAAGAGTAGAATCAAATAGTTCCCTAATGAATCAGCACACCAGTACCCACAGTAACCGGAGAGACATCCCACCCTATCACATTCCCCTTATCGTCACACCCATTGCTCCTCAGCAGATGGCCGACCTCCGTCTCTGTGATGGCCAAGTCCCACAGGTTGAAGCCTGACAGCTTTCCGGCAAAGGCTGTGGGTGCCTTGCCATTCCTGCCCTCCTGGCATTTGTCGCTCTTGTGCCCCAGCTGCACAGCTCCTCCGCCAGGGATTGCGCGCGGCCCAGCCCTCGGGC
Organism: Isurus oxyrinchus; assembly: GCA_026770705.1. Taxonomy (NCBI): domain Eukaryota; kingdom Metazoa; phylum Chordata; class Chondrichthyes; order Lamniformes; family Lamnidae; genus Isurus; species Isurus oxyrinchus. The sequence continues at coordinate 17,494 of JANJGN010000834.1, forward strand.
TGCGCGAAGCCACCGTCTGCCCGTCTACCAGCAGCGTGGTGTTCCCCGAGTCACCATCCCAGATCCCGCAGTAGTGCGTCCACTTTTCTAAGGGGCCAGCGTAACCGTGCACCTCCGCGGGGCCAACTGAGAACTGTACTGAGCTTCTGTTAAGGTAGAGCTGGAATTCAGTGCTGCCGCTTTCCGTGCAGTAGGAAAAGAGGACTGTCTCATTCATCGCGCTGCTTGGCTCTGCCCAGATGCAGGCGGTGAAGGCAGGGAGGGTGCGGTTGTCCACCGGGAGGATGATGGCATATCTCCCCTTCGGGGCAGCGGGAAATGTTAATGCCCTCTGGCAGCCTGTGAAAACAGAGAGAAATTAAAGACCGGCAGAGTTCTGGGGAAAATCTGATCCCATCCCCTCTGGACAGACCAGGGAGGTCACTCTGAGCCCTAATCCATTCGCCCAGAAAGAGCTCCCACATCCGATTGTTTCCTCCTGCCTGCCTGCAAATCATAGACCATTTGTCAGCCAGAGGGAGACGGTGCCTCACTAGCTCATTCCGCGTGACTAGCCCTTCTTAATAGATGTGCCACGCCGGAGAATGTCAGCAGGCTATTTGACTGCCGGGGGCGTCACAACTAATTCTAACTCAGCTGAATGCACAGACTGGTCTTTTTGAGGAGGAGGCTGGGCAGGTCTCAAGAGGGAACCCCAGCTAAATTTGTTAGCCTGTCTCGCTGCCCAGGAATGCTGACTACCTCTCTCCCTGCCCCCCCCCCCCTCAATTGTGTAACCCCAACTGCTTCCTGATTGAGTAGGGCAGCCCGGGCCTTCTGGCCCCTGAGGCTCAGTATCATTTTACACTGCCGTCCACTCAACACGCCAGTGGAGTAGATCAGATCGGGGGGAAGAGGATTCGGAAACTTAATTTAAATGAGGTAGCCTTTGTAAAGAGGCAGTACGATCGGCTCTTTTAAAGAGAGAGTCTCCGAAACATTCCCTCCAAGAAGTTTTATTCTGAAGGTGGAGTGAGAGAAAGCACGCCATCAGAACTTTGGGCACCAGATTCTGGACCCCCCCCCCCCTTTTGAACAGGGCACCAGGTTCTGCCCCCCCCCCCTTTTGAACAGGGCACCAGGTTCTGGAATCCCCCTTTTGAACAGGGCACTTTGCTGGCAAGAATGGTTTTGCAGAGGGATTCATGCCAACTGAGAGGCTGGATCCCTTTTGACAAGGAACCCCTGGCCCTCTTTTAAATTAGGGACTGGATCAGCCATTCTCTCTGCTCCCCCTTATCTATCAGTTCACAGCTTACATGACTTTCTCATTTACCAGAAATCTCGGGTTCTGTTTATGAATTGTAGACTGAGAGAATTAAGATGCAAGTGGAGCTGTTTTGAACAGCTAAACGTGATACCCATGGAATTAGAAGAATTCTCTCTCCCTGACCGGTGGCACTGGTGACATCGGAAAGAGAAAATGTCTTTTCATGGGTAGAACAGGGAGAACTTGCATTTCTGTAGCGCCTTTCAGCACCTTGGGTGGTGCAAAAGCACTTCACAGCCAACAAAATATGTCTGAAGTCTGTTCACTGATGCAATGCAGTAAACGAGGCAGCAGATTTGCGCACAGCAAGATCCCACAAACAGCAACCAGATCGGTTGTTGGGGAGACCAGAACTCGGGGCCATCAGTATAAGACAGTCACTAATAAACCCAACGGGGAATTCAGGAGAAACTCCTTTACACAGAGAGTGGGGAGAGGGTGGAACTCGCTCCCACAGGGAGTGGTCGAGGTGAATAGTATCGATACCTTTAAGTGGGGGAAGCTGAATAAGCACATGAGAGAGAAAGGGATAGAAGGATGTGCTGAACACTGCAGTAAGTGACGTAATTCCTCTGACCTTATTTTTAAATCTGACTGTAAGAATTGTAGTATGATTCAACATTCCACAGACACATTCTGTTCCTGAGTTACACAGTAAGGACAAAGGTTAAAAAGATTGAATAGAGGATGAAAACTCACATTTGCCTGACCTTTTAATCACAAACGTTTCTTGGTCTTGTATCAGAGGCTGGATTAGTGTTGAACAGCTGCGTGAGCAGAAGTAGACAGAAACACGCTTGTTCACTACTCTGCTCTTCCCCTCAGATTCAAAGGCCAACCAAACAACCACGTTTGCATTTTATCCCAGTCCAAATGTCAGCCCTGCTCCTCCAGGGCCCTGAGTTTGACAGAGCCTCCTTGAGATGGGGTTCGGTGTGTGACAGACACACTGTCATCTGGAGTCAGGAGATTGGGAGTTTGAGTTCCGTTCCAGAGACTCGAGCCTTATGGTCCAGGCTGATGCTCCTGGGTGCCAGTACTGGAGGAGTGCTGCACTGCCGCAGGTGCCATCTCTCAAGAGGGGTGTAACAAAAAAACTCCACATGGCCACTGTTGGAAGAAGAGGGGGCACAGTGGTTGGGGGTTTAAGATGGGAGAGCTTCTCCCCAGTGCCCTGGAGCTAATGCTTGTCCCCCAATCAACATCATTAAAACAGATTATCTGGTGGCTATCACATTGCTGTTAATGGGATCTTGCTGTGCACAAATTGCTGCCATGTTTCCTACATTAAGACAGGGGCTGCACTTTAGAAAAAGTACTTCATTGGCTGTAAAGTGCTTTGGGGCATCCTGAGGATGTGAAAGGCACTACAGAAATGCAGGTTTGAGATTGCTAAATGGTCAAAGACCTCAGTTCATCTACCATCCAGCAACTAATCAATCAGTTCCCTATCAGTTAGTCTACAGCTGGTGAGATTAGGAGTCCCTTGGCTAAACTGTGTAACCCAATGCAGAGAGGAACTGAGCGAAGAATCTCAACAACAAATTGCATTTACATAGCGCCTTTAACTAGTAGTCCCCAGGCACATCACAGGAGCATTATCGAACAGAATTTGATACCGAGACACATGACAAGATGTTAAGGACAGGTGACTGACTAAAAGCTTAGTCAAAGAGGTTGGTTTTAAGCAGTGTCTTAAAGGAGAAGCGTGGGGTGGAGAGGTTTAAGGAGGGAATTCCAGAGCTTAGGGAAGCCAGTGATGAAAACTGAGGATGCACAAGAGACCAGAATTAGAGGAGTGCAGAGAACTCAGAGGGTTGTGGGGCTGTAACCTCTGGATATTACAGAGATAGGGAGGGGATGAGTCCATGGAGGATCTGAATATGAGGATGACAATGTTAAAATTGAGACGTTGCCAGACCACGAGCCAATGTAAGTCAGGAAGCATAGTGAGGGTGAACACAATTTGGTGCAAGTTAGGAATCCAGGCAGGAAGAAAGGATAATACTGAAGACTTGTGACCTATGTCTGACATTTAATGCACCCTATAAAAGCCATGATATCAACCAGCTCTCCCACTCTCAATCAGATATGGACTCAATCATACAGCAAAAATAAAGAGTTGGCGGGAGTGCTGGGAGTAAACAATACTCAAAATTTCTGCACTGACCAACAGATTCATTCAGATTGGAGCAGCTAGCTTTGAAGTTCGGTTAGGCTGTAACTCCAGCAGGAAAGAATAGTCATTTATCAGAGAGTGCGATCTCTGCTTTATGTAGAGCAGGTTTAAGTTATATTTAGGTCATTCTACCAGTTCAAATTGGAGAGGTTTGGGGCAAGTCTTGCATTTTTATTTTGCCTCTTGTCCAGTGGTTTAATCACATCTGCTTTCAATTGATGTGAGTGGTGTGTGTGAAAACATGTGGCCACTGACTGAATCCAACTTCACACAAACCCTCCCCACCACCACTCACTCACCCCACACCACCCCCATGTGCGTGTGTGTGCCTGTGCACGTTCCTATGTGTGTGTGTGCTTGTCATGCTTGTGTGTGTGTGTGTGTGTGTGTGTGTGTGTGTGTGTCTGTGCACATGTGTCTGCGTCTGTCTGTGTAGGTCTGTGCCTGTTTGTGTGTGTAGGTCTGTGCCTGTTTGTGTGTGTAGGTCTATGCCTGTTTGTGTGTGTAGGTCTATGCCTGTTTGTGTGTGTAGGTCTGTGCCTGTTTGTGTGTGTAGGTCTGTGCCTGTTTGTGTGTGTAGGTCTATGCCTGTGTGTGTGTGTAGGTCTATGCCTGTTTGTGTGTGTGTGTGTGCTTCGCTTGGTAATTGGGAGCAGGACAGTGGAGGCAGTGAGGGAACAGAGTACAGATTGTTCAGTTTTTGTGGGGAAGGAGTGAGAGACTGGGTGTGGGAAAGTATAAACTCTTTCAGAAATTGGAACCTGGGGGACATGGCAAAAGCAACAATCCATGAAATAAAGACTGAGTGTCGCAATGTATTCCCGGGATATCGATGCTTCCCACAGAATTCCAGTGTCAGATGGGAATGTGCCCAAACCAAAGCCTGTTGGGGCCTCACACTCAAATTAAAAGTAAACTGCGTTTTCTCAACATTTTAACCAGCACCTTTTAATCATTGCTTTTGTCAGCTTTCCAAGGTTGATAGTTTTCTGCTCTAACCTCATCCTATTTAACTGGCAGATCTGAGAATTTAGAAAGGATAATGGGATCACGTAACACAGAGATTCACAGACCAGCTCTGTATTAGTGAGAGAGTGAAGGAGATCAGGGAGCGAGAGACAGACCGAGACAGTGAGTGATACAGTCAAAAAGAGCGATACTCCACACGGGAAGTGGCCCAACCCTGGCTAACTTAGAGAAACTAAGATGGTTTTAGATTAAAGGAAGGGGCTTATAATGTTGCCAAAAAGATGCAGCCAGAGCAAGAGCCGACACAGGCACGATGATTCGATACACACCCGCACTTTAAGCCAACTGGCTACTTTATTTTGGAGTGTGGTTCCTGTTGCAATGCAGGAAATGTGGCAACCAATTTGCGCACAGCAAGCTCCCACAATCAGCAATGTGAGGATGACCAGACTATCATTTTTGTGATGTTGATTAAGGGATAAATATTGGTCAGGACAGAGGAGAACCCCCCTCCCCCACTCAACTTCCAAATTGTGTCGTGGGATCTTTGCTCATTCATTCGTGGGATGTGGACTTCACTGGCTGGGCCGACATTTATTGCCCATCCCTAATTGCCCCTTGAGAAGGTGGTGGTGAGCTGCCTTCTGGAACCGCTGCAGTCCATGTGGTGTAGGCACACCCACAGTGCTGTTAGGGAGGGAATTCCAGGATTTTGACCCAGCGACAGTGAAGGAACGGCCGATATATTTCCAAGTCAGGATGGTGAGTGACTCGGAGGGGAACTTCCAGGTGGTGATATGTCCTATATAGTAATGGTCGTGGGTTTGGAAGGTGCTGTCAACGGAGCCTTGGTGAATTCCTGCAGTAAGAAGGCAGACAGGGCCTCAGTGTAATAACGAATCTGAAAGACTGCACCTCTGACAATGCAGCACCCCCTCGGAGTGGCAGCTCCATATTTATCTTCCAAGTCCTGGCGGGACCCACTGAGAGATTCAGCGGCCCAGCCAGAAGTCCAGTGACTTACGGCGGTGGGGGGGGGGAGTCTGGGGGGTCCCAGTGGCAGACAGGGCCGAAAACCTTCCCACCCACCCCACCCCACCCCGGAATGGGACTTGAACCCAGCACTTTAAGGCTCAGAGATGAGGGAAAAACCCAGTGAGAGAGACTGGATGAGGTTGTCAGTCAGGGTATGAAAGATGAGTCAGCCCTTGCCTGAAGGCCCTTTCAGTTTGTCTCTACACTGTTTTTTCTGTTTTAGTTGGTTCCATGAAGTTTCTTTACATCGTCCCAATCTTTAAATGTTCTTCCTTTCACCCCCACACTGCCCCCATCACCCCACTGTCAAAACACGTTTGTCCTCCGATTGACTCTCTCCTGGTACCCGCTCTGCCACCCCCTCCACCCAGCCCTTAAACCCACCCTCCCAATCTGATCCTCACCCTCCTTGACAGCGCCTCGTTTCCCATTGCCATGAAGGGCTGTCCCAGATCATTAAATCCAACCCCATCCCACCCACCATCTCCTGCAGTTCCCACAAAAACAGGCAGCGAAAGGGGCTTCGCTAACCCCGCCCCACCCCCACCATCCCATGTAGGTTGGAGCCTCAATTGCATCATTGGACTCCCTCCGCCCTTTGTCTAAAGTTTGGCTTTAGACTGTGGTGCTGTTCTGTTCTTGGCTGTAACCATGTCTGAAAGGCCGAAATTTCCCAGACAGTAGCGGGGGCTGGTGGGGGTTGGGGGCTGCGGGGGAGGGACACAGAGTCCCACCACACTAGGGCTTGCCAGCCCTCCAGGGTTCTCCCTGGACTCTCAAAGAATTGAAAGCCGATCCTGAACACTACTGTCTGCAATGACAAGGAGACATATTGCGGGGGCGTTAGCAATAATGGTGCAGCTTTCCAATTCCTCTGCTGGTTGATCCTGATGAAATGCAGAGGGGGAATGAAAGACTGCTTTCGATTGGACAGGGATCAGGAGGTCATCTGGTGAAACCTCCAGGAATAGGTCCAAGCAGAGTTGGCAACCTGACTGTTTGCCTGTAGAGACGATCCTCCTGTTTATCCAGCAAGTACGTGACACGTACAAACCAGGATATATTGATGGTCTGGTTGTTATTAAACTCTGATCCAATCAGCTCTGAGTTCAAATCACATACAGGCAGCCTGCAAATTTTGAAATCCATTTAAAATAAATATGGAATTCAAAACATTTGGCCTGACTTAGGGCAAAACTGATTCTTGTGGCACTAGAGTCAGTCACCTGGATGAGTGCAGCTCCCACAACACTCAAGAAGCTCGACACCATCCAGGACAAAGCAGCCCCGCTTGATTGGCACCACATCCACAAACATTCACTCCCTCCACCACTGACGCACAGTAGCAGCAGTGTGTGTACCATCTACAAGATGCACTGCAGGAACTCACCAAGGCTCCTTCAACAGCACCTTCCAAACCCACGACCACTACCATCTAGAAGGACCAAGGGCAGCAGACACATGGGAACACCACCACCTGGAAGTTCCCTCCAAGTCACTCACTATCCTGACTTGGAAATATATCACCGTTCCTTCACTGTTCCTGGGTCAAAATCCTGGAATTCCCTTCCTAACAGCACTGTGGATGTACCTACACCACATGGACTGCAGCGGTTCAAGAAGGCAGCTCACCACCACCTTAAGGGCAACTAGGGATGGGCAATTAATGCTGGCCTAGCCAGCGACACCCGCTTGCCATGAATGAATACATTTTTAAAAACTAAGGAGATAAATTAAAGATATTTATCAAAAGAACCAGATGAGCAGTCAGTTAAGATGCAATATTAACTTTTAAAAGGGGAATTGGATAAATACTTGAAGGGGAAAATTTACAGGGCTATGGGGGGGAAGAGCAGGGATTAGTGGGATTAATTGGAGAGATCTTTCAAAAAGCCAGCACAGGTACAATGAGACGAACGGCCTCTTGCTGTGCTGCAAGCCCTAAGCTCTAGAATCCCAACCCTAAACCTCTCCGTCTCTCTCTCTCTCTCCATCTCTCTCTCTCTCTCTTTAAGATGTCCCTGCCTCTTTTGCACAAGCCTTCTAACTTGTGGCTTAGTGAGAAGTTTGAGTTGATAATTGCTCCCGTGAAGCACCTTGGGACATTTTGCTACATTAAAGGTGCTATATAAATGCAAGTTTTAGTTGTTGCTGAGGAAGTACATTTATAGATTTGAAGAGCAATCAATGAACTGAGAATGGGAGAGCAGACCATTGCAGTCTCGACAAATGAGAGGCAAGTTTGTAACACGAGTGAAGTTAGAGGTGTCAACCGCAGCTCAGTGCGCCACCCTCACCTCCGAGTTAGAAGTCGGGGTTCAAGTCCCACTGCCTGTGCAGTACTGAGGGAGTGCTGCATTGTCAGAGATGCCGCCGTTCCACTTTCTGGAGAATGGAGAAGGGGTTCATAAGTTCTCCCCGGTGTGCTTATTTATCTCTCGAGCAACACCGCCAAAACCACATTACCCAATCATTATCACTTTGTTGTTTGTGGGATCTTTCTGTGCGTAAAATGGCCACCATGCTTCTGCGTTACAACATGCTTCATTGGCTGTAAAGTGCTTTGGGATGTTCTGAGGCTGTAGATGGTGTGATAAAAATTAATTCCTTCCTTAATTTTTTCTTTCATAGAAACATAGAAACTAGGAGCAGGAGGAGGCCATTCGGCCCTTCGAGCCTGCTCCGCCATTCATTATGATCATGGCTGATCATCCAACTCAGTAACCTGCTCCCACTTTCTCCCCATACCCTTTGATCCCTTTTGCCCCAAGAGCTATATCTAACTCCTTCTTGAAAACATACAATGTTTTGGCCTCAACTACTTTCTGTGGTAACGAATTCCACAGGCTCACCACTCTCTGGGTGAAGAAATTTCTCCTCATCTCAGTCCTAAATGGTCTACCCCATATCCTCAGACTGTGACCCCTGGTTCTGTACTCCCCCACCATCGGGAACATCCTTCCTGCATCTACCCTGTCTAAAACAAAAATAAAAATACCTGGAAAAACTCAGCAGGTCTGGCAGCATCTGCGGAGAGGGACACATAACTTTTCGAGTCTTGAAGAGTCATATGGGCTCGAAACGTTAACTGTGTCCCTCTCCGCAGATGCTGCCAGACCTACTGAGTTTTTCCAGGTATTTTTATTTTTGTTTTGGATTTCCAGCATCCGCAGTTTTTTGCTTCTACCCTGTCTAATCCTGTTAGAATTTTACAGGTTTCTATGAGATCCCCCCTCATTCTTCTGAACTCCAGCGAATATAATGCTAACCGACTCAATCTCTCCTCATATGTCAGTCCTGCCATCCCAGGAATCAGTCTGGTAAACCTTCGCTGCACACACTGTATAACAAGAACATCCTTCCTCAGATAAGGAGACCAAAACTGCACACAATATTCCAGGTGTGGTCTCACCAAGGTCCTGTACAATTGCAACCAGACATCCCTGTTCCTGTACTCGAATCCTCTGGCTATGAAAGCCAACATACCATTTGTCTTCTTTACCGCCTGCTGCACCTGCATGCTTACCTTCAGCGACTGGTGTACAAGGACACCCAGGTCTCATTGCACATTCCCCTCTCTCAATTTATAGCCATTCAGATAATAATCTGTCTTCCTGTTTTTGCTACCAAAGTGGATAACTTCACATTTATCCACATTATACTGCATCTGCCATGCATTTGCCCACTCACTCAGCTTGTCCACATCACACTGAAGCATCTCTGCATCCTCCTCACAGCTCACCCTCCCACCCAGCTTTGTGTCATCTGCAAATTTGGAGATATTACATTTAATTCCCTTATCTAAATCATTAATATATATTGTGAATAACAGGGGTCCCAGCACCGATCCCCACTAGTCACTGCCTGCTATTCAGAAAAAGACCCGTTTATTCCTACCCTGTTTCCTGTCTGCCAAGCAGTTCTCTATTCATCTCAATACACTAGCCCCAATCCCATGTGCTTTAATTTTACACGCCAATCTCTTATGTGGGACTTTGTCGAAAGCCTTCTGAAAGTCCAAATAAACCACATCCACTGGCTCCCCCTCATCAACTCTACTAGTTACATCCTCAAAAAATTCCAGTAGATTTGTCAAGCATGATTTCCCTTTCATAAATCCATGCTGACTCTGTCCGATTCTGCCATTGTTTTCCACGTGCTCAGCTATTAAATCTTTTATAATGGACTCTAGAATTTTCCCCACTACCGATGTCAGGCTGACTATAATTCCCTGTTTTCTCTCTGCCTCCCTTTTTAAATAGTGGGGTTACATTAGCTACCCTCCAATCTGTAGGAACTGTTCCAGAGTCTATAGAATCTCGGAAGATGACCACCAGTGCATCCACTATTTCTAGGGCCACTTCCTTAAGTACTCTGGGATGTAGATTATCAGGCCCTGGGGATTTATCGGTCTTCAGTCCCATCAATTTCCCCAACACTATCTCTCTACTAATACTGATACCTTTCAGTTCCTCCCTCTCACTAAACCCTGTGTTCCCCAACATTTCTGGTATGTTATTAGTGTCCTCCTTTGTGAAGATAGAACCACAGTATGTATTTAGTTGGTCAGCCATTTCTTTGTTCACCATTATAAATTCCCCTGTTTCTGACTGTAAGGGACCTACATTTGTCTTCACCAATCTTTTTCACTTCAAAAAGGAAATTGCATAATTATCTGAAGAAATAAGAACTTGCTACAGAGCTAGGAGGAAAATGAGACAGAGTGGGATTAGCAAAACCAAGGGCCAGCACTGGCACGATGAGCTGATCAGTCTCCTGTGCCGTAATCATTCGATGATTTTTTCCTGATGATTGTTCTGAACTGACACACTAAAGGAGGATTTTATCAACATTCCTCCTTTCAAAGGATTCCTGATTGTGAAAACCCTCCGTCAGAGGTTGGAGCTACACCCAATAGAGCGGGAAGAATCTACAGCTAGGATCCAAGAGAAGGTGTGAAATCCATTGTCACTTTGAAAATCATTGTCACAAGAAGCAATTTAATGTTAATATAATTTAATGTTAATATAATGATAGTACGTGATCATTCAACCAAAGATGGTGCGGAAATCATTCCCAGGACTGAGAGATTCATCAGGAAAGGCTGAACAGGCCGGGGCTTTTTTCTCTCAATGTGAGAAGGCCGAGGGTGACCTGATCGAGGTCTTTAAAATTCTGAACGGGTTTTGATAGGGTAGACGTAGAGAAGATGTTTCCAATTGTAGGGAGGACCAGAACTCGGGGCCATCAGTATCAGACAGTCACTAATAAATCCAATGGGGAATTCAGGAGAAACTCCTTTACCCAGAGAGTGGGGAGAATGTGGAACTCGCTCCCACAGGGAGTGGTCGAGGTGAATAGTATCGATACATTTAAGGGGGAAGCTGGATAAACACATGAGGGAGACAGGAATAGAAGGATAGGCTGATAGGGTGAAGCAATACTGAATGAAGGGTGTGGAGATTCAGTGTGACATTCTGTGGTTATGGTCAATCTGTAATAAATAACCTCTTACCTGCTGGAGGCTCCTGGATCGGTGTCTCCAAGTGTGGAGCAGGTACCCGAGCTCTAAGGGTATGCAACTCGGCTCTGATCTGCTGCAGCTCCTTGTTCAGTTTTGGGCAGAGACCCTGCTCATCTGGCATTGCCCTGCTGGGTCCTGGCTTCTCAAACTGCCCCTCCAAGGCCCTGAGCCTGTCGTGTAGGCCCAACACCAAGAGGAAGACCTCCTGGAGCTTCTTGGCACTCTCCTGATGCCACTTGACCGTGCCCTCATGCCTCAGCTCCAACAGCTTGGCAAGGCGGGTGCTAGTTATGTCTGCAGGGTGCTGGCGGGCAGGACCCTGGGCCCCAAAGCTATTGGCCAGCGCCTGGCGCACCTCAGAGCGAATTCCCTTGAGTTCGTCGGCCAGGATCCCGTTGACGGAATGCAGGAGCATGTTCTGACGCATCTGGGAGTCTTCCAGCATCACAAATGCCTTGTCCCAGCGAGAGAGATCCTTGCGACAGGGGCACGTCTCATCTGTGGGATTGTGATAACAACACAGATTAAACAAGAGAACGGAGCTGGAGCAGCAACTGATCAACATACCACCCAAGACCCTCCCGTCAAACTAGGCTCAAAACAGGACAGGATCCTCACCAGGCCAAGGAAGACATGGTTTCTCTCTGCCAGACCTGCTGAGTTTTCCAGCACTTTCTGTTTTTATTTCAGGTTTTACACCCCTCACTCTCTCCCTCGCTTTCTCTCTCTCTCTCACAGTCTCTCACTCTCTCTCTCTCACACTCTCTCACTCTCTCTCTCACACAGTCTCTTTCTTTTGCCCACCTTCTTAGTTTTCCATCCCTCCCTCAGAATCAGAATCACAGAATCACAGTGCAGAAGAGGCCCTTCGGCCCATCGAGTCTGCAACGACATGTGAGAAACACCTGACCTACCTACCTAATCCCATTTACCGGCACTTGGCCCATAGCCTTGAATGTTATGACGTGCCAAGTGCTCATCCAGGTACTTTTTAAAGGATGTGAGGCAACCCACATCCACCACCCTCCCAGGCAGCGCATTCCAGACCGTCACCACCCTCTGGGTAAAAAAAATTTTCCTCACATCCCCCCTAAACTTCCTGCCCCTCACCTTGAACTTATGTCCCCTCGTGACTGACCCTTCAACTAAGGGGAACAGCTGCCCCGTATCCACCCTGTCCATGCCCCTCATAATATTGTACACCTCGATCAGGTCGCCCCTCAGTCTTCTCTGCTCCAACGAAAACAACCCAAGTCTATCCAACCTCTCTTCATAACTTAAATGTTTCATCCCAGGCAACTTCCTGGTGAATCTCCTCTGCACCCCCTCCAGTGAATCACATCCTTCCTATAATGTGGCGACCAGAACTACGCACTGTACTCCAGCTGTGGCCTCACCAAGGTTCGATACAACTCCAAAATAACCTCCTTACTTTTGTAATCTATGCCTCGATTGATAAAGGCAAGTGTCCCATATGCCTTTTTCACCACCCCCCTAACATGTCCCTCCATCTTCAGAGATCTATGGACACACACGCCAAGGTCCCTTTGTTCCTCATAACTTCCTAATGCCATGCCGTTCATTGAATACATCCTTGTCAAGGTGTATCACCTCACACTTTTCAGGGTTAAATTCCATCTGCCACTTATCTGCCCATTTGACCATCCCGTCTATATCTTCCTGTAGCCCAAGACACTCAACCTCACTGTTAACCACCTGGCCAATGTTTGTGTCATCCGCAAACTTATTAATCCTACCCCCCACATAGTCATCTATGTCGTTTATATAAATGACAAATAATAGGGGACCCAGCACAGATCCCTGTGGTACACCACTGGACACAGGCTTCCAGTCACTAAAACATCCTTCTGTCATCACCCTCTGTCTCATACAACTAAGCCAATTTTGAACCCACCTTATCAAATTACCCTGTATCCCATGTGCATTTGCCTTCTTTATAAGTCTCCCATGTGGGACCTTGTCAAAGGCTTTGCTGAAATCCATATAAACCACATGAACTGCACTACCCTCATCTACACACCTGGTCGCCTCCTCAAAAAATTCAAATTTGTCAGGTATGACCTCCCTCTGACAAAGCCATGCTGACTATCCCTGATCAAACCTTGCCTCTCCAAGTGGAGACAGATCCTCTCCTTCAGAAATTTCTCCAATAGTTTCCCTACCATTGACGTGAGACTCACTGGCCTGTAGTTCCCTGGCTTCTCTCTGCAATCCTTCTTGAATAGCGGTACCACATTAGCTGTTTTCCAGTGCTCTGGCACCTCCCCCGTGGCCAGAGAGGAATTAAAAATTTGGGTCAGAGCCCCTGCGATCTCCTCCCTTGCCTCCCTCAGCAGTCTGGGACACAAATCATCGAGACCTGGAGGTTTGTCCAATTTTAAGCCTGCCAACACCTCCAATATCTTGATAAAAACAAAAAACTGTGGATGCTGGAAATCCAAAACAAAAACAGAAATACCTTGAAAATCTCAGCAGGTCTGGCAGCATTGGCGTAGAAGAGTAAAGTTGACGTTTCGAGTCCTCATGACGCTTCAACAGAACTAAGTAAAAATGGGAAAGGGGTGAAATATAATCTGGTTTAAGGGGGAGGGAAGAAGGGGGTGGGGGGGTGTTGTTGGGACAAGCAAACATTGATAGGAGGAGATAACCAAAAGATGTCACAGACAAAAGAACAAAGAACACCTCTTTGTTCTTTTGTCTGTGACATCTTTTTGTTATCTCCTCCTATCACTGCTTGCTTGTCCCAACAAACCCCCCCCCCAATCTTTCTTCACCCCCACCTTTAAACCAGCCTATATTTCACCCCTTTCCCATTTCTACCTCCAGTACCTTGTCACTCCCTATATCAATTTGCTCAAGAACCTCGCAGTCTCAGTCCCCAAGTTCGATACCTTTATCCTCATTCTCTTGGGTGAAGACGGACATGAAGTATTCATTCAACACTCAACCGATGTCCTCTGGCTCCACCCATAGATTGCCCCCTTGGTCCTTAATGGGCCCTACTCTTTCCCTGGTTATCCTCTTCCAGTTGATATAATTATAGAATATCTTGGGATTTTCCCTACTTTTACCAGCCAGAGCTTTCTCATATCCACTCTTTGCTCTCCTAATAGCTTTATTAAGCTCCACCCTGCACTTCCTGTACTCCACTAATGCCTCCACTGATTTGCTTCCCTTGTACCTGTTAAAAGCTTCTCTTTGCCTTCTCATCGTATCCTGAATATCTCTGGTCATCCATGGTTCTCTGGGCTTGTTACTCCTTCCTATCACCCAAGAGGCAGCATGTTGGGCCTGTACCCTCCCCATTTGCTTTTTGAACATACCCCACTGTTCCTCTGTAGATTTCCCCACAAGTAACTGTTCCCAGTCTACCTTGGCCAGATCCTGCCTTATTTTGTATAATAATAATCATCACGTTCATTCCTTTAATACAGCACGGGGTTAGATACAGAGTAAAGCTCCCTCTACACTGTCTCCATCAAACACTCTCAGGACAGGTACAGCACGGTGTTAGATACAGGGTAAAACTCCCTCTACACTGTTCCCATCAAACACTCCCAGGACAGGTACAGCACAGAGTTAGATACAGAGTAAAGCTCCCTCTACACTGTCTCCATCAAACACTCCCAGGACAGGAACAGCACAGGGTTAGATACAGAGTAAAGCTCCCTCTACACTGTCCCCATCAAACACTCCCAGGACGTGTACAGCACGGGGTTCGATACAGAGTAAAGCTCCCTCTACACTGTCCACATCAAACACTCCCAGGACAGGTACAGCACGGGAAAGCTCCCTCCACACTGTCCCCATCAAACACTCCTAGGACAGGTACAGCACGGGGTTACCTGCAGAGTAAAGCTCCCTCTACACTGTCCCCATCAAACACTCCCAGGACAGGTACAGCATGGCATTAGATGCAGAGTAAAGCTCACTCTACACTGTCCCCATCAAACGCTCCCAGGACAGGTACAGCACGGTATTAGATACAGAGTAAAGCTCCCTCTACACTGTCCCCATTAAGCACTCCCAGGACAGGTACAGCACAGGGTTAGATGCAGAGTAAATTTCCCTCTACACTGTCCCCATCAAACACTCCCAGGACAGGTATAGCACAGGGTTAGATGCAGAGTAAAACTCCCTCTACACTGTCCCCATCAAACCCTCATAGGACAGGTACAGCACAGGGTTAGATGCAGAGTAAATCTCCCTCTACACTGTCCCCATCAAACAATCCCAGGCAGGTACAGCATGGGATTAGATACAGAGTAAAGCACGTGGAGAGTGGAGCAGCGTGAGGACAGCGGTGGTAGGAGATAAAATCCGGCAGCAGAAAGCTCCTTCAACCTGTTTCTATCTCTCAGAGCTGAAGTGTGAAGTTAAAGCAAAACAGGTAGGTGATTGGTGGCTTTCTCTTCCATGTCTCCTTTGATTGACCAAGTGGTTTAAATCAGGATACGTTATTACAGCTGAAGAATACAGTTAAGAAATTCACTTTAAAAATATTTAACATCCAAAGTAATTAATTAAATAGAATAGCGATGGCAGGGCAGGTGATGTGTTGCAGCTGTGGGATGTGGGTCCTGCTGGATGCTGCTGTGACCCAGGGTAACCATCTGCAACAGCAGGTTTAGGCTGCTCGAGGAACTTCGGTTCAAAGTTGATGAGCTGGGGTCAGAGCTTCGGACACTGTGACACAACCGGGATGGGGAGAGTTAGCTGGACACTGTGTTTCGGGAGACAGTCACACCCCTTAGATTAATTACATCAAATTTTGACCTTGGTCAGGGATAGGAGGGTGTGACTGCGAATGAGGCAGATATGGGAATCCAGAATTTAGCTTTGGAGGAGCCACAGCCAGTGCCCTTGTCCAACAGGTACGAGGTTCTTGCTCCCAGTGCGGACGAGGGCACAGACTACCGGGAGGATGAGCAAACTGACCACAGCACCGTGGTACAGAGCGTCATTCAAGTGGGAGGAGAAAAAAGAAATGTAGTAGTAAAAGGGGATAACCAGCGAGGGGAATAGATACTGTTCTCTGCAGCAAAGATAGAGAGTCCCGAAGGCAGTGTTGCCTGCCTGGTGCCAAGGTTATGGGAATCTCTTCTGGGCTGAAAAGGAACTTGGAGTGGAAGGGGAAGGATCCAGTTGTCGTGCTCCACGTAGGTACCAACGACAGTGGAAGGGGAAGGAGGTTCTGTTGAGGGACTACGAGCACCTCGCAGCTACATTAAAAAACAGAACCACAAAGGTAATAATCTCTGGATTACTACCTGAGCCCTGTGCATATTGGCATGGGGTAAATAAAATTAGAGAAGTAAATGCATGGCTCAAAGATTGGTGTGGGAGAAATGGGTTTCGATTCATAGGGCACTGGCACCAGTACTGGGGAAGGAAGGAGCTGTTCCCTTGGGACAGGCTTCATTTGAATCATGCTGGGACCAGTATCCTGGTGAATCATATAACTAGGGTTGTAGACAGGAAATTAAACTAAATAGTGGGGGGCGGGGGGGAGGGTTCAATTGAAGGGAAGTTTAAAAAATTAAAAAGAAACGAGAGAGCAGAGGTGCAGGGTAGTGAAGATGCAAATGATAATCAAAGTGTGACAGGGAAGAGTAGAAACTAGGCAGAAGAGTGTAGCAGAAATCAGAACCAGAATGAGCAATAATGGTAAAAAGTCGAAACTTAAGGCTCTTTATCTGAACGCAGGCATCATTTGTAACAAGGTAGATGTGTCCACGGCACAAATAGAAATAAATGAATATGAGTTGATAGCTATTACAGAGACGTGACTGCAGGGTGACCAAGACCGGGAACTCAATATTGAAGGGTATTCGATGTTCCGGAAAAATAGGCAAAAAGGAAAAGGAGGTGGGGTAGCTTTGTTAATAAAGGAAGGTATCGGTACGGTGGTGAGTAGTGATATAGGTGCAATAGATCGTGATGTGGATCAGTTTGGGTGGATCTAAGGAATAGCAAGGGGAATAAGTCACGGGTGGGAGTCGCTACAGACCCCCGAAGAGTTGCCTCACTGTAGGACAAAGTATAAATCAGGAAATAGTGGCGGTGTGTAAGAAGCTCCCTCTACGTTGTCCCCATCAAACACTCCCAAGACAGGTACAGCACGGGATTAGACACAGAGTACAGCTCCTTCTACACTGTCCCCATCAAACACTCCCAGGACAGGTACAGCCCTGGGTTAGATACAGAGTAAAGCTCCCTCTACACTGTCCCCATCAAGTGCTCCCACAACAGGTACAGCATGGGGTTAAATACAGAGTAAAGCTCCCTCTACACTGTCCCCATCAAACACTCCCAGGACAGGTACAGCACGGGGTTAGATACAGAGTAAATCTCCCTCTACACTGTTGTATTTTTGTGAGTTAAGACCACAGCTCAGTAGAGCATTCCTGTCTGCAGTTGTGTGACGCTCTCAGTTTCTGAAACAGTGCCCTGTGTCAGGACACTTCTCCACTGAAGGATCAAGAGTGAGTCACTGTTTAATCTGCAGCTAAGAAGCGCAACCACTAATGTGTCCCTGAGTGGGATTCCGACCTCTTCTGACGTTGTTAATGAATTCTTTCTGGGAATATAATAAATAGGAACAGTCTCAACTCGTGATTAAAACAAGCTGGTGGGTTGGGCTGGAGGGACTATTCAGCTCATGCATCCCACAGTTGAAGCAGTCCATGTCCAAATGCAGCACGACCTGGACAATATCCAGGCTTGGGCTGACAAGTGACAAGTAATATTGGCACCACACAAGTGCCAGGCAATGACCATATCCAACAAGAGAGAATCTAACCATCACCCCTTGATGTTCAATGGCATTACATCACTGAATCCCCCACTATCAACATCCTGGGGGTTACCATTGACCAGAAACTGAACCGGACTAGCCATATAGATACTGTGGCTACAAGAGCAGGTCAGAGGCTGGGAATTCTGCGATGAGTAACTCACCTCCTGACTCCCCAAAGCCTGTCCACCATCTACAAGGCACAAGTCAGGAGTGTGATGGAATACTCTCCACTTGCCTGGATGAGTGCAGCTCCAACAACACTCAAGAAGCTCGACACCATCCAGGACAAAGCAGCCCCGCTTGATTGGCACCACATCCACAAACATTCCTCCACCACCGACGCACAGTAGCAGCAGTGTGTGTACCATCTACAAGATGCACTGTAGGAACTCACCAAGGCTTCTTAGACAGCACCTTCCAAACCCACGACCACTACCATCTAGAAGGACAAGTGCAGCAGACACATGGGAACACCACCACCTAGAAGTTCCCCCCTAAGTCACTCACCATCCTGACTTGGAAATATATCGCCGTTCCTTCACTGTCACTGG
The DNA here is from genome assembly GCA_026770705.1 of Isurus oxyrinchus. Classification (NCBI taxonomy): domain Eukaryota; kingdom Metazoa; phylum Chordata; class Chondrichthyes; order Lamniformes; family Lamnidae; genus Isurus; species Isurus oxyrinchus. The sequence continues at coordinate 35,881 of JANJGN010000834.1, forward strand.
GTCAAAATCCTGGAATTCCCTCCCTAACAGCACAGTGGGTGTACCTACACCACATGGACTGCAGCGGTTCAAGAAGGCAGCTCACCACCACCTTCTCAAGGGCAATTAGGGATGGGCAATAAATGCTGGCCCAGCCAGCGACACTCACGTCTGGTGAATGAATAAAGGAATGTTGGCCTGATGTGTGAATGTCTCTCTCTGCTGTGAGGGTTCCGTGTGTGTGTTGAGTAGCCTGGAATCGATGTTGAGGATCCGAGGGCAACTCCCCCTCCTGACTGTATACCACTGTGCAGCCCCCTCTGCTGGGTCTGCCTGCCAGTGGGACAGGATATACCCAGGGATGGTGATGGTGGAGTCTGACATTATCCGTAAGGTATGATTCCATGAGGATGATTATGTCAGTCTGTTGCTTGACTAGTCTGTGAGACAGCTCTCCCAATTTTGGTACTAGCCCCCCGATGTTAGTAAGGAGAACTTTGCAGGGTCGACAGGGCTGAGTTTGCTGTTGTTGTTTCTGGTGCCTCAGTCAAAATGCTGCCTTTATACAGTGAGGCCAGTAATTAGAAATTGAGAACAGAAAACACTCACCCTGCTGAATAAACAGTGACTCTGTACAGTTACACAGTGAGTGATCCTCACCCTGCTGAATAAACAGTGACTCTGTACAGTTACACAGTGAGTGATCCTCACCCTGCTGAATAAACAGTGACTCTGTAGAGTTACACAGTGAGTGATCCTTACCCTGCGGAATAAACAGTGACTCTGTACAGTTACACAGTGAGTGATCCTTACCCTGCTGAATAAACAGTGACTCTGTACAGTTACACAGTGAGTGACCCTCACCCTGCTGAATAAACAGTGACTCTGTACAGTTACACAGTGAGTGATCCTCACCCTGCTGAATAAACAGTGACTCTGTACAGTTATACAGTGAGTGATCCTCACCCTGCTGAATAAACAGTGACTCTGTACAGTTACACGGTGAGTGATCCTCACCCTGCTGAATAAACAGGGACTCTGTACAGTTACACAGTGAGTGATCCTCACCCTGCTGAATAAACAGTAACTCTGTACAGTTACACAGTGAGTGATCCTCACCCTGCTGAATAAACAGTGACTCTGTACAGTTACACAGTGAGTGATCCACACCCTACTGAATAAACAGTGACTCTGTACAGTTACACAGTGAGTGATCCTCACCCTGCTGAATAAACAGTAACTCTGTACAGTTACACAGTGAGTGATCCTCACCCTGCTGAATAAACAGTGACTCTGTACAGTTACACAGTGAGTGATCCACACCCTACTGAATAAACAGTGACTCTGTACAGTTACACAGTGAGTGATCCTCACCCTGCTGAATAAACAGTGACACTGTACAGTTACACAGTGAGTGATCCTTACCCTGCTGAATAAACAGTGACTGTAGAGTTACACAGTGAGTGATCCTTACCCTGCTGAATAAACAGTGACTCTGTAGAGTTACACAGTGAGTGATCCTCACCCTGCTGAATAAACAGTGACTCTGTACAGTTACACAGTGAGTGATCCTTACCCTGCTGAATAAACAGTGACTCTGTACAGTTACACAGTGAGTGACCCTCACCCTGCTGAATAAACAGTGACTCTGTACAGTTTCACAGTAAGTGATCTTCACCCTGCTGAATAAACAGTGACTCTGTACAGTTACACAGTGAGTGATCCTTACCCTGCTGAATAAACAGTGACTCTGTACAGTTACACAGTGAGTGATCCTTACCCTGAATAAACAGTGACTCTGTACAGTTACACAGTGAGTGATCTTCACCCTGCTGAATAAACAGTAACTCTGTACAGTTACACGGTGAGTGATCCTTACCCTGCTGAATAAACAGTGACTCTGTACAGTTACACAGTGAGTGACCCTCACCCTGCTGAATAAACAGTGACTCTGTACAGTTACACAGTGAGTGATCCTTACCCTGAATAAACAGTGACTCTGTAGAGTTACACAGTGAGTGACCCTCACCCTGCTGAATAAACAGTGACTCTGTACAGTTACGCAGTGAGTGATCCTCACCCTGCTGAATAAACAGTGACACTGTACAGTTACACAGTGAGTGATCCTTACCCTGAATAAACAGTGACTCTGTACAGTTACACAGTGAGTGATCCTTACCCTGCTGAATAAACAGTGACTCTGTACAGTTACACAGTGAGTGATCCTTACCCTGAATAAACAGTGACTCTGTACAGTTACACAGTGAGTGATCTTCACCCTGCTGAATAAACAGTGACTCTGTAGAGTTACACAGTGAGTGATCCTCACCCTGCTGAATAAACAGTGACTCTGTACAGTTACACAGTGAGTGATCCTCACCCTGCTGAATAAACAGTGACTCTGTACAGTTACACAGTGAGTGATCCTCGCCCTGCTGAATAAACAGTGACTCTGTACAGTTACACAGTGAGTGACCCTCACCCTGCTGAATAAACAGTGACTGTACAGTTACACAGTGAGTGATTCTTGCTCTGCTGAATAAACAGTGACTCTGTAGAGTTACACAGTGAGTGACCCTCACCCTGCTGAATAAACAGTGACTGTACAGTTACACAGTGAGTGATCATTACCCTGAATAAACAGTGACTCTGTACAGTTACACAGTCCTCCACCAACTGCCCTTCCCCACCAACTGCCCTTCCCTCACCAACTGCTCTTCCCTTACCAACTGCCCTTCCCCACCAACTGCCCATCTTGCACCCAACTGCTCTTCTCCCATCAATTGCCCTTTTACCATCTATTGCCCTTCCCCCACCAATTGCCCTTTTACCATCTACTGCCCTTCCCACTCCAACTGCCCTTCTCCCACCAACTGCCCTTCCACACCAACTGCCCTTCTCCCACCAACTGCCCGTCCCTCACCAACTGCTCTTCCCCATCAACTGCCCTTCCCCCACCAACTGCCCTTCCCACTCCACCTGCCCTTCTCCCATCAACTGCCCTTCTCCCACCAACTGCCCTTCCCTCTCCAACTGCCCTTCTCCCACCAACTGCCCTTCCCTCTCCAACTGCCCTTCCCTCTCCAACTGCCCTTCTCCCACCCACTGCCCTTCCCTCACCAACTGCCTTCTCCCATCAACTGTCCTTTTCCCATCTACTGCCCTTCACCACCAACTGCCCTTCACCACCAACTGCCCTTCCCCACCAACTTCCCTTTCCCACCAACTGCCCTTCCCTCACCAACTGCCCTTCCCCACCAACTGCCCTTCCCCCACTAACTTTCCTTCCCCACCAACTGCCCTTCCCCACCAACTTCCCTTTCCCACCAAGTGCCCTTCCCCCACTAACTTCCCTTCCCCATCACTGCCCTTCCCCCACCAACTTCCCTTCCCCATCACTGCCCTTCCCCCACCAACTTCCCTTCCCCATCACTGCCCTTCCCCCACTAACTTCCCTTTCCCACCAAGTGCCCTTCCCCCACTAACTGCCCTTCCTCCACCAACTGCCCTTCCCCCACCAACTGCCCTTCTGCCACCAACTTCCCTTCCCCACCAAGTGCCCTTCCCCCACTAACTGCCCTTCCTCCACCAACTGCCCTTCCCCCACCAAGTGCCCTTCACCCACCAACTGCCCTTCTGCCACCAACTTCCCTTCTCCCACCAACTGCTCTTCCCTCTCCAACTGCCCTTCCCCCACTAACTGCCCTTGCCCCACCAACTGCCTTTCCCTCTCCAACTGCCCTTCCCCCACCAACTGCCCTTGCCCCACCAACTGCCCTTCCCTCTCCAACTGCCCTTCCCCCACCAACTGCCCTTCCCCCACCAACTGCCCTTCCCCCACCAACTGCCCTTCCCCCACCAACTGCCCTTGCCCCACCAACTGCCCTTCCCCCACCAACTGCCCTTCCCTCTCCAACTGCCCTTCCCCCACTAACTGCCCTTCCCCCACCAACTGCCCTTCTCCCACCAACTGCCCTTCCCCCACCAACTGCCCTTCCCTCTCCAACTGCCCTTCTCCCACCAACTGCCTTTCCCTCTCCAACTGCCCTTCCCCCACCAATTGCCCTTCCCTCTCCAACTGCCCTTCTCCCACCAACTGCCCTTCTCCCACCAACTGCCCAAGCTGCACCCAACTGCACTTCTCCCATCAACTGTCCTTTTCCCATCTACTGCCCTTCCCCACCAAGTGCTTTTCCCCCACCAACTGCCCTTCTTGCACCCAAATGCCCTTCCCCATCACTGCCCTTCTCCCACCAACTACCCTTCCCCCACCAACTGCCCTTCCGCCACCAACTTCCCTTCCCCACCAAGTGCCCTTCCCCCACTAACTGCCCTTCCCCACCAACTGCCCTTCCCCCACTAACTGCCCTTCCCCCACCACGTGCCCTTCCCCCACTAACTGCCCTTCCCCCACCAATTTCCCTTCCCCAACAAGTGCCCTTCCCCACCAACTGCCCTTCCCCACCAACTGCCCTTCCTCACCAACTGCCCTTCCTCACCAACTGCCCTTCCTCCACCAACTGCCATTCCCTCTCCAACTGCCCTTCTCCCAACTGTCCTTTCCCCACCAACTGCCCTTCTCCCACCAACTTCCTTTCCCCACCGTGCCCTCCCCCCAGCAGATGCAGTTCCCTCACCCACTTTCCCATGTCCCCTCCAGCCTTTGAAAATCGGAGCGTGATGCTGCCTCCCCCACAGCGTGCACCCCCCTGCAAACCAGTGCCCACCACCCCTGGCCCCATCACCCCCTGTCTCTGCCTCCCCTCCCTGCCCCGACCCCTGAGCACGTCCCTCCCCCTTCCTTCCACGCTGAGAGGGAGGAACACACCTTCTGTCTCGCTCCTGTCTTCGAGCGAATCCGGGTAGAGGAAGAAATTCTCATCCTCCCGGTAAAGATAACCAGCTACAAACGTTAAGGACGTGGCGAGGAGCAGGAGGATGAAGCCGGGCATTTTGGACAAATCTTTCTCCCTCTGATGCTGGCAGCCAGCTTTCTAGCAGCCGCTCCTGTGACTACAGAGTTCAGTGAAGAATGAACACACTCCTCTGGTCCCAATATAAAGTCTGCCTGTGACATCGTGGCCCCTCCTCACTGTGAGATGTAACACAAGCTCTCACACTCTCTCATCCCCCTCAGGCCAAGAGTGGGCGACCTCTTTGAGAGAAAAAGCATTTTCCAGTATGAAAAACACCAAGATAAACATTCAGTGTCGATGCGGGTTCCCTTGAGCTTGCCGTAAACTGTCCCACCAGACCAGCTCCACTTATTCCCACTCTCCATCCCAATCACTGAGTCACTACACACACTAAACCAACATTCACTACCATCAGTGGCAGCTCCAATCTTAACATACTGATCTCCCCAAATCGATGACCTCCCTCTCAGAGCCTTGGAAAAGAGAAGCAAAAGTGCAGTGTGGTCTTCAGAAATAGGTCAAAGTATGATTGGGTCAAAGGGCATGGACATAATCTATTCCAGGTTTCCAAGTCAAATATCCTCTCGACATTTTTCTACTTCAGACATAACATCTCTCATCCACATTTACAATGAAGGCTGACAGTGTAAGCATTTCACATTCTGATAATGAAACTACCCATAAATTGTTACAGTGAGGGGCATGGGATATATCAGAGTGTTACAGTGAGGGGTGTGGGATATATCAGAGTGTTACAGTGTGGGGTGTGGGATATATCAGAGTGTTACAGTGAGGGGTGTGGGGTATATCAGGGTGTTACGGTAAGGGTGTGGGGTATATCAGAGTGTGACAGTGAGGGGTGTGGGATATATCAGAGTGTTACAATGAGGAGTGTGGGATATATCAGTGTGTTATAGTGAAGGGTGTGGAGTAGGTCAGAGTGTTACAGTGAGGGGTGTGGTATATATCAGAGCGCTAAAAAAACGTGTTTGCAATATATTAGAGTGTAACATTAAGGGGTATGGGGTATATCAGAGTGTTACAGTGAGGGGAGTGTGGTATATCAGAGTGTTACTGTGCGGGGTGTGGGAAAAAGCGGAGTGTTACAGGGAGGGGTTTGGAATATAACAGAATGTTACAGTGAGGGGTGCGGGATATATCACAGTGATACAGTGGGGGGTGTGGAATATATCAGAGTACTAAAGATACGGGTTTATGGAGTGTAACATTAAGGGGTATGGGGTATATCAGACTGTTACTGTGAGGGGTGTGGGAAATATAAGAGGGTTACAGTAAGAGGAGTGGGATATATCAGAGTGTTACAGTACAGGGTCTGGGATATATCAAAGGGATAGAGTGACGGGTGTGGGATATATCACAGTGTTACAGTGAGGGATGTGGCTTATATCAGAGAGTTACAGTAATACGTGTGGGATATGTCAGAGTGTTAAATCCCGGGTGTGGGATATATCAAAGTGATACATTGAAGGGTGTGGGATATATTGGAGTGTTACAGTGAGGAGTGTGGGGTATATCAGAATGTTACTGCGAGGGGTGTTGGATATATCAGTGTTACAGTGAGGGGCGAGGGATATATCAGAATGCTACAGCGAGCCGTATCAGATATATACAAGTGTTACGGTGAGGGGTGAGGGATATTTCAAAATGTTGCAGTGAATGGTGTGGCCATATTAGGTATTAGAGTGACAGGTGTGGGATATATTAGATTGTTACAGTGAGGGATGGGGGTATCAGTGTGTTACAGTGAGGGGTGTGGGGTAGATCAGAAGGTTGCAGTGGGGGTGTGGGATATGTCAGAGTGGTACAGTGAGTGATGGGTATATCAGAGTGTTACAGGGAGGGGTGTGGAATATATTAGTGTTACAGTGAGGTGTGTGGAATATATAAGAGTGTTATGGTGAGGGTTGTGGGATATGTCAGAATGTTACAGTGAGGGTTGTGAGATATGTCAGAGGGTTGCAGCCAGGGGTGTGGGATATGTCAGAGTATTACATTGAGGGGTGCGGGATATATCACGATGCTACGGTGAGGGATGAGGGATATATCAGTGGGTTACAGTCAGGTGTGTGGGATATATTAGAGCGTTACGCTGAGCGGAGTGGCTATATCAGAGTGTTATTGTGTGGGGTGTGGGGAGTATCAAAGTTTTACAGTGAGGGAGTGGGACATATCAGAGTGTTACAGTGAGGGGTATGGGGTATGTCACAGTATTACAGTAAACACCTTACTGGGATATATCAATTGTTACAGTGAGGGGTGTGGAATATGGCAGAGTGTTACAGTGAGGGGTCGAGAATATGTCAGAGGGTTGCAGTGAGGGGTGTGGGGTATGTCAGAGTGTTACAGTGAGGGGTGTGAGATATGTCAGAATGTTACAGTACCGGGTGTGGTATATATCAAAGTGATACATTGAGGGGTGTTGGATATATTGGAGTGTTACAGTGAGGAGTGTGGGGTATATCAGAATGTTACAGCGAGGGGTGTTGGATATATCAGTGTTACTGTGAGGGCTGAGGGATATATCAGAATGCTACAGTGAGCCGTGTCGGATGTATACGGGTGTTACAGTGAGGAGTGAGGGATATATCAATATGTTGCAGTGAATGGTGTGGGCCATATTAGGTGTTAGAGTGACAGGTATGGGATAAATCAGTTTGTTACAGTGAGGGATGGGGGGGCTATCAGTGTGTTATGTGAGGGGTGTGGGATAACTCACAGTGTTACTGTGAGGTGTGTGGAATATATCAGAGTGTTACAGTGAGTGGTGTGGGATACATCAGAGTGTTACAGTGAGGGGTATGGGATATGTCAGAGTGTTACAGTGAGGGGTGTGGGATATATTAATGTTACAGTGAGGTGTGTGGGATATATAAGAGTGTTACGGTGAGTGGAGTGGGCTATGTCAGAGCGTTATTGTGAGGGGTGTAGGGTATATCAAAGAGTTATAGTGAGAGGAGTGAGACTTTCAGAGTGTTACAGTGAGGTGTATGGGGTACATCAGTGTATTACAGTAAACACCTTACTGGGTCCAAGGGTCATGAGGACTCAGAGACGTCAACTCTTTTCTTCTCCGCCGATGCTGCCAGACCTGCTGAGTTTTTCCAGGTAATTCTGTTTTTGTTTTTGTTTTGGATTCCCAGCATCTGCAGTTTTTTTGTTTTTACCTTACTGGGATATATCAATTGTTACTGTGAGGGGTGTGGGATATATCAGAGTATTACAGTGAGGGGTGTGGATATGTCAGAGGTTTGCAGTGAGTCAGAGTGTTACAGCGAGGGATATGGGATATGTCAGAGTGTTACAGTGAGGGGTGTGGGATATATCAAAGTGATACATTGAGGGGTGTTGGATATCTTGGAGTGTTACAGTGAGGAGTGTGGGGTATATCAGAATGTTAAAGCGAGGGGTGTTGTATATATCAGTGTTACAGTGATGGGTGTGGGATATATTAGTGTTACAGTGAGGTGTGTGGGATATATAAGAGTGTTACGGTTAGCGTTGTGGGATATGTCTGAATGTTACAGTGAGGGTTGTGAGATATGTCAGAGTGTTACAGCGAGGGATATGGGATAGGTCAGTATTTTGCAGCCAGGGGTGTGGGATATATCAGAGTGTTACAGTGAGGGATGCGGGATATATCAGGATGCTATGGTGAGGGGTGAGGCATATATCACTGTGTTACAGTGAGGGGTGTGGGATATGTCAGTGTATTATGGTGAGGGGTGTGGGATATGTCAGAGTGTTTCAGTGAGGTGTGTGCGGTAGATCAGAGTGTTACAGTGAGGGGTGTGGGATGTATCAGTGTGTTACAGTGAGGGGTGTGGGATGTATCAGTGTGTTACAGTGAGGAGAGTGGGGTATATCAGAGTTTTACTGTGAGGGGTGAGGGATATGTTAACGTTACAGTAAGGTGTGTGAGATATATGAGTGTTAAGGTGAGCGGAGTGGGCTATATCAGAGTGTTATTGTGAGGGGTGTGGGGTATATCAAAGAGTTATAGTGCAGGGTGTGTGGAGTATCAATGTGTTACAGTGAGGGGAGTGGGACATATCAGAGTGTTACAGTGAGGGGTATGAGGTACATTAGACTATTACAGTAAACACCTTACTGGGATATATCAAATGTTACAGTGATGGTTGTGAGATATGTCAGAGTGTTACAGCGAGGGATGTGGGATATGTCAGTATGTTGCAGCCAGGGGTGTGGAATATGTCAGAGTGTTACAGTGAGGGGTGTGGAATATGTCAGAGTGTTACAGTGAGGGGTCGGGAATATGTCAGAGGTTTGCAGTGAGGTTGTGGGTTATGTCAGAGTGTTACAGTGAGGGGTGTGGGATATATTAATGTTACAGTGAGATGTGTGGGATATATAATAGTGTTACGGTGAGGGTTGTGGTATATTTCAGAATGTTACAGTACCGGGTGTGTGATATATCAAAGTGATACATTGAGGGGTGTTTGATATATCAGAGTGTTACAGTGAAGGGTGTGGATTATGTCAGGGTGTTACGGTGAGGAGTGTGGGATATATCAGAGTGTTACAGTGAGGGGTGTGGGCTATATCAGAGTGTTACATTGAGGGGTGTGGGATATATTAATGTTACAGTGAGGTGTGTGGGATATTTCAGAGTGTTACGGGGAGGGTTGTGGGATATGTAAGAATGTTACAGTACCAGGTGTGGGATATATCAAAGTGATACATTGACGCGTGTGGGATATCTTGGAGAGTTACAGTGAGGAGTGTGGGGTATATCAGAATGTTACAGCGTGGAGTGTTGTATATAGCAGTGTTACTGTGAGGGGTGTGGAATATGTCAGAGTGTTACAGTGAGGGGTCGGGGATATGTCAGGTTTGCAGTGAGGTTGTGGGTTATGTCAGAGTGTTACAGTGAGGGGTGTGGGATATGTACAGAGTGTTACAGCGAGGGATATGGGATTTGTCAGAGTGTTACAGTGAGGGGTGTGGGATATGTCAGAGTGTTACAGTGAGGATTGTGGGATATGTCAGAGTGTTACAGTGATGGGTGTGGGATATGTCAGAGTGTTACAGTGAGGCGTGTGGGATATGTCAGTGTATTACTGTGAGGGGTGAGGGATATATCAGAATGCTACAGTGAGCAGTATCAGATATATACAAGTGTTACAGTGAGGGGTGAGGAATTATATCAAAATGTTGCAGTGAATGGTGTGGGCCATATTCGGTGTTAGAGTGAGAGGTGTGGGATGTATCAGTTTGTTACAATGAGGGATGGGGCTGTATCAGTGTGTTACAGTGATGGGTGTGGGGTACATCAGAGTGTTACAGTAAGTGATGGGTATATCAGAGTGTTACAGTGAGGGGTGATGGATGACTCACAGTGTTACTGTAAGGGGTGTGGAATATATCAGAGTGTTACAGTGATGGGTGTGGGATATATTAGTGTTACAGTGAGGTGTGTGGGATATATAAGAGTGTTATGGTGAGGGTTGTGGGATATGTCAGAATGTTACAATGAGGGTTGTGAGATATGTCAGAGTGTTACTGCGAGGGGTGTGGGATATATCAGTGTTACTGTGAGGGGTGAGGTATATATCAGAATGCTGCAGTGAGTAGTATCAGATATATACGGGTGTTACAGTGAGGGGTGAGGGATTATATCAAAATGTTGCATTGAATTGTGTGGGCCATATTAGGTGTTAGAGTGAGAGTTGTGGGATGTATCAGTTTGTTAAAGTGAGGGATGGGGGGGGCTATCAGAGTGTTACAGTAAGTGATGGGTATATCAGAGTTTTACAGTGAGGGGTGATGGATAACTCCCAGTGTTACTGTAAGGGGTTTGGAATATATCAGAGTGTTACAGTGATGGGTGTGGGATATATTAGTGTTACAGTGAGGTATGTGGGATATATAAGAGTGTTATGGTGAGGGTTGTGGGATATGTCAGAATGTTACAGTGAGGGGTGTGGGATATGTCAGTGTTTTGCAGCCAGGGCTGTGGGATATATCAGAGTGTCACAGTGAGGGATGCGGGATATATCACGCTGCTACGGTGAGGGGTGTGGGATATATCACTGTGTTACAGTCAGGTGTATGTGATATATTAGAGTGTTACGGTGTGTGGAGTGGGCTATATCAGAGTGTTATTGTGAGGGGTGTGGGGTATATCAAAGAATTATAATGCGGGGTGTTTGGAGTATCAAAGTGTCACAGTGAGGGGAGTGAGACATATCAGAGTGTTACAGTGAGGGGTATGCACTATATCAGAGTATTACAGTAAACACCTTACTGGGATATTTCAAATGTTACAGTGAGGCGTGTGGGATATGTCAGAGTGTTACAGTGAGGGGTGGAGGATATGTCAGAGTGTTACAGTGCGGGGTGTGGGGTATATCAGAGTATTACCGTGAGTTGTGTGGGATTTATCTGTGTGTTACAGGTTGGAGTGTAGGGTATATCAGAATCTTACAGTGAGGGGAGTGTATTTATCAGTGTGTTTCAGTGAGGAGTTTGGGGTATATCAGAGTGTTACAGTGAGGGGTGTGGGATATATTAGAGTGTTACAGTGAGGGGTGTGGGGTATATCAAAGAGTTACAGTGTGGGGTGTGAGGAGTATCAGGTGTTACAATGAGGGGTGTGGGACATATCAGAGTGTTACAGTGAGGGGTATGGGGTATATCAGAGTGTTACAGTGAGGGGTGTGGGATATGTCAGAGGGTTGCAGCCAGGGGTGTGGGATATATTAGTGTTACAGTGAGGTGTGTGGGATATATAAGAGTGTTATGGTGAGGGTTCTGGGATATGTCAAAATGTTACAGTGAGGGATGGGGGTGTATCAGTGTGTTACAGTGAGGGATGGGGGGGCTATCAGAGTGTTACAGTAAGTGATGGGTATATCAGAGTTTTACAGTGAGAGGTGATGGATAACTCCCAGTGTTACTGTAAGGGGTTTGGAATATATCAGAGTGTTACAGTGATGGGTGTGGGATATATTAGTGTTACAGTGAGGTATGTGGGATATATAAGAGTGTTATGGTGAGGGTTGTGGGATATGTCAGAATGTTACAGTGAGGGGTGTGGGATATGTCAGTGTTTTGCAGCCAGGGCTGTGGGATATATCAGAGTGTCACAGTGAGGGATGCGGGATATATCACGCTGCTACGGTGAGGGGTGTGGGATATATCACTGTGTTACAGTCAGGTGTATGTGATATATTAGAGTGTTACGGTGTGTGGAGTGGGCTATATCAGAGTGTTATTGTGAGGGGTGTGGGGTATATCAAAGAATTATAATGCGGGGTGTTTGGAGTATCAAAGTGTCACAGTGAGGGGAGTGAGACATATCAGAGTGTTACAGTGAGGGGTATGCACTATATCAGAGTATTACAGTAAACACCTTACTGGGATATTTCAAATGTTACAGTGAGGCGTGTGGGATATGTCAGAGTGTTACAGTGAGGGGTGGAGGATATGTCAGAGTGTTACAGTGCGGGGTGTGGGGTATATCAGAGTATTACCGTGAGTTGTGTGGGATTTATCTGTGTGTTACAGGTTGGAGTGTAGGGTATATCAGAATCTTACAGTGAGGGGAGTGTATTTATCAGTGTGTTTCAGTGAGGAGTTTGGGGTATATCAGAGTGTTACAGTGAGGGGTGTGGGATATATTAGAGTGTTACAGTGAGGGGTGTGGGGTATATCAAAGAGTTACAGTGTGGGGTGTGAGGAGTATCAGGTGTTACAATGAGGGGTGTGGGACATATCAGAGTGTTACAGTGAGGGGTATGGGGTATATCAGAGTGTTACAGTGAGGGGTGTGGGATATGTCAGAGGGTTGCAGCCAGGGGTGTGGGATATATTAGTGTTACAGTGAGGTGTGTGGGATATATAAGAGTGTTATGGTGAGGGTTCTGGGATATGTCAAAATGTTACAGTGAGGGATGGGGGTTCATCAGTGTGTTACAGTGAGGGATGGGGGGGCTATCAGAGTGTTACAGTAAGTGATGGGTATATCAGAGTTTTACAGTGAGGGGTGATGGAAAACTCACAGTGTTACTGTAAGGGGTGTGGAATATATCAGAGTGTTACAGTGATGGGTGTGGGATATATTAATGTTACAGTGAGGTGTGTGGGATATATAAGAGTGTTATGGTGAGGGTTGTGGGATATGTCAGAATGTTACAGTGAGGGTTGTGAGATATGTCAGAGTGTTACAGCGAGGGATGTGGGATTTGTCTGTGTGTTGCAGCCAGGGGTGTGGGATATATCAGAGTGTTACAGTGAGGGATGCGGGATGTATCAAGATGCTACGGTGAGGGATGAGGGATATATCAGTGTGTTACAGTCAGCTATGTGGGCTATATCAGAGTGTTACAGTGAGGGGTGTGGGATATATCAGAGTGTTACAGTGAGGGGTGTGGGATATATCAGAGTGTTACAGTGAGGGGTGTGGGATATATAAGAGTCTTACGGTGAGGAGTGTGGGGAATATCAGCATGTTACTGCGAGGGGTGTTGGATATATCAGTGTTACTGTGAGGGGTGAGGTATATATCAGAATGCTACAGTGAGCAGTATCAGATATATACGAGTGTTACAGTGAGGGGTGAGGGATTATATCAAAATGTTGCAGTGAATGGTGTGGGCCATATTAGGTGTTAGAGTGAGAGGTGTGGGATGTATCAGTTTGTTACAGTGAGGGATGGGGGGCTATCAGTGTGTTACAGTGAGGGGTTTGGGGTAGATCAGAGTGTTACAGTAAGTGATGGGTATATCAGAGTGTTACAGTGAGGGGTGATGGATAACTCACAGTGTTACTGTAAGGGGTGTGGAATATATCAGAGTGTTACAGTGATGGGCGTGGGATATATTAGAGTTACAGTGAGGTGTGTGGGATATATAAGAGTGTTATGGTGAGGGTTGTGGGACATGTCAGAATGTTACAGTAAGGGTTGTGAGATATGTCAGTGTGTTACAGCCAGGGGTGTTGTATATATCAGAGTGTTACAGTGAGGGATGCGGGATATATCACGATGCTATGGTGCAGAGTGAGGGATATATCTCTGTATTACAGTCAGGTGTGTGTGATATATTTGAGTGTTACGGTGTGTGGTGTGGGCTATATCAGAGTGTTATTGTGAGGGGTGTGAGGTATATTAAAGAATTATAATGCGGTGTGTGAGGAGTATCAAAGTGTTACAGTGAGGGGTGTGGGATATGTCAGAGGGTTGCAGTGGGGGGTGTGGGATAGGTCAGAGTGTTACAGTGAGGTGTGTGTGAAATGTCAGAGTGTTACAGTGAGGGGTGTCGGATATGTCAGAATATTATGGTGAGAGGTGTGGGATATGTCAGAGTGTTACAGTGAGCTTTGTGGGGTATATCAGAGTGTTACAGTGAGGGGTGTGGGATTTATCTGTGTGTTACAGGTTGTAGTGTAGGGTATATCAGAATCTTACAGTGAGAGGTGTGGTATTTATCAGTGTGTTTCAGTGAGTAGTTTGGGGTATATCAGAGTGTTACAGTGAGGTGTGTGGGATATGTCACAGTGTTACAGTGAGGGGTGTGGGATATATTAGTGTTACTGTGAGGTGTGTTGGATATATAAGAGTGTTACGATGAGCGGAGTGGGCTATATCAGAGTATTATTGTGAGGGGTGTGGGGTCTATCAAAGAATTATAATGCGGGGTGTTTGGAGTATCAAAGTGTCACAGTGAGGGGAGTGAGACATATCAGAGTGTTACAGTGAGGGGTATGCACTATATCAGAGTATTACAGTAAACACCTTACTGGGATACTTCAAATGTTACAGTGAGGCGTGTGGGATATGTCAGAGTGTTACAGTGAGGGGTGGAGGATATGTCAGAGTGTTACAGTGAGGGGTGGAGGATATGTCAGAGTGTTACAGTGAGGGGTGTGGGGTATATCAGAGAATTACCGTGAGTTGTGTGGGATTTATCTGTGTGTTACAGGTTGGAGTGTAGGGTATATCAGAATCTTACAGTGAGGGGTGTGGGATATATCAGAGTGTTACAGTGAGGGGTGTGGGGTATATCAAAGAGATACAGTGTGGGGTGTGAGGAGTATCAGGGTGTTACAATGAGGGGTGTGGGACATATCAGAGTGTTACAGTGAGGTGTATGGGGTGTATCAGAGTGTTACAGTGAGGGGTCGGGCATATGTCAGAGGGTTGCAGTGAGGGGTGTGGGATATGTCAGAGTGTTACAGTAAGGGGTCGGGCATATGTCAGAGGGTTGCAGTGAGGGGTGTGGGATATGTCAGAGTGTTACAGTGAGGGATATGGGATATGTCAGAGTGTTACAGTGAGGGATGTGGAATATGTCAAAGTGACAGATGATTGATGTATCAGTTTGTTACAGTGAGAGATGGGGGTGTATCAGTGTGTTACATTGATGGGTGTGGGATATATCACAGTGAGGGGTGTGGGATATATCAGATTGTTACAGTGAGGGGTGTGGGATATATCAGAGTGTTACAGTGAGGGGTGTGGGATATATAAGAGTGTTACGGTGAGGGTTGTTGGATATGTCAGAATGTTACAATACCGGGTGTGGTATATATCAAAGTGATACATTGAGGGGTGTGGGATATATTGGAGTGTGGCAGTGAGGAGTGTGTGGAATATCAGCATGTTATTGCGAGGGGTGTTGGATATATCAGTGTTACTGTGAGGGGTGAGGTGTATATCAGAATGCTACAGTGAGCAGTATCAGGTATATACGAGTGTTACAGTGAGGGGTGAGGGATTATATCAAAAGGTTGCAGTGATTGGTGTGGGACATATTAGGTGTTAGAGTGAGAGGTGTGGGATGTATCAGTTTGTTACAGTGAGGGATGGGGGGCTATCAGTGTGTTACAGTGAGGGGTGTGGGATTGATCAGAGTGTTACAGTAAGTGATGGGTATATCAGAGTGTTACAATGAGGGGTGATGGATAACTCACAGTGTTACTGTAAGGGGTGTGGAATATATCAGAGTGTTACAGTGATGGGCGTGGGATATATTAGTGTTACAGTGAGGTGTGTGGGATATATAAAAGTGTTATGGTGAGGGTTGTGGGATATGTCAGAATGTTACAATGAGGGTTGTGAGATATGTCAGTGTGTTACAGGCAGGGGTGTTGTATATATCAGAGTGTTACAGTGAGGGATGCGGGATATATCACGATGCTACGGTGCAGGGTGAGGGATATATCTCTGTGTTACAGTCAGGTGTGTGTGATATATTAGAGTGTTACGGTGTGTGGTGTGGGCTATATCAGAGTGTTATTGTGAGGGGTGTGAGGTATATTAAAGAATTATAGTGCGGGGTGTGAGGAGTATCAAAGTGTTACAGTGAGGGGAGTGGGACATATTAGGGTGTTATTGTGAGGGGTATGCGGTATATCAGAGTATTACAGTAAACACCTTATTGGGATATATCAAATGTTACAGTGAGGGGTGTGGGATATGTCAGAGGGTTACAGTGGGGTGTGTGGGGTAGGTCAGAGTGTTACAGTAAGGGGTGTGGGATATGTCACAGTGTTACAGTGAGGGGTGAGGGATATATTAGTGTTACTGTGAGGTGTGTTGGATATATAAGAGCGTTACGGTGAGCGGAGTGGGCTATATCAAAGTGTTATTGTGAGGGGTGTGGGGTATATCAAAGAGGGGTTTCGGATATGTCAGAATATTATGGTGAGAGGTGTGGGATATGTCAGAGTGTTACAGTGAGCTTTGTGGGGTATATCAGAGTGTTACAGTGAGGGGTGTGGGATTTATCTGTGTGTTACAGGTTGTAGTGTAGGGTATGTCAGAATCTTACAGTGAGAGGTGTGGTATTTATCAGTGTGTTTCAGTGAGGAGTTTGGGGTATATCAGAGTGTTACAGTGAGGGGTGTGGGATATATCAGAGTGTTACAGTGAAGGTGTGTGGGATATGTCACAGTGTTACAGTGAAGGGTGAGGGATATATTAGTGTTACTGTGAGGTGTGTTGGATATATAAAAGTGTTACGGTGAGCGGAGTGGGCTATATCAAAGTGTTATTGTGAGGGGTGTGGGGTCTATCAAAGAGTTACAGTGTGGGGTGTGTGGAGAATCAATGTGTTACAGTGAGGGAAGTGGGACATATCAGAGTGTTACAGTGAGCGGTATGGGGTATATCAGAGTATTACAGTAAACACCTTACTGGGATACTTCAAATGTTACAGTGAGGGCTGTGGGTTATATCAGAGTGTTACAGTGAGGGGTGTGGAATATGTCAAAGTGTTACAGTGAGGGGTCGGGGATATGTCAGAGGGTTGCAGCGAGGGGTGTGGGATATGTCAGAGTGTTACAGCGATGGATATGGGATATGTCAGAGGGTTGCCGTGAGGGGTGTGGGATAGGTCAGAGTGTTACAGTGAGGGGTGTGGGAAATGTCAGAGTGTTACAGTGAGGGGTGTGGGATATGTCAGAGAGTTAAAGTGAGGCGTGTCAGTTATATCAGAGTCTTACAGTGAGGGGCGTTGAATATATCTGTGTGACAGATAGAGATGTGACATGTATCAAAGTGCAACATTGAGGGGTTTGAAATATATAAGATTGCTATAGTGAGGGGTGTGGGATATGTCAGAGTTACAGTAAGGGATATGGGATATGTCAGAGTGTTACAGTGAGTGGTGTGGGATATGTCAGAGTTTACATTGAGGGGTTGGGTTTGGGATATGTCAGTGTTACACTGAGGTGTGTGGGATATGTCAGAGTGTTACAGTGAGGGGTGAGGGATATGTCAGAGTGTTACAGTGAGTGTTATGGTGTATATCAGAGTGTAACAGTGAGGGATGTTGGATATATCAGAGTGTTACAGTGAGGGGTGTGGGATATATTAATGTTACAGTGAGGTGTGTGGGATATATAAGA
The DNA here is from genome assembly GCA_026770705.1 of Isurus oxyrinchus. Lineage (NCBI taxonomy): Eukaryota > Metazoa > Chordata > Chondrichthyes > Lamniformes > Lamnidae > Isurus > Isurus oxyrinchus. Next base: position 53,667 of record JANJGN010000834.1, read on the forward strand.
GTTTTACGGTGAGTGTTGTTTGGATATGTCAGAATGTGTGGGATATGTCAAAGTGATACATTGAGGGGTGTGGGATATATTGGAGTGTTACAGTGAGGGGTGTGGGATATATAAGAGTCTTACGGTGAGGAGTGTGGAGAATATCAGAATGTCACTGCGAGGGGTGTTGGATATATCAGTGTTACTGTGAGGGCTGAGGGATACATCAGAATGCTACAGTGAGCAGTATCAGATATATACGGGTGTTACAGTGAGGGGTGAGGGATATATCAAAATGTTGCAGTGAATGTTGTGGGCCATATTAGGTGTTAGAGTGAGAGGTGTGGGATATATCAGTTTGTTACAGTGAGGGATGGGGGGGTATCAGTGTGTTACAGTGAGGGGTGATGGATAACTCACAGTGTTACTGTGAAGGGTGTGGAATATATCAGAGTGTTACAGTGATGGGTGTCAGATATATTAGTGTTATAGTGAGATGTGTGGATTATATAAGAGTGTTATGGTGAGGGTTGTGGCATATGTCAGAATGTTACAGTGAGGGTAGTGAGATATGTCAAAGTGTTACAGTGAGGGGTGTGGGATATGTCAGAGTGTAACAGTGAGGGATGTGGGATATATCAGAGTGCTACAGTGAGGGATGTGGGATATATAAGAGTGTTATGGTGAGGGATGGTTGGATATGTCAGGATGTTACAATACAGGGTGTGGGATATATCAAAGTGATACATTGAGGGGTGTGGGATATATTGGAGTGTGACAGTGAGGAGTGTGGGGAATATCAGCATGTTACTGCGAGGGTTGTTGGATATATCAGTGTTACTGTGAGGGGTGAGGTGTATATCAGAATGCTACAGTGAGCAGTATCAGATATATACGAGTGTTACAGTGAGGGGTGAGGGATTATATCAAAATGTTGCAGTGAATGGTGTGGGCCATATTAGGTGTTAGAGTGAGAGGTGTGGGATGTATCAGTTTGTTACAGTGAGGGATGGGGGGCTATCAGTGTGTTACAGTGAGGGATGTGGGGTAGATCAGAGTGTTACAGTAAGTGATGGGTATATCAGAGTGTTACAATGAGGGGTAAAGGATAACTCACAGTGTTACTGTAAGGGGTGTGGAATATATCAGAGTGTTACAGTGATGGGTGTGGGATATATTAGTGTAACAGTGAGGTGTGTGGGATATATAAGAGTGTTATGGTGAGGGTTGTGGGATATGTCAGAATGTTACAGTAAGGGTTGTGAGATATGTCAGAGTGTTACAGCCAGGGGTGTTGTATATATCAGAGTGTTACAGTGAGGGATACGGGATATATCACGATGCTACGGTGCAGAGTGAGGGATATATCTCTGTGTTACAGTCAGGTGTGTGTGATATATTTGAGTGTTACGGTGTGTGGTGTGGGCTATATCAGAGTGTTATTGTGAGGGGTGTGAGATATTTTAAAGAATTATAGTGCGGTGTTTGAGGACTATCAAAGTGTTACAGTGAGGGAAGTGGGACATATCAGAGTGTTACACTGATGGCTGAGGGATATATTAGTGTTACTGTGAGGTGTTTTGGATATATTAGAGTGTTACGGTGAGGGGAGTGGGCTGTATCAATGTGTTATTGTGAGGGGTGTGGGGTATATCAAAGAGTTACACTGTGGGGTGTGTGGAGAATCAATGTGTTACAGTGAGGGAAGTGGGACATATCAGAGTGTTACAGTGAGCGATATGGGGTATATCAGAGTATTACAGTGAACACACAGCGAGGGTTGTTGGATATATCAGTGTTACTGTGAGGGGTGAGGTATATATCAGAATGCTACAGTGAGCAGTATCAGATATATACGAGTGTTACAGTGAGGGGTGAGGGATTATATCAAAATGTTGCAGTGAATGGTGTGGGCCATATTAGGTGTTAGAGTGAGAGGTGTGGGATGTATCAGTTGGTTACAGTGAGGGATGGGGGGGCTATCAGTGTGTTACAGTGAGGGATGTGGGGTAGATCAGAGTGTTACAGTAAGTGATGGGTATATCAGAGTGTTACAATGAGGGGTGATGGATAACTCACAGTGTTACTGTAAGGGGTGTGGAATATATCAGAGTGTTACAGTGATGGGTGTGGGATATATTAGTGTTACAGTGAGGTGTGTGGGATATATAAGAGTGTTATGGTGAGGGTTGTGGGATATGTCAGAATGTTACAGTGAGGGTTGTGAGATATGTCAGTGTGTTGCAGCCAGGGGTGTGGGATATTTCTGAGTGTTACAGTGAGGGATGCGGGATATATCAAGATGCTACGCTAGGGGTGAGGGATATATCACTGTGTTACAGTCAGGTGTGTGTGATATATTAGAGTGTTACGGTGTGCGGAGTGGGCTATATTAGTGTGTTATGGTGAGGGGTGTGGGTTTATCAAAGAATTATAATGCGGGGTGTGAGGAGTATCAAAGTGTTACAGTGAGGCGAGTGAGACATTTCAGGGTTTTACAGTGAGGGGTATGCGGTATATCAGAGTATTACAGTAAACACCTTACTGGGATACTTCAAATGTTACAGTGAGGGGTGTGGGATATGTCACAGTGTTACAGTGTGGGGTGTGGGATATGTCAGAGCGTTACAGTGAGGGGTGTGGGTTATGTCAGAGTGTTACAGTGAGGGGTGTGGGAAATGTCAGAGTGTTACCGTGAGGGGTGTGGGATATGTCAGAGTGTTACAGTGAGGGGTCTGGGAAATGTCAGAGTGTTACCGTGAGGGGTGTGGGATATGTCAGAGTGTTACAGTGAGGTGTGTGGGATTTGTCAGAATGTTACGGTGAGGGGTGTGGGATATGTCAGAGTGTTACAATGAGGGGTGTGGGATTTATCAGTGTGTTACAGTGAGGAGTGTGGGGTATATCAGAGTGTTATAGTGAAGGGCATGGGATATATCAGAGTGTTACAGTGAAGGGTGTGGGATATTTCACAGTGTTACATTGAGGGGTGTGGGATACATCAGTGTTACTGTGAGGTGTTTGGGATATACAAGAGTGTTACGGTGAGCGGAGTGGGCTATATCAGAGTGTTCTTGTGAGGGGTGTGGGGTATATAAAAGTGTTATAGTGCGGGCTGTGTGGAGTATTAATGTGTTACAGTGAGGGGAGTTGGACATATTAGAGAGTTACAGTGAGGTGGATGGGGTATATCAGATTATTACAGTAAACACCTTACTGGGATATATCAAATGCTACAGTGAGGTCTGTGGGATATATCAGAGTGTTACACTGAGGGGTTTGGAATATGTCAGAGTGTTTCATTGAGGGGTCGGGGATATGTCAGAGGGTTGCAGCGAGGGATATGGGATTTATCAGTGTGTTATAGTGAGGAGTGTGGGGTATATCAGAGTGTTACAGTAAGGGGTGTGGGATATATCAGAGTATTACAGTGAGGGGTGTGTGATATATCAGAGTGTTACAGTGAGGGGTGTAGGATATATCAGTGTGTTACAGTCAGGTGTGTGTGATATATTAGAGTGTTACGGTGAGCGGAGTGGGCTATGTCAGAGTGTTACAGTGAGGGGTGTGGGATATATCAGAGTGTTACAGTGAGGGGTGTGGGATGTATCAGAGTGTTACAGTGAGGGGTGGGGGATATATCAGTGTGTTACAGTCAGGTGTGTGTGATATATCAGAGTGTTACGGTGAGCAGAGTGGGCTATGTCAGAGTGTTATTGTGAGGTGTGTGGTGTGTATCAAAGAGTTATAGGGTGGGGTGTGGGGAGTATCAAGGTGTTACAGTGAGGGGATTGGGACATATCAGAGTGTTACAGTGAGGGGTATGGGGTATATCAGAGTGTTACAGTAAACACCTTACTGGGATATATCAAATGTTACAGTGAGGGGTGGGGGATATGTCAGAGGGTTGCATTGAGGGGTGTGGGATATCAGAATGTTACAGCGATGGGTGTTGGATATTTCAGTGTTACTATGAGGGGTGAGGAATATACCAGAATGCTACAGTGAGCCGTGTCGGATATATACAGGTGTTACAGTGAGGGGTGAGGGATATATCAAAATGTTGCAGTGAATGGGGTGGCCATATTAGATGTTATAGTGACAGGCATTGGATATATCAGTTTTTTACAGTGAGGGATGGGGGGTATCAATGTGTTACAGTGAGGGGTGTGGGGTATATCAGAGTGTTATAGTGAGGAGTGTGGGAAATGTCAGAGTGTTACAGTGAGGGGTGTGGGGTATATCAGAGTGTTACAGTGAGGGGTTGGATATATGTCGGAGGGTTGCAGTGAGGAGAGTGGGATATGTCAGAGTGTTACAGTGATGGGTGTGGGATATGTCAGAGTGTTACAATGAGGAGTGTGGGATATGTCAGAGTGTTACAGCGAGGGATATGGGATATGTCAGAGTGTTACAGCGAGGAATATGGGATATGTCAGAGTGTGACAGTGTGAGGTATATCAGAGTGTTACAGTAAGGGGTGCGGGATATATCAGAGTGTTATTGTGAGGCATGCGGGATATGTCAGAGTGTTACAGTGAGGTGTGTGGGATATATAAGAGAGTTACGGTGAGGGTTGAGGGATATGTCAGAATGTTACAGTATGGGGTGTTGGGATATATCAGAGTGTTACATTGAGGGGTGTGGGATATATCAGTGTGATACAGTGAGTAATGTGGGATCTATCACAGTTACAGTGAGGGATGCGAGATATATCAGAGAGTTAAAGTGAGGCGTGTATTTTATATCAGAGTCTTAGACTGAGGGGCGTGGAATATATCAGTGTGACAGAGAGAGATGTGACATATATCGAAGTGCAACATTGAGGGGTATGGGATATATAAGAGTGTTATAGTGAGTGGTGTGGAATATGTTACAGTGAGGGGTGTTGGGTATATCAGAGTGTTACTGTGAGGGGTGTGGGATATATCAGAGTGTCACAATGAGAGATGTCGGAAAAATCAGAGATATTGTAATGGGTGTGGGAAAGATTAGAGTGTTACAGTGAGGGGTGCGTGATATATAAGAGTGTTACGGTGAGCGGTGTGGGCTATATCAGAGTGTTATTGTGAGGGTAGTGGGGATTATCAAAGAGTTGTAGTGCGGTGTGTGTGGAGTATCAAAGTGTTACGGTGAGGTGGGTGGGAGATCTCAGAGTGTTACACTAAACACCTTACTAGGATAGATCAAATGTTAGTGAGTGGTGTGGGATATATCAAATGTTACATTGAGGGGTGTGGAATATGTCAGAGTGTTACAGCGAGGGATATGGGATATATCAGAGTGTTACAGCGAGGGATATGGGATATGTCAGAGTGTTAAAGCGAGGGGTGTGGGATATGTCCGAGTGCTACAGTGAGGGGTGTGGGATATATCAGAATATTTCGGCGAGGGGTGAGTGGTATATCAGTGTGTTGCAGCCAGGTGTGTGAGATATATCAGAGTGTTACAGTGGGAGATGTGGGGTATATCAGCGTGTTACAGTGAGGGGTGTCGGAAATATCAGAAAGATACAGTAATGGGTGTGGGATATATCAGAGTGTTACAGTGGGAGATGTGGGGTATGTCAGAGTTGTACTGTGAGGGGTGGGGGATATATCAGAGTGTTACATTGAGGGATGCAGGATATATCAGGATGTTACGGTGAGGGGTGAGGGATATATCAGTGTGTTACAATCAGGTGTGTGGGATTTATTTGAGTGTTACGGTGAGCGGAGTGGGCTATAACAGAGTGTTATTGTGAGGGGTGTGGGGTATATCAACGAGTTATCGTGCAGGGTGTGAGGAGTATCAAAATATGACAGTGAGGGGAGTGGGACATATCAGAGTGTTACAGTGAGGAGTGTGGGATATGTCAGAGTGTAACAGTTAGGGCTGTGGGATATGTCAGCGTGTTACAGTGAGGGCTGTGGGATATGTCCACGGGGTGTGAAGTATATCAAAGAGTTATAGTGTGGGGTGTGAGGAGTATCAAAATATGATAGTGAGGGGAGTGGGACATATCAATGCATTACAGTGAGGGGTATGGGGTATATCAGAGTACTACAGTAAACGCCAAACTGGGATATATCAAATGTTACAGTGAGGGGTGTGGGATATGTCAGAGTGTTACAGTGAGGAGTTTGGAATATGTCAGAGTGTTACAGTGAGGGGTGTGTGAAATGTCAGAGTGCTCCAGTGAGGAGTGTTGGATATATCAGAATGTTACAGCGAGGTATATGGGATATGTCAGAGTGTTACAGCGAGGGGTGGGGGATATGTCAGAGTTGCAGTGGGGGGTGTCGGATACGTCAGAGTGTTACAGTGAGGGGTATGGGATATATCAGAGTTTTACAGTGAGGTGTATGGGATATATCAGAGTGTTACAGTGAGTGATGTGGGTTATGTCAGAGCGTAACAGTTAGGGGTGTGGGATATATCAGAGTGTTACAGTGAGGGGTGTGGGGTATATCAGATTGTTACAGTGAGAGGTGTGGGATATCTCAGAGTGTTACAGTGAGGGGTGTGGGATATGTCAGAGTGTTACAGTGAGGTGTGGCGTATATCAGAGTGTTACAATAAGGGGTGCGGGATATATCAGTGTGTTACAGTGAAGGGTGTGGGTTATGTCAGGGTGCTACAATGAGGTGGGTGGGATGTATCAGAGTATTACAGTGAGGGATGGGGGATATATCAGAGTGTTACAGTAGGAGATGTGGGATATCTCAGTGTGTTACAGTGAGGGGTGTGGGATATGTCAGAGTGTTACAGTGAGGTGTGGCGTATATCAGAGTGTTACAATAAGGGGGTGGGATATATCAGTGTGTTACAGTGCGGGGTGGGGAATATATCAGAGTGTTATTGTGAGGGGTGTGGGGTATATCAGAGTGTTATTGTGAGGGTAGTGGGGATTATCAAAGAGTTGTAGTGCGGGGTGTGGGGAGTATCAAAGTGTTACAGTGAGGTGGGTGGGAGATCTCAGAGTGTTACAGTAAACACCTTACTAGGATAGATCAAATGTTACAGTGAGTGGTGTGGGATATATCAAATGTTACAGTGAGGGATGTGGAATATGCCAGTGTTACAGCGAGGGGTGTGGGATATATCAGAGTGTTACAGTGAGGGGTGTGGGATATGTCAGAGTCGTACAGCGAGGGATATGGGATATGTCAGCGTGTTACAGTGAGGGGTGTGGGATATGTCAGAGTGTTACAGCGAGGTATATGGGATATGTCAGAGTGTTACAGCGAGGGGTGTGGGATATGTTAGAGTGTTACAGCGAGGTTTTTGGGATATGTCAGAGTGTTACAGTGAAGGGTGGGGGATATGTCAGAAAGTTTCAGTGAGGGGTGTGTGATATGTCAGAGTGTTACAGTGAGGGGTGTGGGATATGTCAAAGAGTTACAGTGAGATGTGTGGGATATGTTAGAGTGTTAGAGTGAGGGGTGTCGGATACGTCAGAGTGTTACAGTGAGGTGTTTGGGGTGTATCAGAGTGTTAAAGTGGGTGTGGGAAATGACAGATTGTTACAGTTAGGGGTGTGGGATATGTCAGAGTGTTGCAGTGAGTGGTGTGGGATATATCCGAGTGTTATAATGAGAGCTGTGAGGTATAGGAGAGTTCTACAGTGAGGGCTGTGTGGTATATCAGCGTGTTACAGTGAGGGGTGTGGGATGTATCAGGGTGTTACAATGAGGGGTGTGGGATGTATCAGTGTGTTACAGTGAGGGGTGCGGGATATATCAGAGTGTTACAGTGAGTGGAGTGGGATATGTCAGAGTGTTACAGTGAGGTGTGGGGTATATCAGAGTGTTACAATGAGTGGTGTGGACTGTATCAGTGTTACAGTGAAGGGTGTGGGTTATGTCAGGGTGTTGCAGTGAGGTGTTTGGTGTGTATCAGAGTGTTACAGTGAGTGGTGTGCGATACCTCACAGTGTTACACTGAGGCATGTGGGATATATCAGTGTTACAGTGAGGGGTGGGGGATATATCAGAGTGTTACACTGAGGGGAGCGGGGTATATCAGGATGTTACAGTCAGGTTTGTGGGATATATTAGAGAGTTATGATGAGCAGAGTGGGCTATATAGAGTGTTATTGTGAGGGGTGTGGGCTATATCAGAGTGTTATTGTGAGGGTTGTGGGGTATGTCAGTGTGTTACAGCAAGGGATATGGGATATGTCAGTGTGTTACAGCGAGGGGTGTGGGATATGTCAGCGTGTTACAGCGAGGTATATGGGATATGTCAGAGTATTACAGTGAGGGGTGTGGGATATGTCAGAGTGTTACAACGAGGTATATGGGATATGTCAGAGTGTTACAGTGAAGGGTGGGGGATATGTCAGAAAGTTGCAGTGAGGTGTGTGTGATATGTCAGAGTGTTACAGTGAGGGGCGTGGGATATGTCAGAGAGTTACAGTGAGACATGTGGGATATGTCAGAGTGTTATAGTGAGGGGTGTCGGATACGTCAGAGTGTTACAGTGAGGTATTTGTGGTGTATCAGAGTGTTAAAGTGTGGGATATGACAGATTGTTACAGTTAGGGGTGTGGGATATGTCAGAGTGTTGCAGCGAGGAGAGTGGGATATATCAGAGTGTTACAATGAGGGGTGTGGACTATATCAGTGTTACAGTGAGCGGTGCAGGATATAACAGAGTGTTACAGTGAAGGGTGTGGGTTATGTCAGGGTGTTACAGCGAGGTGTGTGGGGTTTATCAGTATGTTACAGTGAGTGTTGTGCGATACATCTGAGTGTTACACTGAGGGGTGTAGGATATATCAGAGTGTTACAGGAGTGGTGTGGTATATGTCAGTGTTATAATGAGGGGTGTGGGGTATATCAGAATGTTACAATGAGGGGTGTGGAATATATCAGTGTTACAGTGAGGGGTGTGGGGTATATCAGAGTGTTACAGTGAGGGGTGTCGGTTATATCAGAGTGTTACAGTGAGTGTTGTGGGATATGTCAGAGTGTTACAATGAGGGGTGTGGACTATATCATTTTTACAGTGAGGGGTGCGCGATATATCAGAGTGTTACAGTGAAGGGTGTGGGTTATGTAAGGGTTTTACAGTGTCATGTGTGGGGTGTATCAGTATGTTACAGTGAGTGGTGTGTGATACATCAGAGTGTTACACTGAGGGGTGTGGGATATATCAGAGTGTTACAGTGAGTGGTGTGGTATATGTCAGTGTTATAATGAGGCGTGTGGGGTATATCAGAATGTTACAATGAGCAGTGTGGAATATATCAGTATTACAGTGAGAGGTGCGGGATATATCAGAGTGTTACAGTGAAGGTTGTGGATTATGTCAGGGTGTTACAGTGAGGGGTGTGGGATATATCAGGTGTAAAGGTGAGGAGTGTGGGATATATCAGAATGTTTCGATGAGGGGTGTGTGGTATATCAATGTGTTGCAACCAGGTGTGTGGGATATATCAGAGTGTTACAGTGAGGGTTGTGGGATATATCAGAGTGTTACAGTGAGGGTTGTGGGATATATCAGGGTGTTACAGTGAGGGTTGTGGGATATATCAGAGTTTCATGGTGAGACGTGTCGGAAATATCAGAGATACTGTAATCAGTGCAGGCTATATCAGAGTGTTATTGTGAGGGGTGTGGGGTATATCAGAGCGTTATTGTGAGGGTAGTGGGGATTATCAAAGAGTTGTAGTGCGGGGTGTGGGGAGTATCAAAGTGATACCGTGAGATGGGTGGGAGATCTCGGAGTGTTACAGTAAATACCTTACTAGGATAGATCAAATGTTACAGTGAGTGGTGTGGGATATATCAAATGTTACAGAGGGATGTGGAATATGCCAGAGTGTTACAGCAAGGGATATGGGATATATCAGAGTGTTACAGTGAGGGGTGTGGGATATGTCAGAGTGTTACAGCGAGGGATATGGGATATGTCAGCGTGTTACAGCGAGGGGTGTGGGATATGTCAGAGTGTTACAGCGAGGTATATGGGATATATCAGAGTGTTACAGTGAGGAGTGTGGGATATGTCAGAGTGTTACAGCGACGGATATGGGATATGTCAGCGTGTTACAGTGAGGGGTGTGGGATATGTCAGTGTTACAGCGAGGTGTGTGGGATATGTCAGAGTGTTACAGTGAAGGGTGGGGGATATGTCAGAAAGTTGCAGTGAGGGGTGTGTGATATGTCAGAGTGTTACAGTGAGGGGTGTGGGATATGTCAGAAAGTTGCAGTGAGGGGTGTGTGATATGTCAGAGTGTTACAGTGAGGGGTGTGGGATATGTCAGAGAGTTACAGTGAGACGTGTGGGATATGTCAGAGGGTTAGAGTGAGGGGTGTCGAATACGTCAGAGTGTTACAGTGAGGTGTTTGGGGTGTATCAGAGTGTTAAAGTGAGGGGTGTGGGATATGACAGATTGTTACAGTTAGGGGTGTGGGATATGTCGGAGTGTTGTAGTGAGGGGTGTGGGATATGTCCAAGTGTTATAATGAGAGCTGTGAGGTATAGGAGAGTTCCACAGTGAGGGCTGTGTGGTATATCAGCGTGTTACAGTGAGGGGTGTGGGATGTATCAGGGTGTTACAGTGAGGGGTGTGGGATGTATCAGTGTGTTACAGTGAGGGGTGTGGGATATGTCAGAGTGTTACAGTGAGGTGTGGGGTATATCAGAGTGTTACAATGAGTGGTGTGGACTGTATCAGTGTTACAGTGAAGGGTGTGGATTATGTCAGGGTGTTGCAGTGAGGTGTTTGGGGTGTATCAGAGTGTTACAGTGAGGGGTGGGGGTTATATCAGAGTGTTACAGTGAAGGGTGTGGGTTATGTCAGGGTGTTACAGTGAGGTGTGTGGGATATGTCAGAGTGTTACAGCGAGGTATATGGGATATGTCAGAGTGTTACAGTGAAGGGTGGGGGATATGTCAGAAAGTTGCAGTGAGGGGTGTGTGATATGTCAGAGTGTTACAGTGAGGGGTGTGGGATATGTCAGAGAGTTACAGTGAGACGTGTGGGATATGTCAGAGTGTTAGAGTGAGGGGTGTCGAATACGTCAGAGTGTTACAGTGAGGTGTTTGGGGTGTATCAGAGTGTTAAAGTGAGGGGTGTGGGATATGACAGATTATTACAGTTCGGGGTGTGGGATATGTCAGAGTGTTGTAGTGAGGGGTGTGGGATATGTCCAAGTGTTATAATGAGAGCTGTGAAGTATAGGAGAGTTCTACAGTGAGGACTGTGTGGTATATCAGCGTTTTACAGTGAGGGGTGTGGGATGTATCAGGGTGTTACAGTGAGGGGAGCGGGATATATCAGGATGTTACAGTCAGGTTTGTGGGATATATTAGAGTGTTACGATGAGCGGAGTGGGCTATATAGAGTGTTATTGTGAGGGGTGTGGGCTATATCAGAGTGTTATTGTGAGGGTTGTGGGGTATGTCAGAGTGTTACAGCAAGGGATATGGGATATGTCAGTGTGTTACAGCGAGGGGTGTGGGATATGTCAGAGTGTTACAGCGAGGTATATGGGATATGTCAGAGTATTACAGCGAGGGGTGTGGGATATGTCAGAGTGTTACAACGAGGTATATGGGATATGTCAGAGTGTTATAGTGAAGGGTGGGGGATATGTCAGAAAGTTGCAGTGAGGTGTGTGTGATATGTCAGAGTGTTACAGTGAGGGACGTGGGATATGTCAGAGAGTTACAGTGAGACATGTGGGATATGTCAGAGTGTTATAGTGAGGGGTGTCGGATATGTCAGAGTGTTACAGTGAGGTGTTTGTGGTGTATCAGAGTGTTAAAGTGAGGGGTGTGGGATATGACAGATTGTTACAGTTAGGGGTGTGGGATATGTCAGAGTGTTGCAGCGAGGAGAGTGGGATATATCAGAGTGTTACAATGAGGGGTGTGGACTATATCAGTGTTACAGTGAGCGGTGCAGGATATAACAGAGTGTTACAGTGAAGGGTGTGGGTTATGTCAGGGTGTTACAGCGAGGTGTGTGGGGTGTATCAGTATGTTACAGTGAGTGGTGTGTGATACATCAGACTGTTACACTGAGGGGTGTGGGATATATCAGAGTGTTACAGTGAGTGGTGTGGTATATGTCAGTGTTATAATGAGGCGTGTCGTGTATATCAGAATGTTACAATGAGCGGTGTGGAATATATCAGTATTACAGTGAGAGGTGCGGGATATATCAGAGTGTGACAGTGAAGGTTGTGGATTATGTCAGGGTGTTACAGTGAGGGGTGTGGGATATATCAGGTGTAAAGGTGAGGAGTGTGGGATATATCAGAATGTTTCGATGAGGGGTGTGTGGTATATCAATGTGTTGCAACCAGGTGTGTGGGATATATGAGTGTTACAGTGAGGGTTGTGGGATATATCAGAGTGTTACAGTGAGGGTTGTGGGATATATCAGGGTGTTACAGTGAGGGTTGTGGGATATATCAGAGTTTCACGGTGAGACGTGTCGGAAATATCAGAGATACTGTAATCAGTGTGGGATATATTAGAGTGTTATAGTGAGGGGTGCGGTATCTATCAGGACGTTACGGTGAGGTGTGAGGGATATATCTGTGTGTTACAGTCAGGCTTGTGGAATATTTTAGATTGTTACGGTGAGCGGTGTGGGCTATATCAGAGTGTTATTGTGAGGGGTGTGGGGTATATCAGAGTGTTATTGTGAGGGTAGTGGGGATTATCAAAGAGTTGTAGTGCGGGGTGTGGGGAGTATCAAAGTGTTACCGTGAGGTGGGTGGGCGATCTCAGAGTGTTACAGTAAACACCTTACTAGGATAGATCAAATGTTACAGTGAGTGGTGTGGGATATATCAAATGTTACAGTGAGGGATGTGGAATATGCCAAAGTGTTACAGCAAGGGATATGGGATATATCAGAGTGTTACAGTGAGGGGGTGTGGGATATGTCAGAGTGTTACAGCGAGGGATATGGGATATGTCAGCGTGTTACAGCGAGGGGTGTGGGATATGTCAGAGTGTTACAGCGAGGTATATGGGATATATCAGAGTGTTACAGTGAGGGGTGTGGGATATGTCAGAGTGTTACAGCGACGGATATGGGATATGTCAGCGTGTTACAGCGAGGGGTGTGGGATATGTCAGTGTTACAGCGAGGTGTGTGGGATATGTCAGAGTGTTACAGCGAGGTATATGGGATATGTCAGAGTGTTACAGTGAAGGGTGGGGGATATGTCAGAAAGTTGCAGTGAGGTGTGTGTGATATGTCAGAGTGTTACAGTGAGGGGTGTGGGATATGTCAGAGAGTTACAGTGAGACGTGTGGGATATGTCAGAGTGTTAGAGTGAGGGGTGTCGAATACGTCAGAGTGTTACAGTGAGGTGTTTGTGGTGTATCAGAGTGTTAAAGTGAGGGGTGTGGGATATGACAGATTGTTACAGTTAGGGGTGTGGGATATGTCAGAGTGTTGTAGTGAGGGGTGTGGGATATGTCCAAGTGTTATAATGAGAGCTGTGAGGTATAGGAGAGTTCTACAGTGAGGACTGTGTGGTATATCAGCGTGTTACAGTGAGGGGTGTGGGATGTATCAGGGTGTTACAGTGAGGTGTGTGGGATGTATCAGTGTGTTACACTGAGGCATATAGGATATATCAGTGTTACAGTGAGGGGTGGGGGATATATCAGAATGTTACAGTGAGGGGTGTGTGATATGTCAGAGTGTTACAGTGAGGGGTGTGGGATATGTGAGAGAGTTACAGTGAGATGTGTGGGATATGTCAGAGTGTTAGAGTGAGGTGTTTGGGGTGTATCAGAGTGTTAAAGTGAGGGGTGTGGGATATGACAGATTGTTACAGTTAGGGGTGTGGGATATGTCAGAGTGTTGTAGTGAGGGGTGTGGGATATGTCCAAGTGTTATAATGAGAGCTGTGAGGTTTAGGAGAGTTCTACAGTGAGGACTGTGTGGTATATCAGCGTGTTACAGTGAGGGGTGTGGGATGTATCAGGGTGTTACAGTGAGGTGTGTGGGATGTATCAGTGTGTTACACTGAGGCATATGGGATATATCAGTGTTACAGTGAGGGGTGGGGGATATATCAGAGTGTTACAGTGAGGGGTGTGTGATATGTCAGAGTGTTACAGTGAGGGGTGTGGGATATGTGAGAGAGTTACAGTGAGATGTGTGGGATATGTCAGAGTGTCAGAGTGAGGTGTTTGGGGTGTATCAGAGTGTTAAAGTGAGGGGTGTGGGATATGACAGATTGTTACAGTTGGGGGTGTGGGATATGTCAGAGTGTTGTAGTGAGGGGTGTTGAATATGTCCGAGTGTTATAACGAGAGCTGTGGTATAGGAGAGATCTACAGTGAGGGCTGTGTGGTATATCAGCGTGTTACAGTGAGGGGTGTGGGATGTATCAGTGTGTTACAGTGAGGGGTGTGGGATATGTCAGAGTGTTACAGTGAGGTGTGGGGTATAGCAGAGTGTTACAATGAGTGGTGTGGACTGTATCAGTGTTACATTGAAGGGTGTGGGTTATGTCAGGGTGTTGCAGTGAGGTGTTTGGGGTGTATCAGAGTGTTACAGTGAGGGGTGGGGGTTATATCAGAGTGTTACAGTGAACGGTGTGGGTTATGTCAGGGTGTTACAGTGAGGTGTGTGGGGTGTATCAGAGTGTTACATTGAGTGGTGTGCGATACCTCAGAGTGTTACAGTGAGGGGAGCGGGATATATCAGAATGTTACTGTCAGGTTTGTGAGATATATTAGAGTGTTACGATGAGCGGAGTGGGCTATATCAGAGTGTTATTATGAGGGGTGTGGGGTATATCAAAGAGTTATAGTGCGGGGTGTGAGCAGTATCAAAATATTAGAGTGAGGGGAGTGGGACATATCAGAGTGTTACAGTGAGGGGTATGGGGTATATCAGAGTACTGCAGTAAACACGTTAGTGGGATATATCATATGTTACATTGAGGGGCGTGGGATATATCTGAGTGTTACAGTGAGGAGTGTGGAATATGTCAGAGCGTTACAGCAAGGGATATGGGATATGTCAGCGTGTTACAGCGAGGGGTGTGGGATATGTCAGAGTGTTACAGTGAGGTATATGGGATATGTCAGATTGTTACAGTGAAGGGTGGGGTATATGTCAGAGTGTTACAATGAGGTGTTTGGGGTGTATTAGAGTGTTAAAGTGAGGGGTGTGGGATATGACAGATTGTTACAGTTAGGTGTGTGGGATATGTCAGAGTGTTGCAGCGAGGAGAGTGGGATATATCAGAGTGTTACAATGAGGGGTGTGGACTATATCAGTGTTACAGTGAGGGGTGTGGGATATATCAGAGTGTTACAGTGAAGGGTGTGGGTTATGTCAGAGTGTTACAGTGAGGGGTGTGGGATATATCAGAGTGTTACAGTGAAAGGTTTGGGTTATGTCAGGGTGTTACAGTGTGGTGTGTGGGGTGTATAGGTATGTTACAGTGAGTGGTGTGCGATACATCAGAGTGTTACACTTTGGGGTGTAGGATATATCAGAGTGTTACAGTGAGTGTTGTGGGATATGTCAGAGTGTTACAATGAGGGGTGTGGACTATATCAGTGTTACAGTGAGGGGTGTGGGATATATCAGAGTGTTACAGTGAAGGGTGTGGGTTATGTCAGAGTGTTACAGTGAGGGATGCAGGATATATCAGAATGTTACAGTGAAGGGTGTGGGTTATGTCAGGGTGTTACAGTGAGGTGTGTGGGTTTTATCAGTATGTTACAGTGAGTGGTGTGTGATACATCAGAGTGTTACACTGAGGTGTGTGGGATATATCAGAGTGTTACAGTGAGTGGTGTGGTACATGTCAGTGTTATAATGAGGGGTGTGGGGAAATCAGAATGTTACAGTGAGGGGTGTGGAATATATCAGTGTTACAGTGAGCGGTGTGGGATATGCCAGAGTGTTACAGTGAAGGTTGTGGATTATGTCAGGGTGTTACAGTGAAGGGTGTGGGATGTATCAGGTGTAAAGGTGAGGAGTGTGGGATATATCAGAATGTTTTGATGCGGGGTGTGTTGTATATCAGTGTGCTGCAACCAGGTGTGTGGGATATATCAGAGTGTTACAGTGAGGGTTGTGGGATTTATCGGAGTTTCACAGTGAGGCTTGTCGGAAATATCAGAGATACAGTAATCAGTGTGGGATATATCAGAGTGTTACAGTGAGGGGTGCGATATTTAACAGGACGTTACGGTGAGTGGTGAGGGATATATCTGTGTGTTACAGTCAAGCTTGTGGAATATTTTAGGTTGTTATGGTGAGCGGTGTGGGCTATATCAGAGTGTTATTGTGAGGGGTGTGGGGTATATCAAAGAGTTGCAGTGCAGGGTGTGGGGAGTATCAAAGTGTTACAGTGAGGGGAGTGGGACATCTCAGAGTGTTGCAGTTAACACCTTAATGAGATAGATCAAATGTTACAGTGAGAGATGTTGAATATGCCAGAGTGTTACAGTGAGGGGTGTGGGATATGTCAGAGTGTTACAGCGAGGGATATGGGATATGTCAGCATGTTACAGCGAGGGGTGTGGGATGTGTCAGCATGTTACAGCGAGGGGTGTGGGATATGTCAGAAAGTTGCAGTGAGGGGTGTGTGATATGTCAGAGTGTTACAGTGCGTGGTGTGGGATATGTCAGATTGTTACAGTGAGGTGTGGGGTATATCAGAGTGTTACAATGAGTGGTGTGGACTGTATCAGTTTTACAGTGAGTGGTGCGGGATATATCGGAGTGTTACAGTGATGGGTGTGGGTTATGTCAGGGTGTTACAGTGAGGTGTTTGGGTTGTATCAGAGTGTTACAGTGAGGGGTGGGGGTTATATCAGAGTGTTACAGTGAAGGGTGTGGGTTATGTCAGGGTGTTACAGTGAGGTGTGTGGGATGTATCAGTATGTTACAGTGAGTGGTGTGCGATACCTCAGAGTGTTGCACTGAGGATTGTGGGATATATCAGTGTTACAGTGAGGGTTGGGGGATATATCAGAGTGTTACAGTAAAGGGTGTGGGTTATGTCAGGGTGTTACAGTGAGGTGTGTGGGGTGTATTAGAGTGTTACGGTGAGTGGTGTGGGCTATATCAGAGTGTTATTGTGAGGGGTGTGGGGTATATCAAAGTGTTATAGTGCGGGGTGTGGGGAGTATCAAAGTGTTACAGTGAGGGGTGCGGGATATATCAGAGTGTTACAGTGAGGGTGGGGGATGTGTCAGAGAGTTGCAGTGAGGGGTGTGGGATATGTCAGAGTGTTACAGTGAGGGGTGTGGGATATATCAGAGTTTTGCAGTGAGGGGTGTGGGATATGTCAGAGTGTTGCAGCGAGGAGAGTGGGATATATCAGAGTGTTACAATGAGGGGTGTGGACTATATCAGTGTTACAGTGAGGGGTGTGGGATATATCAGAGTGTTACAGTGAGGGTGGGGGATGTGTCAGAGAGTTGCAGTGAGGGGTGTGGGATATGTCAGAGTGTTACAGTGAGGGGTGTGGGATATATCAGAGTTTTGCAGTGAGGGGTGTGGGATATGTCAGAGTGTTGCAGCGAGGAGAGTGGGATATATCAGAGTGTTACAATGAGGGGTGTGGACTATATCAGTGTTACAGTGAGGGGTGTGGGATATATCAGAGTGTTACAGTGAAGGGTGTGGGTTATGTCAGGGTGTTACAGTGAGGTGTGTGGGGTGTATCAGAGTGTTACAGTGAGGGGTGTGGGATATATCAGAGTGTTACAGTGAAAGGTTTGGGTTATGTCAGGGTGTTACAGTGTGGTGTGTGGGGTGTATAGGTATGTTACAGTGAGTGGTGTGCGATACATCAGAGTGTTACACTTTGGGGTGTAGGATATATCAGAGTGTTACAGTGAGTGTTGTGGGATATGTCAGAGTGTTACAATGAGGGGTGTGGACTATATCAGTGTTACAGTGAGGGGTGCAGGATATATCAGAATCTTACAGTGAAGGGTGTGGGTTATGTCAGGGTGTTACAGTGAGGTGTGTGGGGTTTATCAGTATGTTACAGTGAGTGGTGTGTGATACATCTGAGTGTTACACTG
This sequence comes from Isurus oxyrinchus, assembly GCA_026770705.1. Classification (NCBI taxonomy): domain Eukaryota; kingdom Metazoa; phylum Chordata; class Chondrichthyes; order Lamniformes; family Lamnidae; genus Isurus; species Isurus oxyrinchus. Next base: position 71,670 of record JANJGN010000834.1, read on the forward strand.
AGGGGTGTAGGATATATCAGTGTTACAGTGAGTGGTGTCGGATATGTCAGAGTGTTATAGTGAGGGGTGTGGGGTATATCAGATTGTTACAGTGAGGTGTGGGGTATATCAGAGTGTTACATTGAGGGGTGTGGACTATATCATTTTTACAGTGAGGGGTGCGCGATATATCAGAGTGTTACAGTGAAGGGTGTGAGTTATGTCAGGGTTTTACAGTGTCGTGTGTGGGGTGTATGAGTATGTTACAGTGAGTGGTGTGTGATACATCAGAGTGTTACACTGAGGGGTGTGGGATATATCAGAGTGTTACAGTGAGTGGTGTGGTACATGTCAGTGTTATAATGAGTGGTGTGGGGTATATCAGAATGTTACAATGAGGGGTGTGAAATATATCAGTGTTACAGTGAGGGGTGCGGGATATACCAGAGTGTTACAGTGAAGGTTGTGTGGGATGTATCAGGTGTAAAGGTGAGGAGTGTGGGATATATCAGAATGTTTTGATGCGGGGTGTGTGGTATATCAGTGTGTTGCAACCAGGTATGTGGGATATATCAGAGTTTTACAGTGAGGGTTGTGGGATTTATCAGAGTTTCACAGTGAGGCTTGTCGGAAATATCAGAGATACAGTAATCAGTGTGGGATATATCAGAGTGTTACAGTGAGGGGTGCGATATTTAACAGGACATTACGGTGAGTGGTGAGGGATATATCTGTGTGTTACAGTCAAGCTTGTGGAATATTTTAGGTTGTTATGGTGAGCGGTGTGGGCTATATCAGAGTGTTATTGTGACGGGTGTGGGGTATATCAAAGAGATGTAGTGCAGGGTGTGGGGAGTATCAACGTGTTACAGTGAGGGGAGTGGGACATCTCAGAGTGTTACAGTAAACACCTTACTGAGATAGATCAAATGTTACAGTGAGAGATGTGGAATATGCCAGAGTGTTACAGTGAGGGGTGTGGGATATATCAGAGTGTTACAGTGAGGGGTGTGGGATATATCAGAGTGTTACAGTGAGTGGTGTGGGATATGTCAGAGTGTTACAGTGAGGGTGGGGGATATGTCAGAGTTGCAGTGAGGGGTGTGGGATATATCAGAGTGTTACAGCGAGGGATATGGGATATGACAGAGTGTTACAGCGAGAGGTGTGGGATATGTCAGAGTGCTCCAGTGAGGAGTGTGGGATATATCAGAATATTTTGGTGAGGGGTGAGTGGTATATCAGTGTGTTGCAGCCAACTGTGTGGGTTATGTCAGAGTTTTACAGTGAGGGGTGTGGGATATATCAGAGTGTTACAGTGAGGGGAGCAGGATATATCAGGATGTTACAGTCAGATGTGTGGGATCTATTAGAGTGTTACGATGAGCGGAGTGGGCTATATCAGAGTGTTATTGTGAGTGGTGTGAGGTATATCAAAGAGTTATAGTGCGGGGTGTGAGCAGTATCAAAATATTACAGTGAGCGGAGTGGGACATATCAGAGTGTTACAGTGAGGGGTGTGGGACATATCAGAGTGTTATTGTGAGGGGTGTGGGGTATATACAGAGTGTTACAGTGAAGGGTATGGGGTATATCAGAGTACTGCAGGAAACACGTTACTGGGATATATCAAATGTTACAGTGAGGAGTGTGGGATATGTCAGAGTGTTACAGTGAGGGGTGTGGGACATATCAGCGTGTTACAGTGAAGGTCATGGGGTATATACAGAGTGTTACAGAGGGAGATGTGGGGTATGTCAGAGTGTTACAGTGAGGGATGGGGGACATATCAGCGTGTTACAGTGAAGGTCATGGGGTATATACAGAGTGTTACAGAGGGAGATGTGGGGTATGTCAGAGTGTTACAGTGAGGGGTGGGGGATATATCAGAGTGTTACAGTGAAGGTCATGGGGTATATACAGAGTGTTACAGAGGGAGATGTGGGGTATGTCAGAGTGTTACAGTGAGGGGTGGGGGATATATCAGCGTGTTACAGTGAAGGTCGTGGGGTATATAAAGAGTGTTACAGAGGGAGATGTGGGGTATGTCAGAGTGTTACAGTGAGGGGTAGGGGATATATCAGAGTGTTACAGTGAGGGGAGTGGGATATATCAGGATGTTACGGTGAGGGGTGAGGGATATATCCTGTGTTACAGTGAGGGGTGTGGGTTATATCGGAGTGTTACAGTGAGGGGTGTCGGATATATCAGAGTGTTATACTGAGTGGTGTGGGATATGTCAGAGTGTTACAGTGAGGTGTGGGGTATATCAGAGTGTTACAATGAGTGGTATGGACTATATCAGTGTTACAGTGAGTGGTGCGGGATATATCAGAGTGTTACAGTGAAGGGTTTGGGTTATGTCAGGGTGTTACAGTGTGGTGTGTGGGGTGTATAAGTATGTTACAGTGAGTGGTGTGCGATACATCAGTGTTACACTTTGGGGTGTGGGATATATCAGAGTGTTACAGTGAGTGTTGTGGGATATGTCAGAGTGTTACAATGAGGGGTGTGGACTATATCAGTGTTACAATGAGGGGTGTGGGATATATCAGAGTGTTACAGTGAAGAGTGTGGGTTATGTCAGGGTGTTACAGTGTGGTTTGTGGGGTGTATAAGTATGTTACAGTGAGTGGTGTGAGAAACATCAGAGTGTTACACTTTGGGGTGTGGGATATATCGGAGTGTTATAGTGAGTGTTGTGGGATATGTCAGAGTGTTACAATGAGGGGTGTGGACTATATCAGTGTTACAATGAGGGATGGGGGATATATCAGAGTGTTACAGTGTAGAGTGTGGGTTATGTCAGGGTGTTACAGTTAGAGGTGTGGGCTATATCAGGTGTATAGGTGAGTGGTGCGTGATATATCAGAATGTTCGTTGAGGGGTGAGTGGTATATCAGTGTGTTGCAACCAGGCGTGCGGGATATATCAGAGTGTTACAGTGAGGGTTTTGGGATATATCAGAGTGTCACGGTGAGGCGTGTCGGAAATATCAGAGATACAGTAATCAGTGTGGGATATATTAGAGTGTTACAGTGAGGGGTGCGGGATATATCAGGACGTTATGGTGAGGTGTGAGGGATATATCTGTGTGTTACAGTCAGGCTTGTGGAATATTTTAGATTGTTACGGTGAGCGGAGTGGGCTCTAACAGAGTGTTATTGTGAGGGGTGTGGGGTATATCAAAGAGTTATAGTGCGGGGTGTGAGCAGTATCAAAATATTACAGTGAGGGGAGTGGGACATATCAGAGTGTTACAGTGAGGGGTATGGGGTATATCAGAGTACTGCAGTAAACATGTTAGTGGGATATATCAAATGTTACATTGAGGGGCGTGGGATATATCTGAGTGTTACAGTGAGGAGTGTGGAATATGCCAGAGTGTTACAGTGAGGGGAGCGGGATATGTCAGAGTGTTACAGTGAGGGGAGGGGGATATATCAGTGTGTTACGGTGAGGGGTGTGGGATATATCAGAGTGTTACAGTGAGTGGTGTGGGATATATCAGAGTGTTACAGTGAGGCGAGTGGGATATGTCAGAGTGTTACGGTGAGGGGTGTGGGATATATCAGAGTGTTACAGTGAGTGGTGTGGGATATATCAGAGTGTTACGGTGAGGGGTGTGGGATATATCAGAGTGTTACAGTGAGTGGTGTGGGATATATCAGAGTGTTACGGTGAGTGGTGTGGGCTATATCAGAGTGTTATTGTGAGGGGTGTGGGGTATATCAAAGAGTTATAGTGTGGGGTATGAGCAGTATCAAAATATTACAGTGAGGGGTATGGGGTATATCAGAGTGTTACAGTGAGTGGTATGGGGTATATCAGAGTACTGCAGTAAACACCTTACTGGGATATATCAAATGTTACAGTGAGGAGTGTGGGGTATATCAGATGTGTTACAGTGAGTGGTGTGGGGCATATCAGAGAGTGTTACAGTGAGGGGTGTGGGATATATAAGATTTTTACAGTGAGGGCTGTGGGATATATCACAGTGTTACGGTGAGGGGTGTGGGATATATCAGATTTTTACATTGAGGGGTGTGGGATATATCAGAGTGTTACAGTGAGGGGTGTGGGATATATCATAGTGTCACAGTGAGGGGTGTGGAATATATCAGATTTTACCAGTGAGGGGTGTGGGGTATATCAGAGTGTCACAGTGAGAGGTGTGGAATATATCAGATTTTTACAGTGAGGGGTGTGGGATATATCAGAGTGTTACAATGAGGTGTGTGGGATATATCAGAGTGTCACAGTGAAGGCTGTGGGATATATCAGGGTTTTACAGTGAGGGGTGTGGGATATATCAGATTTTTACAGTGAGGGTGTGGGATATATCAGAGTGTTACAGTGAGGTGTGTGGGGTATATCAGAGAGTGTTACAGTGAGGGTGTGGGCTATATCAGAGTGTTACAGTGAGGGGTGTGGGATATATCAGACTGTTACAGTGAGGGGTGTGGGATATATCAGACTGTTACAGTGAGGGGTGTGGGATATATCAGACTGTTACAGTGAGGGGTGTGGGATATATCAGACTGTTACAGTGAGGGGTGTGGGATATATCAGAGTGTTGCAGTGAGGGTGTGGGATATATCAGATTTTTACAGTGAGGGGTGTGGGATATATCAGTGTTACAGTGAGGGGTGTGGGATATATCAGAGTGTTACAGTGAGGGGTGTGGGATATATCAGACTGTTACAGTGAGGGGTGTGGGATATATCAGACTGTTACAGTGAGAGGTGTGGGATATATCAGACTGTTACAGTGAGGGGTGTGGGATATATCAGACTGTTACAGTGAGGGGTGTGGGATATATCAGTGTGTTGCAGTGAGGGTGTGGGATATATCAGATTTTTACAGTGAGGGGTGTGGGATATATCAGTGTTACAGTGAGGGGTGTGGGATATATCAGAGTGTTACAGTGAGGGGTGTGGGATATATCAGAGTGTTACAGTGAGGGGTGTGGGATATATCAGGGTGTTACCGTGAGGGATGTGGGGCATATTTGGTTTGTTTTAAATTATTCAGACCTGTCTTCCTGATCCATTATTGTGAGGATTTATCACAAGACTGCTTGTTTATTGTTTTTAGCATCTTTATTCTGATTTGATTTGTCGTGTTTTGAATTAACGTTATATTTCAAAGCAGTGCAACATGTTATTCAGACTTCCTGCTCCATAGCTGTTCCCACCCCCTCTTCATCTCCCCCTCTCAGCCTATCCTTCTATTCCTTTCTCCATGTGTTTATCCAGCTTCCCCCTTAAATGTATCGATACTATTCACCTCAACCACTCCCTGTGGGAGCGAGTTCCACATTCTCCCCCCTCTCCGGGTAAAGGAGTTTCTCCTGAATTCCCCATTGGATTTGTTAGTGACTGTCTTATACTGATGGCCCCGAGTTCTGGTCCCCCCTACAAGTGGAAACATCCTCTCTACATCTTGCCCATCGAAACACATTCAGAATTTTAACGACCTCGATCAGGTCATCCCTCGGCCTTCTCACATTGAGAGAAAAGAGCTAGTTTTACACGACAAAAACAGAATTACCTGGAAAAACTCAGCAGGTCTGGCAACATCGGCGGAGAAGAAAAGAGTTGACGTTTCGAGTCCTCATGACCCTTCGACAGAACACGAGATGTGAGATTGTCGTATGTGCCAATGGCCAGACTCTCCTTTGAAGCTGAAACAACCTGAGCAATAACCTGGGTTCAAATCGATGGAGGTGGTTGACATTTTAGACCATGGCAACAGGCGAAGGCCATTTAGCCCCTCGTGTTTGTTCCGAGTTAGGTCCTCGACTGATCTGTACCTGATTTCCATCTACTCTCCTTGGTTCTTTAACCCTTTATCCCCTTACCCAACAAAAACCTATCAATCTCAATTTTGACATTTCCAATTTGACCCCTAGTGTCAACAGCTTTTTGGGAGAGGGTACACTACTTTGCCTCCTGGTGGCCAGTGGTGGAGGCTTCAAAGTTGGCCTGGAGCCCAAACAGTCAGGTGGGACATCATTTGGCTATTCGACCTTGAGTGCGGGTGCAGGAGATGGAGGGGTGATATTTGATCCTAACCTCACCCAACACCCAGATTCACAGCCACCCTCTAGCTCAGAAACCTTGCTGATTGCAGCCCTGCATCTCAATCTAACCCCAAGCTATAGCAGCTCACACTGACAGTGGCCATGCTGAGGGGGCCTCAGGGCAGGGGAGCCAATCATGGGAGCTCCCTGGTCTTCACGGCTCAGGGTCAGGGGGATGTGGATGGTTCTAGCCCAAGGGAGGGTGCATGGGATCCCTTACAGACACACCATCCTAGTGAGCCTTTCAGGTCAATGGGTTGATGTAAAGCCACATAGCAACAGGGTGTCATCAGAAGTGGGGAGGGGGAGTCAGGGAAGGGGCATTGAGGGAGGGGGATTTGGGGGTAGGGGGAGCTGGGGGAAATGGGGAAGGGGAGTTGAGGCGAGGGGGAGTTGGGGAGGGAGAGTTGGGGAACAGGGAGTTGGGGGAGAGGGGATTGGGGTAGGCGGAGTTAGGGTAGGGGGAGTTGGATGAGGGGATGTTGGGAGAGGGAGTGTTGGAGGAGGGAGGATTGGAGAGGGGGAGGGGAGTTGTGGAGGGGGTGTGTTGGGGAGGAGATGTTGGGGGGAGAGTTGGGGGCAGGGAGAGCTAGGGGAAGGGGGAGATAGGGAAGCGGAGTTGAGGGGAGGGGGAGTTGGGGAGAGAGGGCATTGAGGAGGAGGATTTGGGGGTAGGGGAGTTGGGGGGAGGAGGTATTGGGGAAGGGGTGTTGTGGGAGGGAGGATTGGGGAGGGGAGTGGAGTTGCGGAGGGGATTTGTTGGGGGAGGAGTTGTTGGGGGGAAGAGTTGGGAGGGGGGGGAGAAGGTGTTTGAGGGAGTGGGTTTTGGGGGGAAGGAGGATTGGGGAAGAGGAGTTGGGGAGAGGGCTTTTGGGGAGAGGGAGTTGGGGGGAGGGGAAGTTGGGGAGCAGGAGTTGGGGAGGGCTGCCAGACAGGGGGTGTTGGGAGAGGGAGTGATGGGGGAGGAAGGATTGGGGAGGGGAGGGGGAGTTGTGGAGAGGGTGTTTGGGGGAACGTTGTAGGAGGGGGACTTGGGGAGGAGGTATTTGGGGGAGTGGGAGTTGGGGGAGAAGGTGTTTGGGGGAGTGGGTGTTGGGGGAGGGAGGATTGGGAGGGGAGAGTTGTGGGAGGAGGAGGGGGTGTTGGGGAGGGAGTGTTGGGGAGGGGGAGTTGGGAGAGGAATGGGGAGTTGGGGAGGGGGTATTTGGGGAGGGTTTGTTGGAAGGGGGTGTTGGAAGAGGGGGTGGTGTGGGAGGGAGGATTGGGGAGGGGGAGTTGCAGAAGGGGTGTTTGGGGGAGGGTGTATTGGGGAGGGAGAGTTCAGAGAGGTGTTGTTGGGGAGGGGAGGAGGTGCTGGGGAGGGGGTGTTTGGAGGAGAGTGTTGGGGGAGGGTGTGTTGGGAGAGGGGGTGTTGGGGGAAGGAGGATTGGGGAGGGGAAGGTGGAGTTGCGGAAGGGGTATTTGGGGGAAGGTGTGTTGGGGGAGGGGGTGTTAGGGGAGGGAGGATTGGAGAGGGGGATTTGGGGGAGGGGGTGTTGGGGGAGGTTTGTTGGGAGAGGGGGTGTTGGGGATAAGAATGGGGAATTTGGGAGGGGGTGTGTTGGGGAGGGTGTGTTGGGGGGGTGTTGGGAGAGGGGGTGGTGTGGAAGGGAGGATTGGGGAGAGGGAGTTTCAGAAGGGTTGTTTGGGGGAGGGTGTGTTGAGGAGGGAGATTTGGGGGAGGGTGTGTTGGGGAGGGGAGGGGCAGTTGGGGAGGGGGTGTTTGGAAGAGGGTGTGTTGGGGAGGGTGTATTGGGGAGGGGTTGTCGTGGGAGGGAGGATTGGGGAGGGGTGTTTGGGGGAGGGTATGTTGGGGAGGGAGATTTGGGGGAAGGAATGTTGGGGAGGGGAGGGGTGTTGGGGAGGGAAATGGAGAGTTGGGGAGTGGGTGTATGGTGGAGGGTGTATTGAGAGAGGAGGTGTTTGGAGAGGGGGGTGGTGTGGGAGGGAGGATTGGGGAGGGGGAAGGGGAGTTGCGGAAGGGGTGTTTGGGGGTGGGTGTGTTGGGGAGGGAGTGTTGGAGGAGGGAGTGTTGGGGGAGGGATGATTGGGGAGGGGGAGTTGGGGCAGGGGGAGTTGTGGGGGGAGTTGGGGAAGGGGGAGTTGTGGAGGGGGTGTTGGGGAGTGGGTGTTGGAGGGGGAGTTGAGGGGAGGGAGGATTGGAGAGGGGGAGTTGTGGAGGGGGTGTTGGGGAGTGGGTTTTGGATAGGGAGTTGAGGGGAGGGTGGATTGGGGTGGGGGAGTTGTGGAGGGGTGTTGGGGACTGGGTGTTGGGTGGGGAGTTGAGGGGAGGGAGGATTGGGGAGGGGAAGTTGTGGAGGGGTGTTGGGGGATGGGGAGTTGTGGAGAGGGTGTTGGGGAGTGTGTGTTGGAGGGGGAGTTGAGGGGAGGGTGGATTGGAGAGGGGGAGTTGTGGAGAGGGTGTTGGGGAGTGGGTGTTGGGTGGGGAGTTGAGGGGAGGGAGGATTGGGGAGGGGGAGTTGTGGAGGGGTGTTGGGGAGTGGCTGTTGGGTGGAGAGTTGAGGGGAGGGAGGATTGGGGCGCGGGAGTTGTGGAGGGGTGTTGGGGGAGGGGGAGTTGTGGAGGGCTGTTGGGGGAGGCTGTGTTGGGGGAGGGAATGTTATGGGGGGAAGATTGGGGAGCGGGTGTTTGGGGGAAGGGGAGTTGGGAGAGGGGGGTACTTGGGGGCAGTGAGTGTGAATGAGTCTGTCAGGGCCCAGCGTCTGCCATGTGCTGGAGGATCAGGAAGGGAAACACAAAGCAGCAACTGTGGCAGCGACAGACCATTTCCCACTCCCTGTGTCTTCCTGACAGACCCTCTGAATCCCCTGAGGGTCCGGGACGGTTGGGGGGGTGAGGTTTGCAGGTGTGGAGTGGGTGTAGGAGGATGAACGAGGGGAAATGGAAAGTCAGCAGAGTCAGCTCGGATACACACTGAAGGCGATTACAGCAGAGTCAGCTCGGATACACAGTGAAGGAGAGTACAGCAGAGTCAGCTCGGATACACAGTGAAGGCGATTACAGCAGAGTCAGCTCGGATACACAGTGAAGGAGAGTACAGCAGAGTCAGCTCGGATACACAGTGAAGGCGATTACAGCAGAGTCAGCTCGGATACACAGTGAAGGAGAGTACAGCAGAGTCAGCTCGGATACACAGTGAAGGCGATTACAGTAGAGTCAGCTCGGATACACAGTGAAGGAGAGTACAGCAGAGTCAGCTCGGATACACAGTGAAGGCGATTACAGCAGAGTCAGCTCGGATACACAGTGAAGGAGAGTACAGCAGAGTCAGCTCGGATACACAGTGAAGGAGTGTACAGCACATTCAGCTCGGATACACAGTGATGGAGAGTACAGCATAGCCAGTTCGGATACACAGTGAAGGAGTGTACAGCACATTCAGCTCGGATACACAGTGATGGAGAGTACAGCAGCGTCAGCTCGGATACACAGTGACGGAGAATACAGCAGAGTCAGCTCGGATACACAGACATGGAGAGTACAGGAGAGTCAGCTCGGATACACAGTGTAGGAGAGTACAGCAGATCAGCTCGGATACATAGTGAAGGAGAGTACAGCAGAGTCAGCTCGGAGACATGGTGAAGGAGAGTACAGGAGAGTCAGCTCAGATATACAGTGAAGGAATGTACAGCAGAGGCAGCTAGGAAATACAGTGAAGGAGAGTACAGCAGACTGAGCTCGGATACACAGTGAAGGAGAGTACAGCAGAGTGAGCTCGGATACAGAGTGAAGTAGAGTAAAGCAGAGTCAGCTTGGATACACAGTGAAGGAGAGCACAGCAGAGTGAGCTCGGATACACAGTGAAGGAGAGTACAGCAGAGTGAGCTCGGATATACAGTGAAGGAGAGTATAGCAGAGTCAGCTCGGATACGCACTGAAGGAGAGTACAGCAGCTTCAGCTCGGATACAGAGTGAAAGAGAGTACAGCAGAGTCAGCTCGGATACACAGTGAAGGAGAGTACAGCAGTGTCAGCTCGGATACACAGTGAAGGAGAGCAGAGCAGATTCAGCACGGATACACAGTGAAGGAGAGTACAGCAGCGTCAGCTCGGATACACAGTGAAGAGCGTACAGCAGAGTCAGCTCGGATGCACAGTGAAGGAGAGTACAGCAGAGTCAGCTCGGATACACAGTGAAGGAGATTACAGCAGAGTCAGCTCAGATACACAGTGCATGAGAGTACAGCAGAATCAGCTCGGATACACAGTAAAGGCGATTACAGCAGAGTCAGCTCGGATACACAGTGAAGAGCGTACAGCAGAATCAGCTCGGATACACAGTGAAGGCGATTACAGCAGAGTCAGCTCGGATACACAGTGAAGGAGAGTACAGCAGAGTCAGCTTGGATACAAGTGAAGGAGAGTACAGCAGAGTCAGTTCGAATACACAGTCAATGGGAATACTGCAGATTCAGCTGGGTTACACACGTGAAAGGAGTGTACAGCACATTCAGCTCGGATACACAATGAAGGAGAGTAAAGCAGAGTCAGCTCGGATACACAGTGATGGAGAATACAACAGAGTCAGCTCGGATACATAGACATGGAGAGTACAGGAGAGTCAGCTCGTATACACAGTGTAGGAGAGTACAGCAGATCTTTCGAACACACAGTGAAGGAGAGTACAGCAGAGTCAGCTCAGAGACACAGTGAAGGAGAATACTGCAGATTCAGCTCGGATACACAGTGATGGAGAGTAAAGCAGAGTCAGCTCGGAGACACAGTGAAGGACAATACAGCAGTGTCAGCTCGGATACACAGACAAGGAGAGTACAGGAGAGTCAGCTCGGATACACAGTGAAGGAGAGTAAAGCAGAGTCAGCTTGGATATAGAGTGAAGGAATGTACAGCACAGTCAGCTCGGATTCAGAGTGAAGGAGAGTACAGCAGAGTCAGCTCGGATACACAGTGAAGGAGAATATAGCAGAGTCAGCTCGGATACACAGTGAAGAAGAGTACAGCAGAGTATGCTCGTATACACACTGAGGTAGAGTACAGCAGAGTCAGCTCGGATACACAGTGAAGGAGCGTACAGCAGAGTCAGCTCGGATACACAGTGAAGGAGCGTACAGCAGAGTCACCTCGGATACACAGTGAAGGAGAATACAGCAGAGTCAGCTCAGATACACATTGAAGGAGCGTACAGCAGCGTCAGCTTGGATACAGAGTGAAGGTGAGTACAGCAGAGTCAGCTCGGATACACAGTCAGGGAGCGTACACCAGAGTCAGCTCGGATACACAGTGAAGGAGAGTACAGCAGAGTCCGCTCGGAGACATGGTGAAGGAGAGTACAGGAGAGTCAGCTAGGATAAACAGTGAAGGAATGTACAGCAGAGGCAGCTAGGATATACAGTGAAGTAGAGTACAGCAGAGTGAGCTCGGATACACAGTGAAGGAGAGTACAGCAGAGTGAGCTCGGATACAGAGTGAAGTAGAGTAAAGCAGAGTCAGCTTGGATACACAGTGAAGGAGAGCACAGCAGAGTGAGCTCGGATACACAGTGAAGGAGAGTACAGCAGAGTGAGCTCGGATATACAGTGAAGGAGAGTATAGCAGAGTCAGTTCGGATACGCGCTGAAGGAGAGTACAGCAGCGTCAGCTCGGATACAGAGTGAAAGAGAGTACAGCAGAGTCAGCTCGGATACACCGTGAAGGAGAGTACAGCAGAGTCAGCTCGGATACACAGTGAAGGAGAGCAGAGCAGAGTCAGCTCGGATACAGAGTGAAGGAGAGTACAGCAGCGTCAGCTCGGATACACAGTGAAGGAGATTACAGCAGAGTCAGCTCAGATACACACTGTATGAGAGTACAGCAGAATCAGCTCGGATACACAGTGAAGGCGATTACAGCAGAGTCAGCTTGGATACACAGTGAAGGCGATTACAGCAGAGTCAGCTCAGATACACAGTGAAGAGCGTACAGCAGAGTCAGCTCGGATGCACAGTGAAGGAGAGTACAGCAGAGTCAGCTCGGATACACAGTGAAGGAGAGTACAGCCGAGTCAGCTCGGATACACAGTGAACGAGAGTACAGCCGAGTCAGCTCGGATACACAGACAAGGAGAGTACAGCAGAGTCAGCTCGGATACACAGTGAACGAGAGTACAGCCGAGTCAGCTCGGATACACAGACAAGGAGAGTACAGCATAACCAACTCGGATACACAGTGAAGGAAAGTACAGCAGAATCAGCTCGGATGCACAGTGAAGGAGAGTACAGCAGAGTCAGCTCGGATACACATTGAAGAGCGTACAGCAGAGTCAGCTCGGATGCACAGTGAAGGAGAGTACAGCAGAGTCAGGTCAGATACACAGTGAAGGAGAGTACAGCAGAGTCAGCTTGGATACAAGTGAAGGAGAGTACAGCAGAGTCAGTTCGAATACATAGTCAATGGGAATACTGCAGATTCAGCTGGGTTACACATGTGAAAGGAGAGTACAGCAGAGTCAGCTCGGATACACTGTGAATGGAGTGTACAGCACATTCAGCTCGGATACACAGTGAAGGAGCGTACAGCAGAGTCAGCTTGGATACACAGTGAAGGAGCGTACAGCAGAGACAGCTCGGATACACAGTGAAGGAGAATACAACAGAGTCAGCTCGGATTCACAGTGAAGGAGAGTACAGCAGAGACAGCTCAGATACACAGTGAAAGGGAGAACAGCAGAGTCAGCTCGGATGCACAGTGAATGAGAGTACAGCAGAGTCAGCTCGGATACGCAGTGACGGAGAATACAGCAGAATCAGCTCGTATACACAGACATGGAGCGTGCAGGAGAGTCAGCTCGGATACACAGTGAAGGATAGTACAGCTGTATCAGGTCGGATACACAGTGAAGGAGAGTACAGCAGAGTCAGCTCAGATACACAGTGAAGGAGAGTACAGCAGAGTCAGCTCGGAGACACAGTGAAGGAGAATACAGCAGAGTCAGCTCGATACACAGTTAAGGAGAGTATGCAGAGTCAGCTCGCATACACAGACACGAGAGTGCAGGAGAGTCAGCTCGGATATACAGTGAAGGAGAGTACAGCATTGTCAGCTCGGATACACAGTGAAGTAGAGTACAGCAGAGTCAGCTCGGATATACAGTGAAGGAGATTACAGCAGCGTCAGCTTGGATACACAGTGAAGGAGAGTACAGCAGACTCAGCTCGGATACACATTGAAGGAGTGTACAGCAGCGTCAGCTTGGATACAGAGTGAAGGAGAGTACAGCAGAGTCAGCTCGGATACACAGTCAGGGAGCGTACAGCAGAGTGAGCTCGGATACACAGTGAAGGAGAGTACAGCAGAGTCAGCTCGGATACACAGTGAAGGAACGTACAGCAGCGTCAGCTCGTATACACAGTGTAGGAGATTACAGCAGATCTTTTGGATACAAAGTGAAGGAGTGTACAACAGAGTCAGCTCGGAGACACAGTGAAGGAGAATACTGCAGATTCAGCTCGGATGCACAATGAAGGAGAGTACAGCAGAGTCAGCTCGGATACGCAGTGAAGGAGTGTACAGCACATTCAGCTCGGATACACAGTGAAGGAGAGTACAGCATAGCCAGCTCGGATACACAGTGAAGGAGAGTACAGCAGCGTCAGCTTGGATACACAGTGACGGAGAGTACAGCAGAGTCAGCTCGGATACACAGACATGGAGAGTGCAGGAGAGTCAGCTCGGATACACAGTGACGGAGAGTACAGCAGAGTCAGCTCGGATACACAGACATGGAGAGTGCAGGAGAGTCAGCTCGGATACACAGTGTAGGAGAGTACAGCAGATCAGCTCGGATACACAGTGAAGGAGAATATAGCAGAGTCAGCTCGGATATACAGTGAAGGAATGTAAAGCTGAGTCAGCAAGGATACACAGTGAAGGAGAGCACAGCAGAGTGAGCTCGGATACACAGTGAAGGAGAGTACAGCAGAGTGAGCTCGGATATACAGTCAAGGAGAGTACTGCAGAGTCAGCTCGGATACTCACTGAAGGAGAGTACAGCAGTGTCAGCTCGGATACAGAGTGAAGGAGAGTACAGCAGTGTCAGCTCGGATACACAGTGAAGGAGAGTACAGCAGAGTCAGCTCGGATACACAGTGAAGGAGAGCAGAGTAGATTCAGCTCGGTTACAAAGTGAAGGGAGTACAGCAGCGTCAGCTCGGATACAGAGTGAAGGAGAGTACAGCAGAGTCTGCTCGGTTACACAGTGAAGGAGAGTACAGCAGTGATAGCTCGGACACACAGTGACGGAGATTACAGCAGCGTCAGCTCGGACACAAAGTGAAGGAGAGTACAGCAGAGTCAGCTCGGATACACAGTGAAGGTGAGTACAGCAGAGTCAGCTCGGATACACAGTGAAGGAGCGTACAGCAGCGTCAGCTCGGATACACACTGAAGGAGCGTACAGCAGAGTCAGCTCGGATACAGTGTGAAGGAGAGTACAGCAGAGTCAGCTCGGATACACACTGAAGGAGCGTACAGCAGAGTCCGCTCGGATACACAGTGAAGGAAATTACAGCAGTGTCAGCTCGGATACACAGTGAAGGAGAGTACAGCAGAGTCAGCTCGGATACACAGTGAAGGAGAGTACAGCAGAGTCAGCTCGGATACACAGTGAAGGAGAGTACAGCAGAGTGAGCTCGGATACACTTTGAAAGGAGTGTACAGCAAATTCAGCTCGGATACGCAGTGATGGAGAATACAGCAGAATCAGCTCGGATACACAGACATGGAGAGCGCAGGAGAGTCAGCTCGGATACACAGTGTAGGAGAGTACAGCAGAGTCAGCTCGGATACACAGTGAAGGATAGTACAGCTGAATCAGGTCGGATACACAGTGAAGGAGCGTACAGCAGAGTCAGCTCCGCTACACAGTGAAGGAGAATACAGCAGAGTCAGCTCGGAGACACAGTTGAGGAGAGTATGCAGAGTCAGCTTGCATACACAGACACGAGAGTACAGGAGAGTCAGCTCGGATACACAGTGAAGGAGAGTACAGCAGAGTCAGCTCGGAGACACAGTGAAGGAGAATACAGTAGAGTCAGCTCGTATACACAGTGTAGGAGATTACAGCAGATCTTTCGGATACACAGTGAAGGAGAGTGCAGCACATTCAGCTCGGATACACAGTGAAGGAGAGTACAGCATAGCCAGCTCGGATACACAATGAAGGAGAGTTCAGCAGCGTCAGCTCGGATACACAGACATGGAGAGTACAGGAGAGTCAGCTCGGATACACAGTGTCCGAGAGTACAGCAGAGTCAGCTCGGAGACATGGTGAAAGTGAATACAGCAGAATCAGCTCGGATACACAGTGAAGGTGAGTCAGCTCGGATACACGGTGAAGGAGAATATAGCAGAGTCAGCTCGGATATACAGTGAAGGAATGTAATGCTGAGTCAGCTCGGATACACGGTGAAGGAGAATATAGCAGACTCAGCTCGGATATACAGTGAAGGAATGTAATGCTGAGTCAGCTCGGATACACAGTGAAGGAGCGTACAGCAGAGTCACCTCGGATACACAGTGAAGGAAATTACAGCAGTGTCAGCTCGGATACACAGTGAAGGAGCGTACAGCAGAGTCAGCTCGGAGACACAGTGAAGGAGCGTACAGCAGAGTCACTTCGGATACACAGTGAAGGAGAGTACAGCTGAGTCAGCTCGGAGACACAGTGAAGGAGAATACAGCAGAGTCAGCTCGATACAAAGTTAAGGAGAGTATGCGGAGTCAGCTCGCACACACAGACACGAGAGTGCAGGAGAGTCAGCTCGGATATACAGTGAAGGAGAGTACAGCAGTGTGAGCTCGAATACACAGTGAAGGTGAGTACAGCAGTGTCAGCTCAGATATACAGTGAAGGAGCGTACAGCAGAGTCTGCTCGGATACACAGTGAAGGAGAGTACAGCTGAGTCAGCTCGGATACACAGTGAAGGAGAATAGAGCAGAATCAACTCAGATACACAGTGAAGGAGAGTACAGCAGACTCAGCTCGGATACACATTGAAGGAGTGTACAGCAGAGTCAGCTCGGATACACAGTCAGGGAGTGTACAGCAGAGTGAGCTCGGATACACAGTGAAGGAGAGTACAGCAGAGTCAGCTCGGCTACACAGTGAAGGAGCATACAGCAGCGTCAGCTCGTATACACAGTGAAGGAGCGTACAGCAGAGTCAGCTCGGATACAGAGTAAAGGAGAGTAAAGCAGAGTCAGCTCAGATACACAGTCAGGGAGCGTACAGCAGAGTGAGCTCGGATACACAGTGACGGAGAATACAGCAGAGTCAGCTCGGATACACAGACATGGAGTGTACAGGAGAGTCAGCTCGTATACACAGTGTAGGAGATTACAGCAGATCTTTCGGATACACAGTGAAGGAGAGTACAGCAGAGTCAGCTCGGATACACAATGAAGGAGAGTACAGCAGAGTCAGCTCGGATACACAGTGAAGGAGTGTGCAGCACATTCAGATCGGTTACACAGTGAAGGAGAGTACAGCATAGCCAGCTCGGATACACAATGAAGGAGAGTACAGCAGCGTCAGCTTGGATACACAGTGACGGAGAATACAGCAGAGTCAGCTCGGATACACAGACATGGAGAGTACAGGAGAGTCAGCTCGGATGCACAGTGTCCGAGAGTACAGCAGATCAGCTCGGATACATAGTGAAGGAGAGTACAGCAGAGTCAGCTCGGAGACATGGTGAAGGTGAATACAGCAGAATCAGCTCGGATACACAGTGAAGGAGAGTCAGCTCGGATACACGGTGAAGGAGAATATAGCAGAGTCAGCTCGGATATACAGTGAAGGAATGTAATGCTGAGTCAGCTCCGATACACAGTGAAGCAGAGTACAACAGTGTCAGCTCGGATACATCGTGAAGGAGAGTACAGCAGAGTGAGCTCGGATACATCGTGAAGGAAATTACAGCAGTGTCAGCTCGGATACACAGTGAAGGAGCGTACAGCAGAGTCAGCTCGGAGACACAGTGAAGGAGCATACAGCAGAGTCACTTCGGATACACAGTGAAGGAGAGTACAGCTGAGTCAGCTCGGATACACAGTGAAGGGGAATAGAGCAGAATCAACTCAGATACACAGTGAAGGAGAGTACAGCAGAGTCAGCTCGGATACACATGGAAGGAGAGTACAGCAGCGTCAGCTTGGATACAGAGTGAAGGAGCGTACAGCAGAGTCAGCTCGGATACACAGTGAAGGAGAGTACAGCAGTGTCAGCTCGAATACAGAGTGAAGGAGCGTACGGCAGCGTGAGCTCGTATACGCAGTGAAGGAGCGTACAGCTGTCAGCTCAGATACAGAGTGAAGGAGAGCAGAGCAGAGTCAGCTCGGATAGAAACTGAGGTAGAGGACAGCAGAGTATGCTCGTGTACACACTGAGGTAGAGTACAGCAGAGTCAGCTCGGATACACAGTGAAGGAGAGTACAGCAGAGTCAGCTCGGATACACAGTGAAGGCGATTACAGCAGAGTCAGCTCGGATACACAGTGAAGGAGAGTACAGCAGAGTCAGCTCGGATACACAGTGAAGGCGATTACAGCAGAGTCAGCTCGGATACACAGTGAAGGAGAGTACAGCAGAGTCAGCTCGGATACACAGTGAAGGCGATTACAGCAGAGTCAGCTCGGATACACAGTGAAGGAGAGTACAGCAGAGTCAGCTCGGATACACAGTGAAGGAGTGTACAGCACATTCAGCTCGGATACACAGTGATGGAGAGTACAGCATAGCCAGTTCGGATACACAGTGAAGGAGTGTACAGCACATTCAGCTCGGATACACAGTGATGGAGAGTACAGCAGCGTCAGCTCGGATACACAGTGACGGAGAATACAGCAGAGTCAGCTCGGATACACAGACATGGAGAGTACAGGAGAGTCAGCTCGGATACACAGTGTAGGAGAGTACAGCAGATCAGCTCGGATACATAGTGAAGGAGAGTACAGCAGAGTCAGCTCGGATACACAGTGAAGGAGTGTACAGCACATTCAGCTCGGATACACAGTGATGGAGAGTACAGCATAGCCAGTTCGGATACACAGTGAAGGAGTGTACAGCACATTCAGCTCGGATACACAGTGATGGAGAGTACAGCAGCGTCAGCTCGGATACACAGTGACGGAGAATACAGCAGAGTCAGCTCGGATACACAGACATGGAGAGTACAGGAGAGTCAGCTCGGATACACAGTGTAGGAGAGTACAGCAGATCAGCTCGGATACATAGTGAAGGAGAGTACAGCAGAGTCAGCTCGGAGACATGGTGAAGGAGAGTACAGGAGAGTCAGCTCAGATATACAGTGAAGGAATGTACAGCAGAGGCAGCTAGGAAATACAGTGAAGGAGAGTACAGCAGAGTGAGCTCGGATACACAGTGAAGGAGAGTACAGCAGAGTGAGCTCGGATACAGAGTGAAGTAGAGTACAGCAGAGTCAGCTCGGAGACACAGTGAAGGAGAATACAGCAGAGTCAGCTCGTATACACAGTGTAGGAGATTACAGCAGATCTTTCGGATACACAGTGAAGGAGAGTGCAGCACATTCAGCTCGGATACACAGTGAAGGAGAGTACAGCATAGCCAGCTCGGATACACAATGAAGGAGAGTTCAGCAGCGTCAGCTCGGATACACAGACATGGAGAGTACAGGAGAGTCAGCTCGGATACACAGTGTCCGAGAGTACAGCAGAGTCAGCTCGGAGACATGGTGAAAGTGAATACAGCAGAATCAGCTCGGATACACAGTGAAGGTGAGTCAGCTCGGATACACGGTGAAGGAGAATATAGCAGAGTCAGCTCGGATATACAGTGAAGGAATGTAATGCTGAGTCAGCTCGGATACACGGTGAAGGAGAATATAGCAGACTCAGCTCGGATATACAGTGAAGGAATGTAATGCTGAGTCAGCTCGGATACACAGTGAAGGAGCGTACAGCAGAGTCACCTCGGATACACAGTGAAGGAAATTACAGCAGTGTCAGCTCGGATACACAGTGAAGGAGCGTACAGCAGAGTCAGCTCGGAGACACAGTGAAGGAGCGTACAGCAGAGTCACTTCGGATACACAGTGAAGGAGAGTACAGCTGAGTCAGCTCGGAGACACAGTGAAGGAGAATACAGCAGAGTCAGCTCGATACAAAGTTAAGGAGAGTATGCAGAGTCAGCTCGCACACACAGACACGAGAGTGCAGGAGAGTCAGCTTGGATATACAGTGAAGGAGAGTACAGCAGTGTGAGCTCGAATACACAGTGAAGGTGAGTACAGCAGTGTCAGCTCAGATATACAGTGAAGGAGCGTACAGCAGAGTCTGCTCGGATACACAGTGAAGGAGAGTACAGCTGAGTCAGCTCGGATACACAGTGAAGGAGAATAGAGCAGAATCAACTCAGATACACAGTGAAGGAGAGTACAGCAGACTCAGCTCGGATACACATTGAAGGAGTGTACAGCAGAGTCAGCTCGGATACACAGTCAGGGAGTGTACAGCAGAGTGAGCTCGGATACACAGTGAAGGAGAGTACAGCAGAGTCAGCTCGGCTACACAGTGAAGGAGCATACAGCAGCGTCAGCTCGTATACACAGTGAAGGAGCGTACAGCAGAGTCAGCTCGGATACAGAGTAAAGGAGAGTAAAGCAGAGTCAGCTCAGATACACAGTCAGGGAGCGTACAGCAGAGTGAGCTCGGATACACAGTGACGGAGAATACAGCAGAGTCAGCTCGGATACACAGACATGGAGTATACAGGAGAGTCAGCTCGTATACACAGTGTAGGAGATTACAGCAGATCTTTCGGATACACAGTGAAGGAGAGTACAGCAGAGTCAGCTCGGATACACAATGAAGGAGAGTACAGCAGAGTCAGCTCGGATACACAGTGAAGGAGTGTGCAGCACATTCAGATCGGTTACACAGTGAAGGAGAGTACAGCATAGCCAGCTCGGATACACAATGAAGGAGAGTACAGCAGCGTCAGCTTGGATACACAGTGACGGAGAATACAGCAGAGTCAGCTCGGATACACAGACATGGAGAGTACAGGAGAGTCAGCTCGGATGCACAGTGTCCGAGAGTACAGCAGATCAGCTCGGATACATAGTGAAGGAGAGTACAGCAGAGTCAGCTCGGAGACATGGTGAAGGTGAATACAGCAGAATCAGCTCGGATACACAGTGAAGGAGAGTCAGCTCGGATACACGGTGAAGGAGAATATAGCAGAGTCAGCTTGGATATACAGTGAAGGAATGTAATGCTGAGTCAGCTCCGATACACAGTGAAGCAGAGTACAACAGTGTCAGCTCGGATACATCGTGAAGGAGAGTACAGCAGAGTGAGCTCGGATACATCGTGAAGGAAATTACAGCAGTGTCAGCTCGGATACACAGTGAAGGAGCGTACAGCAGAGTCAGCTCGGAGACACAGTGAAGGAGCATACAGCAGAGTCACTTCGGATACACAGTGAAGGAGAGTACAGCTGAGTCAGCTCGGATACACAGTGAAGGAGAATAGAGCAGAATCAACTCAGATACACAGTGAAGGAGAGTACAGCAGAGTCAGCTCGGATACACATTGAAGGAGAGTACAGCAGCGTCAGCTTGGATACAGAGTGAAGGAGCGTACAGCAGAGTCAGCTCGGATACGCAGTGAAGGAGAGTACAGCAGTGTCAGCTCGAATACAGAGTGAAGGAGCGTACGGCAGCGTGAGCTCGTATACGCAGTGAAGGAGCGTACAGCTGTCAGCTCAGATACAGAGTGAAGGAGAGCAGAGCAGAGTCAGCTCGGATAGAAACTGAGGTAGAGGACAGCAGAGTATGCTCGTGTACACACTGAGGTAGAGTACAGCAGAGTCAGCTCGGATACACAGTGAAGGAGAGTACAGCAGAGTCAGCTCGGATACACAGTGAAGGCGATTACAGCAGAGTCAGCTCGGATACACAGTGAAGGAGAGTACAGCAGAGTCAGCTCGGATACACAGTGAAGGCGATTACAGCAGAGTCAGCTCGGATACACAGTGAAGGAGAGTACAGCAGAGTCAGCTCGGATACACAGTGAAGGCGATTACAGCAGAGTCAGCTCGGATACACAGTGAAGGAGGGTACAGCAGAGTCAGCTCGGATACACAGTGAAGGCGATTACAGCAGAGTCAGCTCGGATACACATTGAAGGAAAGTACAGCAGCGTCAGCTTGGATACAGAGTGAAGAGGAGTACAGCAGAGTCAGCTCGGATACACAGTCAGGGAGCGTACACCAGAGTCAGCTCGGATACACAGTGAAGGAGAGTACAGCAGAGTTAGCTCGGATACACAGTGAAGGAGAGTACAGCATAGCCTGCTCGGATACACAGTGAACGAGAGTACAGCAGAGTCCGCTCGGATACACAGTGAATGAGAGTACTGCAGATCTGCTCGGATACACAGACAAGGAGAATACAGCATAGCCAGCTCGGATACACAGTGAAGGAGAGTACAGCATAGCCTGCTCGGATACACAGTGAACGAGAGTACAGCAGAGTCCGCTCGGATACACAGTGAACGAGAGTACTGCAGATCTGCTCGGATACACAGACAAGGAGAATACAGCATAGCCAGCTCGGATACACAGTGAAGGAGAGTACAGCAGAATCAGCTCGGATACACAGTGAAGGAGATTACAGCAGAGTCAGCTCGGATACACAGTGAAGAGCGTACAGCAGAGTCAGCTCGGATGCACAGTGAACAAGAGTACAGCAGAGTCCGCTCGGATACACAGTGAACGAGTGTACAGCAGAGTCAGCTCGGATACACAGACAAGGAGAATACAGCATAGCCAGCTTGGATACACAGTGTACGAATGTACAGCAGAATCAGCTCGGATACACAGTGAAGGAGAGTACAGCAGAGTCAGCTCGGATGCACAGTGAAGGAGAGTACAGCAGAGTCAGATCGGATACACAGTGAAGGAGAGTACAAAAGATTCAGCTTGGATACAAGTGAAGGAGAGTACAGCAGAGTCAGTTTGAATACACAGTCAATGGGAATACTGCAGATTCAGCTGGGTTACGCATGTGAAAGGAGAGTGCAGCAGAGTGAGCTCGGATACGCTGTGAATGGAGTGTACAGCACACTCAGCTCGGATACACAGTAAAGGAGAGTAAAGCAGAGTCAGCTCGGGTACACAGTGATGGAGAATACAGCAGAGTCAGCTCGGAGACTTAGACATGGAGAGTACAGGAGAGTCAGCTCGTATACACACTGTTGGAGAGTACAGCAGATCTTTCGGAGACACAGTGAAGGAGAGTACAGCAGAATCAGCTCAGAGACACAGTGAAGGAGAATACTGCAGATTCAGCTCGGATACACAGTGAAGGACAATACAGCAGTGTCAGCTCGGATACACAGACAAAGAGAGTACAGGAGAGTCAGCTTGGATACACAGTGAAGGAGAGTAAAGCAGAGTCAGCTCGGATATAGAGTGAAGGAATGTACAGCACAGTCAGCTCGGATTCAGAGTGAAGGAGAGTACAGCAGAGTGTGCTCGGATACACAGTGAAGGAGAATACAGCAGAGTGAGCTCGGATACACAGTTAAAGAGAGAACAGCAGTGTCAGCTCGGATACACAGTGAAGGAGAATACAGTAGAGTGAGCTCGGATACACAGTTAAGGAGAGTACAGCAGTGTCAGCTCGGATACACAGTGAAGAAGTGTAGAGCAGAATATGCTCATATACACACTGAGGTAGAGTACTGCAGAGCAGCTGGGATGCACAGTGAAGGAGAATATAGCAGAGTCAGCTCGGATATACAGTGAAGGAATGTAAAGCTGAGTCAGCAAGGATACACAGTGAAGGAGAGCACAGCAGAGTGAGCTCGGATACACAGTGAAGGAGAGTACAGCAGAGTGAGCTCGGATATACAGTCAAGGAGAGTACTGCAGAGTCAGCTCGGATACTCACTGAAGGAGAGTACAGCAGTGTCAGCTCGGATACAGAGTGAAGGAGAGTACAGCAGTGTCAGCTCGGATACACAGTGAAGGAGAGTACAGCAGCGTCAGCTCGGATACACATTGAATGAAATCATAGCTGTTTCAGCTTGGATATACCGTGAAGGAGAATACAGCAGAGTCAGCTCGGAGACACAGTGAAGGAGAATACAGCAGAGTCAGCTCAGATACACAGTGAAGGAGAGTACAGCAGAGTCAGCTCGGAGACACAGTGAAGGAGAATACAGCAGAGTCAGCTCGATACACAGTTAAGGAGAGTATGCAGAGTCAGCTCGCATACACAGACACGAGAGTGCAGGAGAGTCAGCTCGGATATACAGTGAAGGAGAGTACAGCATTGCAGCTCGGATACACAGTGAAGTAGAGTACAGCAGAGTCAGCTCGGATATACAGTGAAGGAGATTACAGCAGCATCAGCTTGGATACACAGTGAAGGAGAGTACAGCAGACTCAGCTCGGATACACATTGAAGGAGTGTACAGCAGCGTCAGCTTGGATACAGAGTGAAGGAGAGTACAGCAGAGTCAGCTCGGATACACAGTCAGGGAGCGTACAGCAGAGTGAGCTCGGATACACAGTGAAGGAGAGTACAGCAGAGTCAGCTCGGATACACAGTGAAGGAGCGTACAGCAGCGTCAGTTCGTATACACAGTGTAGGAGATTACAGCAGATCTTTTGGATACAAAGTGAAGGAGTGTATAACAGAGTCAGCTCGGAGACACAGTGAAGGAGAATACTGCAGATTCAGCTCGGATGCACAATGAAGGAGAGTACAGCAGAGTCAGCTCGGATACGCAGTGAAGGAGTGTACAGCACATTCAGCTCGGATACACAGTGAAGGAGAGTACATCATAGCCAGCTCGGATACACAGTGAAGGAGAGTACAGCAGCATCAGCTTGGATACACAGTGACGGAGAGTACAGCAGAGTCAGCTCGGATACACAGACATGGAGAGTGCAGGAGAGTCAGCTCGGATACACAGTGACGGAGAGTACAGCAGATCAGCTCGGATACACAGTGAAGGAGAATATAGCAGAGTCAGCTCGGATATACAGTGAAGGAATGTAAAGCTGAGTCAGCAAGGATACACAGTGAAGGAGAGCACAGCAGAGTGAGCTCGGATACACAGTGAAGGAGAGTACAGCAGAGTGAGCTCGGATATACAGTCAAGGAGAGTACTGCAGAGTCAGCTCGGATATACAGTGAAGGAGATTACAGCAGCGTCAGCTTGGATACACAGTGAAGGAGAGTACAGCAGACTCAGCTCGGATACACAGTGAAGGAGCGTACAGCAGAGTTAGCTCAGATACATAGTGAAGGAGAATACAGCAGAGTCAGCTCGGATACACTTCGAAGGTAGAGTACAGCAGCATCAGCTTGGATACAGAGTGAAGGGGCATACAGCAGAGTCAGCTCGGATACACAGGGAGCGTACTCCAGATTCAGCTCGGATACACAGTGAAGGAGAGTACAGCAGCGTCAGCTTGGATACACAGTGACGGAGAGTACAGCAGAGTCAGCTCGGATACACAGACATGGAGAGTGCAGGAGAGTCAGCTCGGATACACAGTGACGGAGAGTACAGCAGAGTCAGCTCGGATACACAGACATGGAGAGTGCAGGAGAGTCAGCTCGGATACACAGTGTAGGAGAGTACAGCAGATCAGCTCGGATACACAGTGAAGGAGAATATAGCAGAGTCAGCTCGGATACACAGTGAAGGAGGGTACAGCAGAGTCAGCTCGGATACACAGTGAAGGCGATTACAGCAGAGTCAGCTCGGATACACATTGAAGGAGAATACAGCAGAGTCAGCTCAGATACACAGTGAAGGAGAGTACAGCAGAGTCAGCTCGGAGACACAGTGAAGGAGAATACAGCAGAGTCAGCTCGATACACAGTTAAGGAGAGTATGCAGAGTCAGCTCGCATACACAGACACGAGAGTGCAGGAGAGTCAGCTCGGATATACAGTGAAGGAGAGTACAGCATTGCAGCTCGGATACACAGTGAAGTAGAGTACAGCAGAGTCAGCTCGGATATACAGTGAAGGAGATTACAGCAGCGTCAGCTTGGATACACAGTGAAGGAGAGTACAGCAGACTCAGCTCGGATACACATTGAAGGAGTGTACAGCAGCGTCAGCTTGGATACAGAGTGAAGGAGAGTACAGCAGAGTCAGCTCGGATACACAGTCAGGGAGCGTACAGCAGAGTGAGCTCGGATACACTGTGAAGGAGAGTACAGCAGAGTCAGCTCGGATACACAGTGAAGGAGCGTACAGCAGCGTCAGCTCGTATACACAGTGTAGGAGATTACAGCAGATCTTTTGGATACAAAGTGAAGGAGTGTACAACAGAGTCAGCTCGGAGACACAGTGAAGGAGAATACTGCAGATTCAGCTCGGATGCACAATGAAGGAGAGTACAGCAGAGTCAGCTCGGATACGCAGTGAAGGAGTGTACAGCACATTCAGCTCGGATACACAGTGAAGGAGAGTACTGCATAGCCAGCTCGGATACACAGTGACGGAGAGTACAGCAGAGTCAGCTCGGATACACAGACATGGAGAGTGCAGGAGAGTCAGCTCGGATACACAGTGTAGGAGAGTACAGCAGATCAGCTCGGATACACAGTGAAGGAGAATATAGCAGAGTCAGCTCGGATATACAGTGAAGGAATGTAAAGCTGAGTCAGCAAGGATACACAGTGAAGGAGAGCACAGCAGAGTGAGCTCGGATACACAGTGAAGGAGAGTACAGCAGAGTGAGCTCGGATATACAGTCAAGGAGAGTACTGCAGAGTCAGCTCGGATATACAGTGAAGGAGATTACAGCAGCGTCAGCTTGGATACACAGTGAAGGAGAGTACAGCAGACTCAGCTCGGATACACAGTGAAGGAGCGTACAGCAGAGTCAGCTCAGATACATAGTGAAGGAGAATACAGCAGAGTCAGCTCGGATACACTTCGAAGGTAGAGTACAGCAGCATCAGCTTGGATACAGAGTGAAGGGGCATACAGCAGAGTCAGCTCGGATACACAGGGAGCGTACACCAGATTCAGCTCGGATACACAGTGAAGGAGAGTACAGCAGCGTCAGCTTGGATACACAGTGACGGAGAGTACAGCAGAGTCAGCTCGGATACACAGACATGGAGAGTGCAGGAGAGTCAGCTCGGATACACAGTGACGGAGAGTACAGCAGAGTCAGCTCGGATACACAGACATGGAGAGTGCAGGAGAGTCAGCTCGGATACACAGTGTAGGAGAGTACAGCAGATCAGCTCGGATACACAGTGAAGGAGAATATAGCAGAGTCAGCTCGGATATACAGTGAAGGAATGTAAAGCTGAGTCAGCAAGGATACACAGTGAAGGAGAGCACAGCAGAGTGAGCTCGGATACACAGTGAAGGAGAGTACAGCAGAGTCAGCTCGGATACACAGTGAAGGCGATTACAGCAGAGTCAGCTCGGATACACATTGAAGGAAAGTACAGCAGCGTCAGCTTGGATACAGAGTGAAGAGGAGTACAGCAGAGTCAGCTCGGATACACAGTCAGGGAGCGTACACCAGAGTCAGCTCGGATACACAGTGAAGGAGAGTACAGCAGAGTTAGCTCGGATACACAGTGAAGGAGAGTACAGCATAGCCTGCTCGGATACACAGTGAACGAGAGTACAGCAGAGTCCGCTCGGATACACAGTGAACGAGAGTACTGCAGATCTGCTCGGATACACAGACAAGGAGAATACAGCATAGCCAGCTCGGATACACAGTGAAGGAGAGTACAGCTGTCAGCTCAGATACAGAGTGAAGGAGAGCAGAGCAGAGTCAGCTCGGATAGATACTGAGGTAGAGGACAGCAGAGTATGCTCGTGTACACACTGAGGTAGAGTACAGCAGAGTCAGCTCGGATACACAGTGAAGGAGAGTACAGCAGAGTCAGCTCGGATACACAGTGAAGGCGATTACAGCAGAGTCAGCTCGGATACACAGTGAAGGAGAGTACAGCAGAGTCAGCTCGGATACACAGTGAAGGCGATTACAGCAGAGTCAGCTCGGATACACAGTGAAGGAGAGTACAGCAGAGTCAGCTCGGATACACAGTGAAGGCGATTACAGCAGAGTCAGCTCGGATACACAGTGAAGGAGGGTACAGCAGAGTCAGCTCGGATACACAGTGAAGGCGATTACAGCAGAGTCAGCTCGGATACACATTGAAGGAAAGTACAGCAGCGTCAGCTTGGATACAGAGTGAAGAGGAGTACAGCAGAGTCAGCTCGGATACACAGTCAGGGAGCGTACACCAGAGTCAGCTCGGATACACAGTGAAGGAGAGTACAGCAGAGTTAGCTCGGATACACAGTGAAGGAGAGTACAGCATAGCCTGCTCGGATACACAGTGAACGAGAGTACAGCAGAGTCCGCTCGGATACACAGTGAACGAGAGTACTGCAGATCTGCTCGGATACACAGACAAGGAGAATACAGCATAGCCAGCTCGGATACACAGTGAAGGAGAGTACAGCAGAATCAGCTCGGATACACAGTGAAGGAGATTACAGCAGAGTCAGCTCGGATACACAGTGAAGAGCGTACAGCAGAGTCAGCTCGGATGCACAGTGAACAAGAGTACAGCAGAGTCCGCTCGGATACACAGTGAACGAGTGTACAGCAGAGTCAGCTCGGATACACAGACAAGGAGAATACAGCATAGCCAGCTTGGATACACAGTGTACGAAAGTACAGCAGAATCAGCTCGGATACACAGTGAAGGAGAGTACAGCAGAGTCAGCTCGGATACACAGTGAAGGAGAGTACAAAAGATTCAGCTTGGATACAAGTGAAGGAGAGTACAGCAGAGTCAGTTTGAATACACAGTCAATGGGAATACTGCAGATTCAGCTGGGTTACGCATGTGAAAGGAGAGTGCAGCAGAGTGAGCTCGGATACGCTGTGAATGGAGTGTACAGCACACTCAGCTCGGATACACAGTAAAGGAGAGTAAAGCAGAGTCAGCTCGGGTACACAGTGATGGAGAATACAGCAGAGTCAGCTCGGAGACTTAGACATGGAGAGTACAGGAGAGTCAGCTCGTATACAAACTGTTGGAGAGTACAGCAGATCTTTCGGAGACACAGTGAAGGAGAGTACAGCAGAATCAGCTCAGAGACACAGTGAAGGAGAAACTGCAGATTCAGCTCGGATACACAGTGAAGGACAATACAGCAGTGTCAGCTCGGATACACAGACAAAGAGAGTACAGGAGAGTCAGCTTGGTTACACAGTGAAGGAGAGTAAAGCAGAGTCAGCTCGGATATAGAGTGAAGGAATGTACAGCACAGTCAGCTCGGATTCAGAGTGAAGGAGAGTACAGCAGAGTCAGCTTGGATACATAGTGATGGAGAGTACAGCAGAGTCAGCTCAGATACAGAGTGAAGGAGAGTACAGCAGCGTGAGTTCGGATACTCTTTGAAAGGTGTGTACAGCAAATTCAGCTCGGATACACAGTGATGGAGAAAGCAGCAGAATCAGCTCGGATACACAGACATGGAGAGTACAGGAGAGTCAGCTCAGATACACAGTGTAGGAGAGTACAGGAGAGTCAGCTCGGATACACAGCGAAGGAGACTACAGCAGAATCAGCTCTGATACACAGTGACGGAAAGTATAGCAGAGTCAGCTTGGATACACACTGAAGGAGAATATAGCAGAGTCAGCTCAATACACAGTTAAGGAGAGTATGCAGAGTCAGCTCGCATACACAGACACGAGAGTACAGGAGAGTCAGCTCGGATACACAGTGAAGGAGAGTACAGCAGTGTCAGCTCGGATACACAGTGAAGGAGAGTACAGCATAGTCAACTCGGATACACAGTGAAGGAGAGTACAGCAGAGAGAGCTCGGATACTCTTTGAAAGGTGTGTACAGCAAATTCTGCTCGGATGCACAGTGATGGAGAATACAGCAGAATCAGCTCGGATACACAGACATGGAGAGTGCAGGAGAGTCAGCTCGGATACACTGTGAAGGAGTGTACAGCAGCCTCAGCTCGGATACACAGTGAGGGAGAGCAGAGCAGAGTCAGCTAAGATACACAGAGAAGGAGAGTACAGCAGAGTCAGCTCGGATACACAGTGAAGGAGCGTACAGCAGAGTCAGCTCGGATACACAGAGAAGCAGCGTACAGCAGAGTCAGCTCGGACACACAGTGAAGGAGAGCAGAGCAGATTCAGCTCGGATTGACACTGAGGTAGAGTACAGCAGAGTATGCTCGTGTACACACTGAGGTAGAGTACAGCAGAGTCAGCTCGGATACACAGTGAAGGAGCGTACAGCAGAGTCAGCTCGGATACACAGGGAGCGTACACCAGATTCAGCTCGGATACACAGTGAAGGTGAGTACAGCAGAGTCAGCTCGGATACACAGTGAACGAGAGTACAGCAGAGTCAGCTCGGATACACAGTGAAGGAGATTACAGCTGAATCAGCTCGGGTACACAGTGAAGGAGAGTACAGCAGAGTTAGCTCGGATACACAGTGAAGGAGAGTACAGCAGAATCAGCTCGGATACACAGTGAAGGAGATTACAGCTGAATCAGCTCATGGACACAGTGAAGGAGAGTACAGAGAGTATGCTCGGAGACACAGTGCAGGAGAATACAGCAGAGTCAGCTCGGAGACACAGTGAAGGTGAGTACAGCAGAGTCAGCTCGATACACAGTTAAGGAGAGTATGCAGAGTCAGCTCGCATACACAGATACGTGAGTACAGGAGAGTCAGCTCGGATGCACAGTGATGGAGAATACAGCAGAATCAGCTCAGATACACAGACATGGGGAGTGCAGGAGAGTCAGCTCGGACACACAGTGTAGGAGAGTACAGCAGAGTCAGCTCGGATACACAGTGAAGGAGAGTACAGCAGCGTCAGCTCGGATACACAGTGAAGGAGAGTACTGCAGCGTCAGCTCGGATACACAGTGAAGGAGAGTACAGCAGAGTCAGCTCGGATACAGAGTGAAGGAGAGTACAGCAGAGTGAGCTCGGATACTCTTTGAAAGGTGTGTACAGCAAATTCAGCTCGGATTCACAGTGACGGAGAATACAGCAGAATCAGCTCGGATACGCAGACATGGAGAGTGCAGGAGAGTCAGCTCGGATACACAGTGAGGGAGCGTACAGCAGAGTCAGCTCGGATACACAGTGAAGGAGAGTACAGCAGAATCAGCTCTGATACACATTGTAGGAGAGTACAGCAGAGTCAGCTCGGATACACAGTGAAGGAGAGTACAGCAGATTCAGCTCGGATACACAGTGAGGGAGCGTACAGCAGAGTCAGCTCGGATACACAGTGAAGGAGATTACAGCAGAGTGAGCTCGGATACTCTTTGAAAGGTGTGTACAGCAAATTCAGCTCGGATACACAGTGACGGAGAATACAACAGAATCAGCTCGGATACACAGACATGGAGAGTACAGCAGAATCAGCTCTGATACACAGTGAAGGAGAGTACAGCAGAGTCAGCTCGGATACACAGTGAAGGCGAGTACAGCAGAGTCAGTTCGGATACACAGTGAGGGAGCGTACAGCAGAGTCACCTCGGATACACAGTGATGGAGAGTACAGCAGAATCAGCTTGGATACGCAGTGAAGGAGAGTACAGCAAAGTCAGCTCGGATACACAGTGAAGGATAGTACAGCAGAGTCAGCTCAGATACAGAGTGAAGTAGAGTACAGCAGAGTGAGCTCGGATGCAGTTTGAAAGGAGTATACAGCAAATTCAGCTCGGTAAGGCAGTGACGGAGAATACAGCAGAATCAGCTCGGATACACAGACATGGAGAGTGCAGGAGAGTCAGCTCGGATACACAGTGAGGGAGCATACAGCAGAGTCAGCTCCGATACACAGTGAAGGAGAGTACAGCAGAATCAGCTCTGATACACAGTGAAGGAGAGTACAGCAGAGTCAGCTCGGATATGCAGTGAAGGCGAGTACAGCAGAGTCAGCTCGGATACACAGTGAGGGAGCGTACAGCAGAGTCAGCTCAGATACACAGTGATGGAGAGTACAGCAGAATTAGCTCGGATACACAGTGAAACAGAGTACAGCAGTGTCAGGTTGGATACACAGTGACGGAGAGTACAGCAGAGTCAGCTCGGATATACAGTGAAGGAGCGTACAGCAGAGTCTGCTCGGATACACTGAAGGAGAGTACAGCTGCGTCAGCTCGTATGCGCAGTGAAGGAGCGTACAGCAGAGTCAGCTCGGTAACAGAGTGAAGGAGAGTACAGCAGAGTCAGCTCGGATACACAGAGAAGCAGCGTACAGCAGAGTCAGCTCAGATACACAGTGAAGGAGAGCAGAGCAGAGTCAGCTCGGATAGACACTGAGGTAGAGTACAGCAGAGTATGCTCGTGTACACACTGAGATAGAGTACAGCAGAGTCAGGTTGGATACACAGTGAAGGAGCGTACAGCAGAGTCAGCTCCGTTACACAGTGAAGGAGAGTACAGCAGAGTCAGCTCGGATACACTTTGAAGGTAGAGTACAGCAGCGTCAGCTTGGATACAGACTGAAGGGGCATACAGCAGAGTCAGCTCGGATACACAGGGAGCGTACACCAGATTCCGCTCGGATACACAGTGAAAGTGAGTACAGCAGAGTCAGCTCGGATACACAGTGAAGGAGAGTACAGCAGAGAGAGCTCGGATACTCTTTGAAAGGTGTGGACAGCAAATTCAGCTCGGATACACAGTGATGGAGAATACAGCAGAATCAGCTCGGATACACAGACATGGAGAGTACAGGAGAGTCAGCTCAGATACACAGTGTAGGAGAGTACAGCAGAGTCAGCTCGGATACACAGTGAAGGAGACTACAGCAGAATCAGCTCGGATACACAGTGAAGGAGAGTACAGCAGAGTCAGCTCCGCTACACAGTGAAGGAGAGTACAGCAGTGACAGCTCTGTCAGACAGTGAAGGAGAGTACAGCAGAGTCAGCTCGGATACACAGTGAAGGAGAGTACAGCAGAGTCAGCTCGTGTACACAGTGAAGGAGAGTACACCAGAGTCAGCTCGCATACACAGACACGAGAGTACAGGAGAGTCAGCTCGGATATACTGTGAAGGAGAGTACAGCAGTGTCAGCTCGGATACACAGTGAAGGAGAGTACAGCAGAGTCAGCTCGGATACACAGTGAAGGAGAGTACAGCAGAGAGAGCTCGGATACTCTTTGAAAGGTGTGTACAGCAAATTCTGCTCGGATGCACAGTGATGGAGAATACAGCAGAATCAGCTCGGATACACAGACATGGAGAGTGCAGGAGAGTCAGCTCGGGTACACAGTGAGGGAGCGTACAGCAGAGTCAGCTCGGATACACAGTGAAGGATAGTACAGCAGAATCAGCTCTGATACACAGTGAAGGAGCGTACAGCAGAGTCAGCTCAGATAAACAGTGAAGGAGAGTACAGCTGCGTCAGCTCGGATACACAGTGAAGGAGCGTACAGCAGAGTCAGCTCGGATACACAGAGAAGCAGCGTACAGCAGAGTCAGCTCGGATACACAGTGAAGGAGAGCAGAGCAGAGTCAGCTAGGATAGACACTGAGGTAGAGTACAGCAGAGTATGCTCGTGTACACACTGAGGTAGAGTACAGCAGAGTCAGGTTGGATACACAGTGAAGGAGCGTACAGCAGAGTCAGCTCGGATACATAGTGAAGGAGAATACAGCAGAGTCAGCTCGGCTACACTTTGAAGTTAGAGTACAGCAGCGTCAGCTTGGATACAGAGTGAAGAGGAGTACAGCAGAGTCAGCTTGGATACACAGGGAGCGTACACCAGATTCAGCTCGGATACACAGTGAAGGTGAGTACAGCAGAGTCAGCTCGGATACACAGTGAAGGAGAGTACAGCATAGCCAGCTCGGATACACAGTGAACGAGAGTACAGCAGAGTCAGCTTGGATACATAGTGATGGAGAGTACAGCAGAGTCAGCTCAGATACAGAGTGAAGGAGTGTACAGCAGAGTGAGCTCGGATACTCTTTGAAAGGTGTGTACAGCAAATTCAGCTCGGATACACAGTGATGGAGAATGCAGCAGAATCAGCTCGGATACACAGACATGGAGAGTGCACGAGAGTCAGCTCGGATACACACTGTAGGAGAGTACAGCAGAGTCAGCTCGGATACACAGTGAATGAGACTGCAGCAGAATCAGCTCGGATACACAGTGAAGGAGAGTACAGCAGAGTCAGCTCGGATACACAGTGAAGGAAATTACAGCAGTGTCAGCTCCGATACACAGTGAAGGAGAGTACAACAGTGTCAGCTCGGAGACGCAGTGAAGGAGAATACAGCAGAGTCAGCTCAGAGACACAGTGAAGGAGAATATAGCAGAGTCAGCTCAATACACAGTTAAGGAGAGTATGCAGCGTCAGCTCGCATACACAGACACGAGAGTACAGGAGATTCAGCTCGGATACACAGTGAAGGAGAGTACAGCAATGTCAGCTCGGATACACAGTGAAGGAGAGTACAGCAGAGTGAGCTCGGATACTCTTTGAAAGGTGTGTACAGCAAATTCAGCTCGGATTCACAGTGACGGAGAATACAGCAGAATCAGCTCGGATACGCAGACATGGAGAGTGCAGGAGAGTCAGCTCGGATACACAGTGAGGGAGCGTACAGCAGAGTCAGCTCGGATACACAGTGAAGGAGAGTACAGCAGAATCAGCTCTGATACACATTGTAGGAGAGTACAGCAGAGTCAGCTCGGATACACAGTGAAGGAGAGTACAGCAGATTCAGCTCGGATACACAGTGAGGGAGCGTACAGCAGAGTCAGCTCGGATACACAGTGAAGGAGATTACAGCAGAGTGAGCTCGGATACTCTTTGAAAGGTGTGTACAGCAAATTCAGCTCGGATACACAGTGACGGAGAATACAACAGAATCAGCTCGGATACACAGACATGGAGAGTACAGCAGAATCAGCTCTGATACACAGTGAAGGAGAGTACAGCAGAGTCAGCTCGGATACACAGTGAAGGCGAGTACAGCAGAGTCAGTTCGGATACACAGTGAGGGAGCGTACAGCAGAGTCACCTCGGATACACAGTGATGGAGAGTACAGCAGAATCAGCTTGGATACGCAGTGAAGGAGAGTACAGCAAAGTCAGCTCGGATACACAGTGAAGGATAGTACAGCAGAGTCAGCTCAGATACAGAGTGAAGTAGAGTACAGCAGAGTGAGCTCGGATGCAGTTTGAAAGGAGTATACAGCAAATTCAGCTCGGTAAGGCAGTGACGGAGAATACAGCAGAATCAGCTCGGATACACAGACATGGAGAGTGCAGGAGAGTCAGCTCGGATACACAGTGAGGGAGCATACAGCAGAGTCAGCTCGGATACACAGTGAAGGAGAGTACAGCAGAATCAGCTCTGATACACAGTGAAGGAGAGTACAGCAGAGTCAGCTCGGATATGCAGTGAAGGCGAGTACAGCAGAGTCAGCTCGGATACACAGTGAGGGAGCGTACAGCAGAGTCAGCTCAGATACACAGTGATGGAGAGTACAGCAGAATTAGCTCGGATACACAGTGAAACAGAGTACAGCAGTGTCAGGTTGGATACACAGTGACGGAGAGTACAGCAGAGTCAGCTCGGATATACAGTGAAGGAGCGTACAGCAGAGTCTGCTCGGATACACTGAAGGAGAGTACAGCTGCGTCAGCTCGTATGCGCAGTGAAGGAGCGTACAGCAGAGTCAGCTCGGTAACAGAGTGAAGGAGAGTACAGCAGAGTCAGCTCGGATACACAGAGAAGCAGCGTACAACAGAGTCAGCTCAGATACACAGTGAAGGAGAGCAGAGCAGAGTCAGCTCGGATAGACACTGAGGTAGAGTACAGCAGAGTATGCTCGTGTACACACTGAGATAGAGTACAGCGGAGTCAGGTTGGATACACAGTGAAGGAGCGTACAGCAGAGTCAGCTCCGTTACACAGTGAAGGAGAGTACAGCAGAGTCAGCTCGGATACACTTTGAAGGTAGAGTACAGCAGCGTCAGCTTGGATACAGACTGAAGGGGCATACAGCAGAGTCAGCTCGGATACACAGGGAGCGTACACCAGATTCCGCTCGGATACACAGTGAAAGTGAGTACAGCAGAGTCAGCTCGGATACACAGTGAAGGAGAGTACAGCAGAGAGAGCTCGGATACTCTTTGAAAGGTGTGGACAGCAAATTCAGCTCGGATACACAGTGATGGAGAATACAGCAGAATCAGCTCGGATACACAGACATGGAGAGTACAGGAGAGTCAGCTCAGATACACAGTGTAGGAGAGTACAGCAGAGTCAGCTCGGATACACAGTGAAGGAGACTACAGCAGAATCAGCTCGGATACACAGTGAAGGAGAGTACAGCAGAGTCAGCTCCGCTACACAGTGAAGGAGAGTACAGCAGTGACAGCTCTGTCAGACAGTGAAGGAGAGTACAGCAGAGTCAGCTCGGATACACAGTGAAGGAGAGTACAGCAGAGTCAGCTCGTGTACACAGTGAAGGAGAGTACACCAGAGTCAGCTCGCATACACAGACACGAGAGTACAGGAGAGTCAGCTCGGATATACTGTGAAGGAGAGTACAGCAGTGTCAGCTCGGATACACAGTGAAGGAGAGTACAGCAGAGTCAGCTCGGATACACAGTGAAGGAGAGTACAGCAGAGAGAGCTCGGATACTCTTTGAAAGGTGTGTACAGCAAATTCTGCTCGGATGCACAGTGATGGAGAATACAGCAGAATCAGCTCGGATACACAGACATGGAGAGTGCAGGAGAGTCAGCTCGGGTACACAGTGAGGGAGCGTACAGCAGAGTCAGCTCGGATACACAGTGAAGGATAGTACAGCAGAATCAGCTCTGATACACAGTGAAGGAGCGTACAGCAGAGTCAGCTCAGATAAACAGTGAAGGAGAGTACAGCTGCGTCAGCTCGGATACACAGTGAAGGAGCGTACAGCAGAGTCAGCTCGGATACACAGAGAAGCAGCGTACAGCAGAGTCAGCTCGGATACACAGTGAAGGAGAGCAGAGAAGAGTCAGCTAGGATAGACACTGAGGTAGAGTACAGCAGAGTATGCTCGTGTACACACTGAGGTAGAGTACAGCAGAGTCAGGTTGGATACACAGTGAAGGAGCGTACAGCAGAGTCAGCTCGGATACATAGTGAAGGAGAATACAGCAGAGTCAGCTCGGCTACACTTTGAAGTTAGAGTACAGCAGCGTCAGCTTGGATACAGAGTGAAGAGGAGTACAGCAGAGTCAGCTTGGATACACAGGGAGCGTACACCAGATTCAGCTCGGATACACAGTGAAGGTGAGTACAGCAGAGTCAGCTCGGATACACAGTGAAGGAGAGTACAGCATAGCCAGCTCGGATACACAGTGAACGAGAGTACAGCAGAGTCAGCTTGGATACATAGTGATGGAGAGTACAGCAGAGTCAGCTCAGATACAGAGTGAAGGAGTGTACAGCAGAGTGAGCTCGGATACTCTTTGAAAGGTGTGTACAGCAAATTCAGCTCGGATACACAGTGATGGAGAATGCAGCAGAATCAGCTCGGATACACAGACATGGAGAGTGCACGAGAGTCAGCTCGGATACACACTGTAGGAGAGTACAGCAGAGTCAGCTCGGATACACAGTGAATGAGACTGCAGCAGAATCAGCTCGGATACACAGTGAAGGAGAGTACAGCAGAGTCAGCTCGGATACACAGTGAAGGAAATTACAGCAGTGTCAGCTCCGATACACAGTGAAGGAGAGTACAACAGTGTCAGCTCGGAGACGCAGTGAAGGAGAATACAGCAGAGTCAGCTCAGAGACACAGTGAAGGAGAATATAGCAGAGTCAGCTCAATACACAGTTAAGGAGAGTATGCAGCGTCAGCTCGCATACACAGACACGAGAGTACAGGAGATTCAGCTCGGATACACAGTGAAGGAGAGTACAGCAATGTCAGCTCGGATACACAGTGAAGGAGAGTACAGCAGAGTCAGCTCGGATACTCTTTGAAAGGTGTGTACAGCAAATTCAGCTCGGATGCACAGTGATGGAGAATACAGCAGAATCAGCTCGGATACACAGACATGGAGAGTACAGGAGAGTCAGCTCGGATACACAGTGTAGGAGAGTACAGCAGAGTCAGCTCGGATACAGAGTGAAGGAGAGTACAGCAGAGTCAGCTCGGACACACAGTGAAGGAGCGTACAGCAGCGTCAGCTCAGATACACAGTGAAGGAGGGCAGAGTAGTTTCATCTCTGATACACAGTGAAGGAAATTACAGCAGAGTCAGCTTGGATACATAGTGAAGGAGAGTACAGCAGTGTCAGCTCGGAGACACAGTGAATGAGAATACAGCAGAGTCAGCTCGGAGGCACAGTGAAGGAGAATACAGCAGAGTCAGCTCGATACACAGTTAAGGAGAGTATGCAGAGTCAGCTCGCATCCACAGACACGAGAGTACGGGAGAGTCAGCTCGGATATACAGTGAAGGAGCGTACAGCAGAGTCAGTTCGGATACACAATGAAGGAGAGTACAGCTGAGTCAGCTCGGATACACAGAGAAGCAGCGTACAGCAGAGTCAGTTCGGATACACAGTGAAGGAGAGCAGAGCAGAGTCAGCTCGGATAGACACTGAGGTAGAGTACAGCAGAGTCAGGTTGGATACACAGTGAAGGAGCGTACAGCAGAGTCAGCTCAGATACATAGTGAAGGAGAATACAGCAGAGTCAGCTCGGATACACTTCGAAGGTAGAGTACAGCAGCATCAGCTTGGATACGGAGTGAAGGGGCATACTGCAGAGTCAGCTCGGATACACAGGGAGCGTACACCAGATTCAGCTCGGATACACAGTGAAGGTGAGTACAGCAGAGTCAGCTCGGATACACAGTGAAGGAGAGTACAGCATAGCCAGCTCGGATACACAGTGAACGAGAGCACAGCAGAGTCAGCTCGGATACAGAGTGAAGGAGAGTACAGCAGAGGGAGCTTGGATACTCTTTGAATGGTGTGTACAGCAAATTCAGCTCGGATACACAGTGATGGAGAATACAGCAGAATCAGCTCGGATACACAGACATGGAGAGTACAGGAGAGTCAGCTCAGATACACAGTGTAGGAGAGTACAGGAGAGTCAGCTCGGATACACAGTGAAGGAGACTACAGCAGAATCAGCTCGGATACACAGTGATGGAGAATACAGCAGAATCAGCTCGGATACACAGACATGGAGAGTACAGGAGAGTCAGCTCAGATACACAGTGTAGGAGAGTACAGGAGAGTCAGCTCGGATACACAGTGAAGGAGACTACAGCAGAATCAGCTCGGATACACAGTGACGGAGAGTATAGCAGAGTCAGCTTCGATACACACTGAAGGAGAATATAGCAGAGTCAGCTCAATACACAGTTAAGGAGAGTATGCAGAGTCAGCTCGCATACACAGACACGAGAGTACAGGAGAGTCAGCTCGGATACACAGTGAAGGAGAGTACAGCAGTGTCAGCTCGGATACACAGTGAAGGAGAGTACAGCAGAGTCAACTCGGATACACAGTGAAGGAGAGTACAGCAGAGGGAGCTCGGATACTCTTTGAAAGGTGTGTACAGCAAATTCTGCTCGGATGCACAGTGATGGAGAATACAGCAGAATCAGCTCGGATACACAGACATGGAGAGTGCAGGAGAGTCAGCTCGGATACACAGTGAAGGAGTGTACAGCAGCCTCAGCTCGGATACACAGTGAAGGAGAGCAGAGCAGAGTCAGCTCAGATACACAGAGAAGGAGAGTACAGCAGAGTCAGCTCGGATACACAGTGAAGGAGCGTACAGCAGAGTCAGCTCGGATACACAGTGAAGGAGAGCAGAGCAGAGTCAGCTCGGATTGACACTGAGGTAGAGTACAGCAGAGTATGCTCGTGTACACACTGAGGTAGAGTACAGCAGAGTCAGGTTGGATACACAGTGAAGGAGCGTACAGCAGAGTCAGCTCGGATACACAGGGAGCGTACACCAGATTCAGCTCGGATACACAGTGAAGGTGAGTACAGCAGAGTCAGCTCGGATACACAGTGAAGGAGAGTACAGCAGAGCCAGCTCGGATACACAGTGAAGGAGAGTACAGCAGAGCCAGCTCGGAGACACAGTGAAGGAGAATACAGCAGTGTCAGCTCGGATACACAGACAAGGAGAGTACAGGAGAGTCAGCTCGGATACACAGACAAGGAGAGTACAGGAGAGTCAGCTCGGAAACACAGTGAAGGAGATTACAGCAGAGTGAGCTTGGATATACAGTGAAGGAATGTACTGCACTGTCAGCTCGGAAAAACAGTGACGGACTGTACAGCAGAGTCAGCTCGGATTCAGAGTGAAGGAGAGTACAGCAGAGTGTGCTCGGATACACAGTGAAGGAGCGTACAGCAGAGTCAGCTCGGATACACAGAGAAGCAGTGTACAGCAGAGTCAGCTCGGATACACAGTGAAGGAGAGCAGAGCAGAGTCAGCTCGGATTGACACTGAGGTAGAGTACAGCAGAGTATGCTCGTGTACACACTGAGGTAGAGTACAGCAGAGTCAGGTTGGATACACAGTGAAGGAGCGTACAGCAGAGTCAGCTCGGATACACAGGGAGCGTACACCAGATTCAGCTCGGATACACAGTGAAGGTGAGTACAGCAGAGTCAGCTCGGATACACAGTGAAGGAGAGTACAGCATAGCCAGCTCGGATACACAGTGAACGAGAGTACAGCAGAGTCAGCTTGGATACATAGTGATGGAGAGTACAGCAGAGTCAGCTCAGATACAGAGTGAAGGAGTGTACAGCAGAGTGAGCTCGGATACTCTTTGAAAGGTGTGTACAGCAAATTCAGCTCGGATACACAGTGATGGAGAATGCAGAAGAATCAGCTCGGATACACAGTCATGGAGAGTGCACGAGAGTCAGCTCGGATACACACTGTAGGGGAGTAGAGCAGAGTCAGCTCGGATACACAGTGAATGAGACTACAGCAGAATCAGCTCGGATACACAGTGAAGGAGAGTACAGCAGAGTCAGCTCGGATACACAGTGAAGGAGACTACAGCAGAATCAGCTCCGATACACAGTGAACGAGAGTACAGCAGAGTCAGCTCCGCTACACAGTGAAGGAGAGTACAGCAGAGTCAGCTCAGATACACAGTGAAGGAGAGTACAACAGTGTCAGCTCGGAGACACAGTGAAGGAGAATACAGCAGAGTCAGCTCGGAGACACAGTGAAGGAGAATATAGCAGAGTCAGCTCAATACACAGTTAAGGAGAGTATGCAGAGTCAGCTCGCATACACAGACACGAGAGTACAGGAGAGTCAGCTCGGATACACAGTGAAGGAGAGTACAGCAGAATCAGCTCTGATACACAGTGTAGGAGAGTACAGCAGAGTCAGCTCGGATACACAGTGAGGGAGCGTACAGCCGAGTCAGCTCGGATACACAGTGAAGGAGAGTACAGCAGAGTCAGCTCAGATACGCAGTGAAGGAGAGTACAGCAGAGTCAGCTCGGATACACAATGAAGGATAGTACAGCATAGTCAGCTCGGATACAGAGTGAAGTAGAGTGCAGCAGAGTGAGCTCGGATACAGTTTGAAAGGAGTGTACAGCAAATTCAGCTCGGATACACAGTGACGGAGAATACAGCAGAATCAGCTCGGATACACAGACATGGAGAGTACAGGAGAGTCAGCTCAGATACACAGTGTAGGGGAGTACAGCAGAGTCAGCTCGGATACACAGTGAAGGAGAGTACAGCAGAATCAGCTCGGATACACAGTGAAGGAAAGTACAGCAGAGTCAGCTCGGATACACAGTGAAGGAGATTACAGCTGAATCAGCTCGGGTACACAGTGAAGGAGAGTACAGCAGAGTTAGCTTGGATACACAGTGAAGGAGAGTACAGCAGAATCAGCTCGGATACACAGTGTAGGAGAGTACAGCAGAGTCATCTCGGATACACAGTGAAGGAGAGTACAGCAGCGTCAGCTCGGATACACAGTGAAGGAGAGTACAGCATAGCCAGCTCGGATACACAGTGAACGAGAGTACAGCAGAGTCAGCTCGGATACACAGTGAAGGAAATTACAGCAGTGTCAGCTCCGATACACAGTGAAGGAGAGTACAACAGTGTCAGCTCGGAGACGCAGTGAAGGAGAATACAGCAGAGTCAGCTCAGAGACACAGTGAAGGAGAATATAGCAGAGTCAGCTCAATACACAGTTAAGGAGAGTATGCAGAGTCAGCTCGCATACACAGACACGAGAGTACAGGAGAGTCAGCTCGGATACACAGTGAAGGAGAGTACATCAGTGTCAGCTCGGATACACAGTGAAGGAGAGTACAGCAGAGTCAGCTCGGATACTCTTTGAAAGGTGTGTACAGCAAATTCAGCTCGGATGCACAGTGATGGAGAATACAGCAGAATCAGCTCGGATACACAGACATGGAGAGTACAGGAGAGTCAGCTCGGATACACAGTGTAGGAGAGTACAGCAGAGTCAGCTCGGATACAGAGTGAAGGAGAGTACAGCAGAGTCAGCTCGGACACACAGTGAAGGAGCGTACAGCAGCGTCAGCTCAGATACACAGTGAAGGAGGGCAGAGCAGATTCATCTCAGATACACAGTGAAGGAAATTACAACTGAGTCAGCTTGGATACATAGTGAAGGAGAGTACAGCAGTGTCAGCTCGGAGACACAGTGAATGAGAATACAGCAGAGTCAGCTCGGAGGCACAGTGAAGGAGAATACAGCAGAGTCAGCTCGATACACAGTTAAGGAAAGTATGCAGAGTCAGCTCGCATCCACAGACACGAGAGTACGGGAGAGTCAGCTCGGATATACAGTGAAGGAGCGTACAGCAGAGTCAGTTCGGATACACAATGAAGGAGAGTACAGCTGAGTCAGCTCGGATACACAGAGAAGCAGCGTACAGCAGAGTCAGTTCGGATACACAGTGAAGGAGAGCAGAGCAGAGTCAGCTCGGATAGACACTGAGGTAGAGTACAGCAGAGTATGCTCGTGTACACACTGAGGTAGAGTACAGCAGAGTCAGGTTGGATACACAGTGAAGGAGCGTACAGCAGAGTCAGCTCAGATACATAGTGAAGGAGAATACAGCAGAGTCAGCTCGGATACACTTCGAAGGTAGAGTACAGCAGCATCAGCTTGGATACAGAGTGAAGGGGCATACAGCAGAGTCAGCTCGGATACACAGGGAGCGTACACCAGATTCAGCTCGGATACACAGTGAAGGTGAGTACAGCAGAGTCAGCTCGGATACACAGTGAAGGAGAGTACAGCATAGCCAGCTCGGATACACAGTGAACGAGAGCACAGCAGAGTCAGCTCGGATACAGAGTGAAGGAGAGTACAGCAGAGGGAGCTTGGATACTCTTTGAATGCTGTGTACAGCAAATTCAGCTCGGATACACAGTGATGGAGAATACAGCAGAATCAGCTCGGATACACAGACATGGAGAGTACAGGAGAGTCAGCTCAGATACACAGTGTAGGAGAGTACAGGAGAGTCAGCTCGGATACACAGTGAAGGAGACTACAGCAGAATCAGCTCGGATACACAGTGACGGAGAGTATAGCAGAGTCAGCTTGGATACACACTGAAGGAGAATATAGCAGAGTCATCTCAATACACAGTTAAGGAGAGTATGCAGAGTCAGCTCGCATACACAGAAACGAGAGTACAGCATAGCCAGCTCGGATACACAGTGAACGAGAGTACAGCAGAGTCAGCTTGGATACATAGTGATGGAGAGTACAGCAGAGTCAGCTCAGATACACAGTGAAGGAGAGTACAGCAGCGTGAGTTCGGATACTCTTTGAAAGGTGTGTACAGCAAATTCAGCTCGGATACACAGTGATGGAGAAAGCAGCAGAATCAGCTCGGATACACAGACATGGAGAGTGCACGAGCGTGAGCTCGGATACACAGTGAATGAGACTACAGCAGAATCAGCTCGGATATACAGTGAAGGAGAGTACAGCAGAGTCATCTCCGCTACACAGTAAAGGAGAATACAGCAGAGTGAGCTCGGATACACAGTGAAGGAAATTACAGCAGTGTCAGCTCGGATACACAGTGAAGGAGAGTACAGCAGAGTCAGCTCGGATGCAGAGTGAAGGAGAGTACAGCAGAGTCAGCTCGGACACACAGTGAAGGAGCCTACAGCAGCGTCAGCTCGGAGACACAGTGAAGGAGAATACAGCAGAGTCAGCTCGGAGGCACAGTGAAGGAGAATACAGCAGAGTCAGCTCGATGCACAGTTAAGGAGAGTATGCAGAGTCAGCTCGCATCCACAGACACGAGAGTACGGGAGAGTCAGCTCGGATATACAGTGAAGGAGCGTACAGCAGAGTCAGTTCGGATACACAGTGAAGGAGAGTACAGCTGAGTCAGCTCGGAGACACAGTGAAGGAGAATACTGCAGATTCAGCTTGGATACACAGTGAAGGAGAGTACAGCAGAGCCAGCTCGGAGACACAGTGAAGGAGAATACAGCAGTGTCAGCTCGGATACACAGACAAGGAGAGTACAGGAGAGTCAGCTCGGATACACAGACAAGGAGAGTACAGGAGAGTCAGCTCGGAAACACAGTGAAGGAGATTACAGCAGAGTGAGCTTGGATATACAGCGAAGGAATGTACTGCACTGTCAGCTCGGAAAAACAGTGACGGACTGTACAGCAGAGTCAGCTCGGATTCAGAGTGAAGGAGAGTACAGCAGAGTGTGCTCGGATACACAGTGAAGGAGCGTACAGCAGAGTCAGCTCGGATACACAGAGAAGCAGTGTACAGCAGAGTCAGCTCGGATACACAGTGAAGGAGAGCAGAGCAGAGTCAGCTCGGATTGACACTGAGGTAGAGTACAGCAGAGTATGCTCGTGTACACACTGAGGTAGAGTACAGCAGAGTCAGGTTGGATACACAGTGAAGGAGCGTACAGCAGAGTCAGCTCGGATACACAGGGAGCGTACACCAGATTCAGCTCGGATAC
This sequence comes from Isurus oxyrinchus, assembly GCA_026770705.1. Lineage (NCBI taxonomy): Eukaryota > Metazoa > Chordata > Chondrichthyes > Lamniformes > Lamnidae > Isurus > Isurus oxyrinchus. The sequence continues at coordinate 115,881 of JANJGN010000834.1, forward strand.
ACAGTGAAGGTGAGTACAGCAGAGTCAGCTCGGATACACAGTGAAGGAGAGTACAGCATAGCCAGCTCGGATACACAGTGAACGAGAGTACAGCAGAGTCAGCTTGGATACATAGTGATGGAGAGTACAGCAGAGTCAGCTCAGATACAGAGTGAAGGAGTGTACAGCAGAGTGAGCTCGGATACTCTTTGAAAGGTGTGTACAGCAAATTCAGCTCGGATACACAGTGATGGAGAATGCAGCAGAATCAGCTCGGATACACAGTCATGGAGAGTGCACGAGAGTCAGCTCGGATACACACTGTAGGGGAGTAGAGCAGAGTCAGCTCGGATACACAGTGAATGAGACTACAGCAGAATCAGCTCGGATACACAGTGAAGGAGAGTACAGGAGAGTCAGCTCGGATACACAGTGAAGGAGAGTACAACAGTGTCAGCTCGGAGACACAGTGAAGGAGAATACAGCATAGTCAGCTTGGAGACACAGTGAAGGAGAATATAGCAGAGTCAGCTCAATACACAGTTAAGGAGAGTATGCAGAGTCAGCTCGCATACACAGTGTAGGAGAGTACAGCAGAGTCAGCTCGGATACACAGTGAAGGAGAGTACAGCAGAATCAGCTCGGATACACAGTGAAGGAAAGTACAGCAGAGTCAGCTCGGATACACAGTGAAGGAGATTACAGCTGAATCAGCTCGGGTACACAGTGAAGGAGAGTACAGCAGAGTTAGCTTGGATACACAGTGAAGGAGAGTACAGCAGAATCAGCTCGGATACACAGTGAAGGAGATTACAGCTGAATCAGCTCATGGACACAGTGAAGGAGAGTACAGGGAGTCAGCTCGGAGACACAGTGCAGGAGAATACAGCAGAGTCAGCTCGGAGACACAGTGAAGGAGAGTACAGCAGAGTCAGCTCGATACACAGTTAAGGAGAGTATGCAGAGTCAGCTCGCATACACAGACATGTGAGTACAGGAGAGTCAGCTCGGATGCACAGTGATGGAGAATATAGCAGAATCAGCTCAGATACACAGACATGGGGAGTGCAGGAGAGTCAGCTCGGATACACAGTGTAGGAGAGTACAGCAGAGTCATCTCGGATACACAGTGAAGGAGAGTACAGCAGCGTCAGCTCGGATACACAGTGAAGGAGAGTACAGCATAGCCAGCTCGGATACACAGTGAACGAGAGTACAGCAGAGTCAGCTTGGATACATAGTGATGGAGAGTACAGCAGAGTCAGCTCAGATACAGAGTGAAGGAGTGTACAGCAGAGTGAGCTCGGATACTCTTTGAAAGGTGTGTACAGCAAATTCAGCTCGGATACACAGTGATGGAGAATGCAGCAGAATCAGCTCGGATACACAGGCATGGAGAGTGCACGAGAGTCAGCTCGGATACACACTGTAGGAGAGTACAGCAGAGTCAGCTCGGATACACAGTGAATGAGACTACAGCAAAATCAGCTCGGATACACAGTGAAGGAGAGTACAGCAGAGTCAGCTCGGATACACAGTGAAGGAAATTACAGCAGTGTCAGCTCCGATACACAGTGAAGGAGAGTACAACAGTGTCAGCTCGGAGACGCAGTGAAGGAGAATACAGCAGAGTCAGCTCAGAGACACAGTGAAGGAGAATATAGCAGAGTCAGCTCAATACACAGTTAAGGAGAGTATGCAGAGTCAGCTCGCATACACAGACACGAGAGTACAGGAGAGTCAGCTCGGATACACAGTGAAGGAGAGTACATCAGTGTCAGCTCGGATACACAGTGAAGGAGAGTACAGCAGAGTCAGCTCGGATACTCTTTGAAAGGTGTGTACAGCAAATTCAGCTCGGATGCACAGTGATGGAGAATACAGCAGAATCAGCTCGGATACACAGACATGGAGAGTACAGCAGAGTCAGCTCGGATACAGAGTGAAGGAGAGTACAGCAGAGTCAGCTCGGACACACAGTGAAGGAGCGTACAGCAGCGTCAGCTCAGATACACAGTGAAGGAGGGCAGAGCAGATTCATCTCAGATACACAGTGAAGGAAATTACAGCAGAGTCAGCTTGGATACATAGTGAAGGAGAGTACAGCAGTGTCAGCTCGGAGACACAGTGAATGAGAATACAGCAGAGTCAGCTCGGAGGCACAGTGAAGGAGAATACAGCAGAGTCAGCTCGATACACAGTTTAGGAGAGTATGCAGAGTCAGCTCGCATCCACAGACACGAGAGTACGGGAGAGTCAGCTCGGATATACAGTGAAGGAGCGTACAGCAGAGTCAGTTCGGATACACAATGAAGGAGAGTACAGCTGAGTCAGCTCGGATACACAGAGAAGCAGCGTACAGCAGAGTCAGTTCGGATACACAGTGAAGGAGAGCAGAGCAGAGTCAGCTCAGATAGACACTGAGGTAGAGTACAGCAGAGTATGCTCGTGTACACACTGAGGTAGAGTACAGCAGAGTCAGGTTGGATACACAGTGAAGGAGCGTACAGCAGAGTCAGCTCAGATACATAGTGAAGGAGAATACAGCAGAGTCAGCTCAGATACACTTCGAAGGTAGAGTACAGCAGCATCAGCTTGGATACAGAGTGAAGGGGCATACAGCAGAGTCAGCTCGGATACACAGGGAGCGTACACCAGATTCAGCTCGGATACACAGTGAAGGTGAGTACAGCAGAGTCAGCTCGGATACACAGTGAAGGAGAGTACAGCATAGCCAGCTCGGATACACAGTGAACGAGAGCACAGCAGAGTCAGCTCGGATACAGAGTGAAGGAGAGTACAGCAGAGGGAGCTTGGATACTCTTTGAATGGTGTGTACAGCAAATACAGCTCGGATACACAGTGATGGAGAATACAGCAGAATCAGCTCGGATACACAGACATGGAGAGTACAGGAGAGTCAGCTCAGATACACAGTGTAGGAGAGTACAGGAGAGTCAGCTCGGATACACAGTGAAGGAGACTACAGCAGAATCAGCTCGGATACACAGTGACGGAGAGTATAGCAGAGTCAGCTTGGATACACACTGAAGGAGAATATAGCAGAGTCATCTCAATACACAGTTAAGGAGAGTATGCAGAGTCAGCTCGCATACACAGAAACGAGAGTACAGCATAGCCAGCTCGGATACACAGTGAACGAGAGTACAGCAGAGTCAGCTTGGATACATAGTGATGGAGAGTACAGCAGAGTCAGCTCAGATACAGAGTGAAGGAGAGTACAGCAGCGTGAGCTCGGATACTCTTTGAAAGGTGTGTACAGCAAATTCAGCTCGGATACACAGTGATGGAGAAAGCAGCAGAATCAGCTCGGATACACAGACATGGAGAGTGCACGAGCATCAGCTCGGATACACAGTGAATGAGACTACAGCAGAATCAGCTCGGATATACAGTGAAGGAGAGTACAGCAGAGTCATCTCCACTACACAGTAAAGGAGAATACAGCAGAGTCAGCTCGGATACACAGTGAAGGAAATTACAGCAGTGTCAGCTCGGATACACAGTGAAGGAGAGTACAGCAGAGTCAGCTTGGATGCAGAGTGAAGGAGAGTACAGCAGAGTCAGCTCGGACACACAGTGAAGGAGCCTACAGCAGCGTCAGCTCGGAGACACAGTGAAGGAGAATACAGCAGAGTCAGCTCGGAGGCACAGTGAAGGAGAATACAGCAGAGTCAGCTCGATGCACAGTTAAGGAGAGTATGCAGAGTCAGCTCGCATCCACAGACACGAGAGTACGGGAGAGTCAGCTCGGATATACAGTGAAGGAGCGTACAGCAGAGTCAGTTCGGATACACAGTGAAGGAGAGTACAGCTGAGTCAGCTCGGAGACACAGTGAAGGAGAATACTGCAGATTCAGCTTGGATACACAGTGAAGGAGAGTACAGCAGAGCCAGCTCGGAGACACAGTGAAGGAGAATACAGCAGTGTCAGCTCGGATACACAGACAAGGAGAGTACAGGAGAGTCAGCTCGGATACACAGACAAGGAGAGTACAGGAGAGTCAGCTCGGAAACACAGTGAAGGAGATTACAGCAGAGTGAGCTTGGATATACAGTGAAGGAATGTACTGCACTGTCAGCTCGGAACAACAGTGACGGACTGTACAGCAGAGTCAGCTCGGATTCAGAGTGAAGGAGAGTACAGCAGAGTGAGCTCGGATACACAGTGAAGGAGCGTACAGCAGAGTCAGCTCGGATACACAGAGAAGCAGTGTACAGCAGAGTCAGCTCGCATACACAGTTAAGGAGAGCAGAGCAGAGTCAGCTCGGATTGACACTGAGGTAGAGTACAGCAGAGTAAGCTCGTGTACACACTGAGGTAGAGTACAGCAGAGTCAGGTTGGATACACAGTGAAGGAGCGTACAGCAGAGTCAGCTCGGATACACAGGGAGCGTACACCAGATTCAGCTCGGATACACAGTGAAGGTGAGTACAGCAGAGTCAGCTCGGAGACACAGTGAAGGAGAGTACAGCAGAGTCAGCTCGATACACAGTTAAGGAGAGTATGCAGAGTCAGCTCGCATACACAGACACGTGAGTACAGGAGAGTCAGCTCGGATGCACAGTGATGGAGAATACAGCAGAATCAGCTCAGATACACAGACATGGGGAGTGCAGGAGAGTCAGCTCGGATACACAGTGTAGGAGAGTACAGCAGAGTCATCTCGGATACACAGTGAAGGAGAGTACAGCAGCGTCAGCTCGGATACACAGTGAAGGAGAGTACAGCATAGCCAGCTCGGATACACAGTGAACGAGAGTACAGCAGAGTCAGCTTGGATACATAGTGATGGAGAGTACAGCAGAGTCAGCTCAGATACAGAGTGAAGGAGTGTACAGCAGAGTGAGCTCGGATACTCTTTGAAAGGTGTGTACAGCAAATTCAGCTCGGATACACAGTGATGGAGAATGCAGCAGAATCAGCTCGGATACACAGGCATGGAGAGTGCACGAGAGTCAGCTCGGATACACACTGTAGGAGAGTACAGCAGAGTCAGCTCAGATACACAGTGAATGAGACTACAGCAAAATCAGCTCGGATACACAGTGAAGGAGAGTACAGCAGAGTCAGCTCGGATACACAGTGAAGGAAATTACAGCAGTGTCAGCTCCGATACACAGTGAAGGAGAGTACAACAGTGTCAGCTCGGAGACGCAGTGAAGGAGAATACAGCAGAGTCAGCTCAGAGACACAGTGAAGGAGAATATAGCAGAGTCAGCTCAATACACAGTTAAGGAGAGTATGCAGAGTCAGCTCGCATACACAGACACGAGAGTACAGGAGAGTCAGCTCGGATACACAGTGAAGGAGAGTACATCAGTGTCAGCTCGGATACACAGTGAAGGAGAGTACAGCAGAGTCAGCTCGGATACTCTTTGAAAGGTGTGTACCGCAAATTCAGCTCGGATGCACAGTGATGGAGAATACAGCAGAATCAGCTCGGATACACAGACATGGAGAGTACAGGAGAGTCAGCTTGGATTCAGAGTGAAGGAGAGTACAGCAGAGTGAGCTCGGATACACAGTGAAGGAGAGTACAGAAGAGTGAGCTCGGATACACAGTTAAGGAGAGTACAGCAGTGTAGCTCGGATACACAGTGAAGAAGAGTTCAGCAGTGTCAGCTCGAATACAGTCTGAAGGAGAGTACAGCAGAGTCAGCTCGGATACACAGTGAGGGAGCGTACAGCAGAGTCAGCTCGGATACACAGTGAAGGAGATTACAGCAGAGTCAGCTCGGATACGCAGTGAAGGAGAGTACAGTAGAGTCAGCTCGGATACTCAGTAAAGGATAGTACAGCAGAGTCAGCTCGGGTACAGAGTGAAGTAGAGTACAGCAGAGTGAGCTCGGATACAGTTTGAAAGGAGTCTACAGCAAATTCAGCTCGGATACACAGTGAAGGAGAGTAATGCTGAATCAGCTCGTGTACACAGTGAAGGAGAGTACAGTAGAGTCAGCTCGGATACACAGTGAAGGAGCGTACAGCAGCGTCAGCTCGGATACACAGTGAAGGAGAGTACAGCAGAGTCAGCTTGGATACACAGTGAAGGAAATTACAGCAGTGTCAGCTTGGATACACAGTGAAGTGGGTACAGACAGTCAGCTCGAGACACAGTGAAGGAGAATACAGCAGAGTCAGCTCGGAGACACAGTGTAGGAGAATACAGCAGAGTCAGCTAAATACACAGTTAAGGAGAGTATGCAGAGTCAGCTCGAATACACAGACACGAGAGTACAGGATTGTCAGCTCGGATACACAGTGAAGGAGAGTACAGCAGTTTCAGGTCAGATACACAGTGACGGAGAGTACAGCAGAGTTAGGTCAGATATACAGTGAAGGAGCGTACAGCAGAGTCATCTCGGATACACAGTGAAGGAGAGTACAGCTGTCTCAGCTCGTATACACAGTGAAGGAGCGTACAGCAGAGTCAGCTCGGATACACAGTGAAGGAGAGCAGAGCAGAGTCAGCTCGGATAGGCACTGAGGTAGAGTACAGTAGAGTATGCTCGTGTACACACTGAGGTAGAGTACAGCCGAGTCAGGTTGGATACACAGTGAAGGAGCGTACCGCAGAGTCAGCTCCGATACATGGTGAAGGAGAATACAGCAGAGTCAGCTCGGATACACTTTGAAGGTAGAGTACAGCAGCGTCAGCTTGGATACAGAGTGAAGGGGCATACAGCAGAGTCAGCTTGGATACACAGGGAGCGTACACCAGATTCAGCTCGGATACACAGTGAAGGAAAGTACAGCAGAGTGAGCTCGGATACTCTTTGAAAGGTTTGTACAGCAAATTCAGCTCGGATACACAGTGATGGAGAATGCAGCAGAATCAGCTCGGATACACAGACATGGAGAGTGCACGAGAGTCAGCTCGGAGACACAGTGAAGGAGAATACAGCAGAGTCAGCTCGGAGACACAGTGAAGGAGAATATAGCAGAGTCAGCTCAATACACAGTTAAGGAGAGTATGCAGACTCAGCTCGCATACACAGACACGAGAGCACAGGAGAGTCAGCTCGGATACACAGTGAAGGAGACTACAGCAGTGTCAGCTCGGATACACAGTGAAGGAGAGTACAGCAGAGTCAGCTCTGATACAGAATGAAGGAGAGTACAGAAGAGTGAGCTCGGATACTCTTTGAAAGATGTGTACAGCAAATTCAGCTCGGATACACAGTGATGGAGAATACAGCAGAATCAGCTCGGATACACAGACATGGAGAGTACAGTAGAGTCAGCTCGTATACACAGTGTAGGAGAGTACAGCAGAGTCAGCTCGGACACACAGTGAAGGAGTGCACAGCAGCGTCAGCTCGGATACACAGTGAAGGAGGGCAGAGCAGATTCAGCTCAGATACACAGTGAAGGAAATTACAGCAGAGTCAGCTTGGATACACAGTGAAGGAGAGTACAGCAGTGTCAGCTCGGAGGCACAGTGAAGGAGAGCAGAGCAGAGTCAGCTCGGATAAACACTGAGGTAGAGTACAACAGAGTATGCTCGTGTACACACTGAGGTAGAGTACAGCAGAGTCAGGTTGGATACACAGTGAAGGAGCGTACAGCAGAGTCAGCTCGGATACATAGTGAAGGAGAATACAGCAGAGTCAGCTCGGATACACAGTGAAGGTGAGTACAGCAGAGTCAGCTCGGATACACAGTCTGGGAGAGTACAGCATAGCCAGCACGGATACACAGTGAACGAGAGCACAGCAGAGTCAGCTCGGATACACAGTGAAGGAGAGTACAGCAGAGGGAGCTCGGATACTCTTTGAAAGGTGTGTACAGCAAATTCAGCTCGGATACACAGTGAAGGAGAATACAGCAGAGTCAGCTTGTATACACATTGAAGGAGAGTACAGCAGCGTCAGCTTGAATACAGAGGGAAGGGGAGTACAGCACAGTCAGCTCGGATACACAGTGAAGGAGAGTACAGCAGAGTCAGCTCGGATACACAGTCAGGGAGCGTACACCAGAGTTAGCTCGGATACACAGAGAAGGAGAGTACAGCAGCGTCAGCTCGGATACACAGAGAAGCAGCGTAAAGCAGAATCAGCTCGGATACACAGTGAAGGAGAGTACAGCAGAGTCAGCTCGGATACACTGTGAAGGAGAATACAGCAGAGTCAGCTCGATACACAGATAAGGAGAGTATGCAGAGTCAGCTCGCATACACAGACACGAGAGTACAGGAGAGTCAGCTCGGATACACAGTGAAGGAGAGTACAGCAGAATCAGCTCGGATACACAGTGAGGGAGCGTACAGCAGAATCAGCTCGGATATACAGTGAAGGAGCGTACAGCAGAGTCAGCTCGGATACACAGTGAAGGAGAGTACAGCAGAGTCAGCTCGGATACACAGTGAAAGAGAGTACAGCTGAGTCAGCTCGGATACACAGTGAAGGACAATACCGCAGAATCAAAACAGATACACAGTGAAGGAGAGTACAGCAGAGTCAGCTCGGACACACAGTGAAGGAGCGTACAGCAGCGTCAGCTCGGATACACAGAGAAGCAGCGTACAGCAGAGTCAGCTCGGATACACAGTGAAGGAGAGCAGAGCAGAGTCAGCTCGGATAGACACTGAGGTAGAGTACAGCAGAGTATGCTCGTATACACACTGAGGTAGAGTACAGCAAAGTCAGCTCGGATACACAGTGAAGGAGCTTACAGCAGCGTCAGCTTGGATACAGAGTGAAGGGGAGTACAGCAGAGTGAGCTCGGATACGCAGTGAAGGAGTGTACAGCAGAGTCAGCTCGGATACACAATGAAGGAGCGTACAGCAGAGTCAGCTCGGAGACACAGTGAAGGAGAATACAGCAGAGTCAGCTCGATACACGGTTAAGGAGAGTATGCATTCAGCTCGCATGCACAGACAGGAGAGTACAGGAGAGTCAGCTCGGATACACAGTGAAGGAGAGTACAGCAGTGTCAGCTCGTATACACAGTGAAGTAGAGTACAGCAGAGTCAGCTCGGATATACTGTGAAGGAGAGTACAGCAGAGTCAGCTCAGATACACAGAGAAGGGGAGTACAGCAGAGTGAGCTCGGATACGCAGTGAAGGAGAGTACAGCAGAGTCAGCTCGGATACACAATGAAGGAGCGTACAGCAGAGTCAGCTCGGATACACAGTGAAGGAGAGCAGAGCAGAGTCACCTCGGATAGACACTGAGGTAGAATACAGCAGAGTATGCTCGTATACACACTGAGGTAGAGTACAGCAGAGTCAGCTCGGATACACAGTGAAGGGGCGTACAGCAGAGTCAGCTCGGATACACAGTGATGGAGCGTACAGCTGAATCAGCTCGTATACACAGTGAAGGAGCGTACAGCTGAGTCAGCTCGGACACACAGTGAAGGAGCGTACAGCAGCATCAGCTCAGATACACAGAGAAGGAGAGTACAGCAGAGTCAGCTCAGATACACAGTGAAGGAGAGTACAGCAGCGTCAGCTCGGAGACACAGTGAAGGAGATACTGCAGATTCAGCTCGGATACACAATGAAGGAGAGTACAGCAGAGTCAGCTCGGATACACAGTGAAGGAGTGTACAGCATAGCCAGCTCGGCGACACAGTGAAGGAGAGTACAGCAGCGTCCGCTCGGACACAAAGTGAAGGAGACTACAGCAGAGTCAGCTCGGATACACAGTGAAGGAGAGTACAGCAGAGTCAGCTCAGATACAGACTGAAGGAGAGCAGAGCAGAGTCAGCTCAGATACACAGTGAAGGTGAGTGCAGGAGTGTCAGATCGGATACACAGTGAAGGAGAGTATAGCAGAGTCAGGGCGGATACACAGTGAAGGAGCGTACAGCAGTGTCAGCTCGGATACACAGTGAAGGAGCGTACAGCAGTGTCAGCTCGGATACACAGTGAAGGAGCGTACAGCAGAGTCAGCTCAGATACAGAGTGAAGGAGCATACAGCAGAGTCAGCTCGGATACACAGTGAAGGAGCGTACAGCAGAGTCACCTCGGATACACAGTGAAGGAAATTACAGCAGTGTCAGCTCGGATACACAGTGAAGGAGAGTACAGCAGAGTCAGCTCGGATACACAGTGAAGGATATTACAGCAGTGTCAGCTCGGATACACAGTGAAGGATCTTACAGCAGAGTCAGCTCGGAGACACAGTGAAGGAGAATACAGCAGAATCAGCTCGATACACAGTTAAGGAGAGTATGCAGAGTCAGCTCGCATCCACAGACACGAGAGTGCAGTAGAGTCAGCTCGGATACACAGTGAAGGAGAGTACAGCAGAGTCAGCTCGGATATACAGTGAAGGTGCGTACAGCAGAGTCAGCTCGGATACACAGTGAAGGAGAGTACAGCTGAGTCAGCTCGGATACATAGTGAAGGAGAATAGAGCAGAATCAACTCAGATACACAGTGAAGTAGAGTACAGCAGAGTCAGCTCGAATACACATTGAAGGAGAGTACAGCAGCGTCAGCTTGGATACAGAGTGAAGGAGCGTACAGCAGAGTCAGCTCGAATACAGAGTGAAGGAGAGTACAGCAGAGTCAGCTCGGATACAGAGTGAAGGAGAGTACAGCATAGTCACCTCGGAGACACAGTGATGGAGAGTACAGCAGAATCAGCTCCGATACACAGTGAAGGAGAGTACAACAGTGTCAGCTCGGAGACACAGTGAAGGAGAATACAGCATAGTCAGCTCGGAGACACAGTGAAGGAGAATATAGCAGAGTCAGCTCAATACACAGTTAAGGAGAGTATGCAGAGTCAGCTCGCATACACAGTGTAGGAGAGTACAGCAGAGTCAGCTCGGATACACAGTGAAGGAAAGTACAGCAGAGTCAGCTCGGATACACAGTGAAGGAGATTACAGCTGAATCAGCTCGGGTACACAGTGAAGGAGAGTACAGCAGAGTTAGCTTGGATACACAGTGAAGGAGAGTACAGCAGAATCAGCTCGGATACACAGTGAGGGAGCGTACAGCAGAATCAGCTCGGATATACAGTGAAGGAGCGTACAGCAGAGTCAGCTCGGATACACAGTGAAGGAGAGTACAGCAGAGTCAGCTCGGATACACAGTGAAAGAGAGTACAGCTGAGTCAGCTCGGATACACAGTGAAGGACAATACCGCAGAATCAAAACAGATACACAGTGAAGGAGAGTACAGCAGAGTCAGCTCGGACACACAGTGAAGGAGCGTACAGCAGCGTCAGCTCGGATACACAGAGAAGCAGCGTACAGCAGAGTCAGCTCGGATACACAGTGAAGGAGAGCAGAGCAGAGTCAGCTCGGATAGACACTGAGGTAGAGTACAGCAGAGTATGCTCGTATACACACTGAGGTAGAGTACAGCAAAGTCAGCTCGGATACACAGTGAAGGAGCTTACAGCAGCGTCAGCTTGGATACAGAGTGAAGGGGAGTACAGCAGAGTGAGCTCGGATACGCAGTGAAGGAGTGTACAGCAGAGTCAGCTCGGATACACAATGAAGGAGCGTACAGCAGAGTCAGCTCGGAGACACAGTGAAGGAGAATACAGCAGAGTCAGCTCGATACACGGTTAAGGAGAGTATGCATTCAGCTCGCATGCACAGACAGGAGAGTACAGGAGAGTCAGCTCGGATACACAGTGAAGGAGAGTACAGCAGTGTCAGCTCGTATACACAGTGAAGTAGAGTACAGCAGAGTCAGCTCGGATATACTGTGAAGGAGAGTACAGCAGAGTCAGCTCAGATACACAGAGAAGGGGAGTACAGCAGAGTGAGCTCGGATACGCAGTGAAGGAGAGTACAGCAGAGTCAGCTCGGATACACAATGAAGGAGCGTACAGCAGAGTCAGCTCGGATACACAGTGAAGGAGAGCAGAGCAGAGTCACCTCGGATAGACACTGAGGTAGAATACAGCAGAGTATGCTCGTATACACACTGAGGTAGAGTACAGCAGAGTCAGCTCGGATACACAGTGAAGGGGCGTACAGCAGAGTCAGCTCGGATACACAGTGATGGAGCGTACAGCTGAATCAGCTCGTATACACAGTGAAGGAGCGTACAGCTGAGTCAGCTCGGACACACAGTGAAGGAGCGTACAGCAGCATCAGCTCAGATACACAGAGAAGGAGAGTACAGCAGAGTCAGCTCAGATACACAGTGAAGGAGAGTACAGCAGCGTCAGCTCGGAGACACAGTGAAGGAGAATACTGCAGATTCAGCTCGGATACACAATGAAGGAGAGTACAGCAGAGTCAGCTCGGATACACAGTGAAGGAGTGTACAGCATAGCCAGCTCGGCGACACAGTGAAGGAGAGTACAGCAGCGTCCGCTCGGACACAAAGTGAAGGAGACTACAGCAGAGTCAGCTCGGATACACAGTGAAGGAGAGTACAGCAGAGTCAGCTCAGATACAGACTGAAGGAGAGCAGAGCAGAGTCAGCTCAGATACACAGTGAAGGTGAGTGCAGGAGTGTCAGATCGGATACACAGTGAAGGAGAGTATAGCAGAGTCAGGGCGGATACACAGTGAAGGAGCGTACAGCAGTGTCAGCTCGGATACACAGTGAAGGAGCGTACAGCAGTGTCAGCTCGGATACACAGTGAAGGAGCGTACAGCAGAGTCAGCTCAGATACAGAGTGAAGGAGCATACAGCAGAGTCAGCTCGGATACACAGTGAAGGAGCGTACAGCAGAGTCACCTCGGATACACAGTGAAGGAAATTACAGCAGTGTCAGCTCGGATACACAGTGAAGGAGAGTACAGCAGAGTCAGCTCGGATACACAGTGAAGGATATTACAGCAGTGTCAGCTCGGATACACAGTGAAGGATCTTACAGCAGAGTCAGCTCGGAGACACAGTGAAGGAGAATACAGCAGAATCAGCTCGATACACAGTTAAGGAGAGTATGCAGAGTCAGCTCGCATCCACAGACACGAGAGTGCAGTAGAGTCAGCTCGGATACACAGTGAAGGAGAGTACAGCAGAGTCAGCTCGGATATACAGTGAAGGTGCGTACAGCAGAGTCAGCTCGGATACACAGTGAAGGAGAGTACAGCTGAGTCAGCTCGGATACACAGTGAAGGAGAATAGAGCAGAATCAACTCAGATACACAGTGAAGTAGAGTACAGCAGAGTCAGCTCGAATACACATTGAAGGAGAGTACAGCAGCGTCAGCTTGGATACAGAGTGAAGGAGCGTACAGCAGAGTCAGCTCGAATACAGAGTGAAGGAGAGTACAGCAGAGTCAGCTCGGATACAGAGTGAAGGAGAGTACAGCATAGTCACCTCGGAGACACAGTGATGGAGAGTACAGCAGAATCAGCTCCGATACACAGTGAAGGAGAGTACAACAGTGTCAGCTCGGAGACACAGTGAAGGAGAATACAGCATAGTCAGCTCGGAGACACAGTGAAGGAGAATATAGCAGAGTCAGCTCAATACACAGTTAAGGAGAGTATGCAGAGTCAGCTCGCATACACAGTGTAGGAGAGTACAGCAGAGTCAGCTCGGATACACAGTGAAGGAAAGTACAGCAGAGTCAGCTCGGATACACAGTGAAGGAGATTACAGCTGAATCAGCTCGGGTACACAGTGAAGGAGAGTACAGCAGAGTTAGCTTGGATACACAGTGAAGGAGAGTACAGCAGAATCAGCTCGGATACACAGTGAAGGAGATTACAGCAGAATCAGCTCATGGACACAGTGAAGGAGAGTACAGAGAGTCAGCTCGGAGACACAGTGCAGGAGAATACAGCAGAGTCAGCTCGGAGACACAGTGAAGGAGAGTACAGCAGAGTCAGCTCGATACACAGTTAAGGAGAGTATGCAGAGTCAGCTCGCATACACAGACACATGAGTACAGGAGAGTCAGCTCGGATGCACAGTGATGGAGAATACAGCAGAATCAGCTCAGATACACAGACATGGGGAGTGCAGGAGAGTCAGCTCGGATACACAGTGTAGGAGAGTACAGCAGAGTCATCTCGGATACACAGTGAAGGAGAGTACAGCAGCGTCAGCTCGGATACACAGTGAAGGAGAGTACAGCATAGCCAGCTCGGATACACAGTGAACGAGAGTACAGCAGAGTCAGCTTGGATACATAGTGATGGAGAGTACAGCAGAGTCAGCTCAGATACAGAGTGAAGGAGTGTACAGCAGAGTGAGCTCGGATACTCTTTGAAAGGTGTGTACAGCAAATTCAGCTCGGATACACAGTGATGGAGAATGCAGCAGAATCAGCTCGGATACACAGGCATGGAGAGTGCACGAGAGTCAGCTCGGATACACACTGTAGGAGAGTACAGCAGAGTCAGCTCGGATACACAGTGAATGAGACTACAGCAAAATCAGCTCGGATACACAGTGAAGGAGAGTACAGCAGAGTCAGCTCGGATACACAGTGAAGGAAATTACAGCAGTGTCAGCTCCGATACACAGTGAAGGAGAGTACAACAGTGTCAGCTCGGAGACGCAGTGAAGGAGAATACAGCAGAGTCAGCTCAGAGACACAGTGAAGGAGAATATAGCAGAGTCAGCTCAATACACAGTTAAGGAGAGTATGCAGAGTCAGCTCGCATACACAGACACGAGAGTACAGGAGAGTCAGCTCGGATACACAGTGAAGGAGAGTACATCAGTGTCAGCTCGGATACACAGTGAAGGAGAGTACAGCAGAGTCAGCTCGGATACTCTTTGAAAGGTGTGTGCAGCAAATTCAGCTCGGATGCACAGTGATGGAGAATACAGCAGAATCAGCTCGGATACACAGACATGGAGAGTACAGGAGAGTCAGCTTGGATTCAGAGTGAAGGAGAGTACAGCAGAGTGAGCTCGGATACACAGTGTAGGAGAGTACAGCAGAGTCAGCTCGGATACAGAGTGAAGGAGAGTACAGCAGAGTCAGCTCGGACACACAGTGAAGGAGCGTACAGCAGCGTCAGCTCAGATACACAGTGAAGGAGGGCAGAGCAGATTCATCTCAGATACACAGTGAAGGAAATTACAGCAGAGTCAGCTTAGATACATAGTGAAGGAGAGTACAGCAGAGTCAGCTCGGAGACACAGTGAATGAGAATACAGCAGAGTCAGCTCGGAGGCACAGTGAAGGAGAATACAGCAGAGTCAGCTGGATACACAGTTAAGGAGAGTATGCAGAGTCAGCTCGCATCCACAGACACGAGAGTACGGGAGAGTCAGCTCGGATATACAGTGAAGGAGCGTACAGCAGAGTCAGTTCGGATACACAATGAAGGAGAGTACAGCTGAGTCAGCTCGGATACACAGAGAAGCAGCGTACAGCAGAGTCAGTTCGGATACACAGTGAAGGAGAGCAGAGCAGAGTCAGCTCGGATAGACACTGAGGTAGAGTACAGCAGAGTATGCCCGTGTACACACTGAGGTAGAGTACAGCAGAGTCAGGTTGGATACACAGTGAAGGAGCGTACAGCAGAGTCAGCTCAGATACATGGTGAAGGAGAATACAGCAGAGTCAGCTCGGATACACAGGGAGCGTACACCAGATTCAGCTCGGATACACAGTGAAGGTGAGTACAGCAGAGTCAGCTCGGATACACAGTGAAGGAGAGTACAGCATAGCCAGCTCGGATACACAGTGAACGAGAGCACAGCGGAGTCAGCTCGGATACAGAGTGAAGGAGAGTACAGCAGAGGGAGCTTGGATACTCTTTGAATGCTGTGTACAGCAAATTCAGCTCGGATACACAGTGATGGAGAATACAGCAGAATCAGCTCGGATACAAAGACATGGAGAGTACAGGAGAGTCAGCTCAGATACACAGTGTAGGAGAGTACAGGAGAGTCAGCTCGGATACAGAGTGAAGGAGACTACAGCAGAATCAGCTCGGATACACAGTGACGGAGAGTATAGCAGAGTCAGCTTGGATACACACTGAAGGAGAATATAGCAGAGTCATCTCAATACACAGTTAAGGAGAGTATGCAGAGTCAGCTCGCATACACAGAAACGAGAGTACAGCATAGCCAGCTCGGATACACAGTGAACGAGAGTACAGCAGAGTCAGCTTGGATACATAGAGATGGAGAGTACAGCAGAGTCAGCTCAGATACAGAGTGAAGGAGAGTACAGCAGCGTGAGCTCGGATACTCTTTGAAAGGTGTGTACAGCAAATTCAGCTCGAATACACAGTGATGGAGAAAGCAGCAGAATCAGCTCGGATACACAGACATGGAGAGTGCACGAGCGTCAGCTCGGATACACAGTGAATGAGACTACAGCAGAATCAGCTCGGATATACAGTGAAGGAGAGTACAGCAGAGTCATCTCCGCTACACAGTAAAGGAGAATACAGCAGAGACTGCTCGGATACACAGTGAAGGAAATTACAGCAGTGTCAGCTCGGATACACAGTGAAGGAGAGTACAGCAGAGTCAGCTCGGATGCAGAGTGAAGGAGAGTACAGCAGAGTCAGCTCGGACACACAGTGAAGGAGCCTACAGCAGCGTCAGCTCGGAGACACAGTGAAGGAGAATACAGCAGAGTCAGCTCGGAGGCACAGTGAAGGAGAATACAGCAGAGTCAGCTCGATGCACAGTTAAGGAGAGTATGCAGAGTCAGCTCGCATCCACAGACACGAGAGTACGGGAGAGTCAGCTCGGATATACAGTGAAGGAGCGTACAGCAGAGTCAGTTCAGATACACAGTGAAGGAGAGTACAGCTGAGTCAGCTCGGAGACACAGTGAAGGAGAATACTGCAGATTCAGCTTGGATACACAGTGAAGGAGAGTACAGCAGAGCCAGCTCGGAGACACAGTGAAGGAGAATACAGCAGTGTCAGCTCGGATACACAGACAAGGAGAGTACAGGAGAGTCAGCTCGGATACACAGACAAGGAGAGTACAGGAGAGTCAGCTCGGAAACACAGTGAAGGAGATTACAGCAGAGTGAGCTTGGATATACAGTGAAGGAATGTACTGCACTGTCAGCTCGGGAAAACAGTGATGGACTGTACAGCAGAGTCAGCTCGGATTCAGAGTGAAGGAGAGTACAGCAGAGTGAGCTCGGATACACAGTGAAGGAGCGTACAGCAGAGTCAGCTCGGATACACAGAGAAGCAGTGTACAGCAGAGTCAGCTCGGATACACAGTGAAGGAGAGCAGAGCAGAGTCAGCTCAGATTGACACTGAGGTAGAGTACAGCAGAGTATGCTCGTGTACACACTGAGGTAGAGTACAGCAGAGTCAGGTTGGATACACAGTGAAGGAGCGTACAGCAGAGTCAGCTCGGATACACAGGGAGCGTACACCAGATTCAGCTCGAATACACAGTGAAGGTGAGTACAGCAGAGTCAGCTCGGATACACAGTGAAGGAGAGTACAGCATAGCCAGCTCGGATACACAGTGAACGAGAGTACAGCAGAGTCAGCTTGGATACATAGTGATGGAGAGTACAGCAGAGTCAGCTCAGATACAGAGTGAAGGAGTGTACAGCAGAGTGAGCTCAGATACTCTTTGAAAGGTGTGTACAGCAAATTCAGCTCGGATACACAGTGATGGAGAATGCAGCAGAATCAGCTCGGATACACAGTCATGGAGAGTGCACGAAAGTCAGCTCGGATACACACTGTAGGAGAGTACAGCAGAGTCAGCTCGGATACACAGTGAATGAGACTACAGCAGAATCAGCTCGGATACACAGTGAAGGAGAGTACAGCAGAGTCAGCTCGGATACATAGTGAAGGAGAGTACAACAGTGTCAGCTCGGAGACACAGTGAAGGAGAATACAGCATAGTCAGCTCGGAGACACAGTGAAGGAGAATATAGCAGAGTCAGCTCAATACACAGTTAAGGAGAGTATGCAGAGTCAGCTCGCATACACAGTGTAGGAGAGTACAGCAGAGTCAGCTCGGATACACAGTGAAGGAGAGTACTGCAGAATCAGCTCGGATACACAGTGAAGGAAAGTACAGCAGAGTCAGCTCGGATACACAGTGAAGGAGATTACAGCTGAATCAGCTCGGGTACACAGTGAAGGAGAGTACAGCAGAGTTAGCTTGGATACACAGTGAAGGAGAGTACAGCAGAATCAGCTCGGATACACAGTGAAGGAGATTACAGCTGAATCAGCTCATGGACACAGTGAAGGAGAGTACAGAGAGTCAGCTCGGAGACACAGTGCAGGAGAATACAGCAGAGTCAGCTCGGAGACACAGTGAAGGAGAGTACAGCAGAGTCAGCTCGATACACAGTTAAGGAGAGTATGCAGAGTCAGCTCGCATACACAGACACGTGAGTACAGGAGAGTCAGCTCGGATGCACAATGATGGAGAATACAGCAGAATCAGCTCAGATACACAGACATGGGGAGTGCAGGAGAGTCAGCTCGGATACACAGTGTAGGAGAGTACAGCAGAGTCATCTCGGATACACAGTGAAGGAGAGTACAGCAGCGTCAGCTCGGATACACAGTGAAGGAGAGTACAGCATAGCCAGCTCGGATACACAGTGAACGAGAGTACAGCAGAGTCAGCTCAGATACAGAGTGAAGGAGTGTACAGCAGAGTGAGCTCGGATACTCTTTGAAAGGTGTGTACAGCAAATTCAGCTCGGATACACAGTGATGGAGAATGCAGCAGAATCAGCTCGGATACACAGGCATGGAGAGTGCACGAGAGTCAGCTCGGATACACACTGTAGGAGAGTACAGCAGAGTCAGCTCGGATACACAGTGAATGAGACTACAGCAAAATCAGCTCGGATACACAGTGAAGGAGAGTACAGCAGAGTCAGCTCGGATACACAGTGAAGGAAATTACAGCAGTGTCAGCTCCGATACACAGTGAAGGAGAGTACAACAGTGTCAGCTCGGAGACGCAGTGAAGGAGAATACAGCAGAGTCAGCTCAGAGACACAGTGAAGGAGAATATAGCAGAGTCAGCTCAATACACAGTTAAGGAGAGTATGCAGAGTCAGCTCGCATACACAGACACGAGAGTACAGGAGAGTCAGCTCGGATACACAGTGAAGGAGAGTACATCAGTGTCAGCTCGGATACACAGTGAAGGAGAGTACAGCAGAGTCAGCTCGCATACACAGACACGAGAGTACAGGAGAGTCAGCTTGGATTCAGAGTGAAGGAGAGTACAGCAGAGTGAGCTCGGATACACAGTGAAGGAGAGTACAGAAGAGTGAGCTCGGATACACAGTTAAGGAGAGTACAGCAGTGTAGCTCGGATACACAGTGAAGAAGAGTTCAGCAGTGTCAGCTCGAATACAGTCTGAAGGAGAGTACAGCAGAGTCAGCTCGGATACACAGTGAGGGAGCGTACAGCAGAGTCAGCTCGGATACACAGTGAAGGAGATTACAGCAGAGTCAGCTCGGATACGCAGTGAAGGAGAGTACAGTAGAGTCAGCTCGGATACTCAGTAAAGAATAGTACAGCAGAGTCAGCTCGCGTACAGAGTGTAGTAGAGTACAGCAGAGTGAGCTCGGATACAGTTTGAAAGGAGTCTACAGCAAATTCAGCTCGGATACACAGTGAAGGAGAGTACAGCTGAATCAGCTCGTGTACACAGTGAAGGAGAGTACAGTAGAGTCAGCTCGGATACACAGTGAAGGAGCGTACAGCAGCGTCAGCTCGGATACACAGTGAAGGAGAGTACAGCAGAGTCAGCTTGGATACACAGTGAAGGAAACTACAGCAGTGTCAGCTTGGATACACAGTGAAGTGGGTACAGACAGTCAGCTCGAGACACAGTGAAGGAGAATACAGCAGAGTCAGCTCGGAGACACAGTGTAGGAGAATACAGCAGAGTCAGCTAAATACACAGTTAAGGAGAGTATGCAGAGTCAGCTCGAATACACAGACACGAGAGTACAGGATTGTCAGCTCGGATACACAGTGAAGGAGAGTACAGCAGTTTCAGGTCAGATACACAGTGACGGAGAGTACAGCAGAGTTAGGTCAGATATACAGTGAAGGAGCGTACAGCAGAGTCATCTCGGATACACAGTGAAGGAGAGTACAGCTGTCTCAGCTCGTATACACAGTGAAGGAGCGTACAGCAGAGTCAGCTCGGATACACAGTGAAGGAGAGCAGAGCAGAGTCAGCTCGGATAGGCACTGAGGTAGAGTACAGTAGAGTATGCTCGTGTACACACTGAGGTAGAGTACAGCCGAGTCAGGTTGGATACACAGTGAAGGAGCGTACCGCAGAGTCAGCTCCGATACATAGTGAAGGAGAATACAGCAGAGTCAGCTCGGATACACTTTGAAGGTAGAGTACAGCAGCGTCAGCTTGGATACAGAGTGAAGGGGCATACAGCAGAGTCAGCTTGGATACACAGGGAGCGTACACCAGATTCAGCTCGGATACACAGTGAAGGAAAGTACAGCAGAGTGAGCTCGGATACATAGTGAAGGAGAATACAGCAGAGTCAGCTCGGAGACACAGTGAAGGAGAATATAGCAGAGTCAGCTCAATACACAGTTAAGGAGAGTATGCAGACTCAGCTCGCATACACAGACACGAGAGCACAGGAGAGTCAGCTCGGATACACAGTGAAGGAGAGTACAGCAGTGTCAGCTCGGATACACAGTGAAGGAGAGTACAGCAGAGTCAGCTCTGATACAGAATGAAGGAGAGTACAGAAGAGTGAGCTCGGATACTCTTTGAAAGATGTGTACAGCAAATTCAGCTCGGATACACAGTGATGGAGAATACAGCAGAATCAGCTCGGATACACAGACATGGAGAGTACAGGAGAGTCAGCTCGTATACACAGTGTAGGAGAGTACAGCAGAGTCAGCTCGGACACACAGTGAAGGAGCGCACAGCAGCGTCAGCTCGGATACACAGTGAAGGAGGGCAGAGCAGATTCAGCTCAGATACACAGTGAAGGAGAGTACAGCAGTGTCAGCTCGGAGGCACAGTGAAGGAGAGCAGAGCAGAGTCAGCTCGGATAAACACTGAGGTAGAGTACAACAGAGTATGCTCGTGTACACACTGAGGTAGAGTACAGCAGAGTCAGGTTGGATACACAGTGAAGGAGCGTACAGCAGAGTCAGCTCGGATACATAGTGAAGGAGAATACAGCAGAGTCAGCTCGGATACACAGTGAAGGTGAGTACAGCAGAGTCAGCTCGGATACACAGTCTGGGAGAGTACAGCATAGCCAGCACGGATACACAGTGAACGAGAGCACAGCAGAGTCAGCTCGGATACACAGTGAAGGAGAGTACAGCAGAGGGAGCTCGGATACTCTTTGAAAGGTGTGTACAGCAAATTCAGCTCGGATACACAGTGAAGGAGAATACAGCAGAGTCAGCTTGTATACACATTGAAGGAGAGTACAGCAGCGTCAGCTTGAATACAGAGTGAAGGGGAGTACAGCACAGTCAGCTCGGATACACAGTGAAGGAGAGTACAGCAGAGTCAGCTCGGATACACAGTCAGGGAGCGTACACCAGAGTTAGCTCGGATACACAGAGAAGGAGAGTACAGCAGCGTCAGCTCGGATACACAGAGAAGCAGCGTACAGCAGAATCAGCTCGGATACACAGTGAAGGAGAGTACAGCAGAGTCAGCTCGGATACACTGTGAAGGAGAATACAGCAGAGTCAGCTCGATACACAGATAAGGAGAGTATGCAGAGTCAGCTCGCATACACAGACACGAGAGTACAGGAGAGTCAGCTCGGATATACAGTGAAGGAGAGTACAGCAGAATCAGCTCGGATACACAGTGAGGGAGCGTACAGCAGAATCAGCTCGGATATACAGTGAAGGAGCGTACAGCAGAGTCAGCTCGGATACACAGTGAAGGAGAGTACAGCAGAGTCAGCTCGGATACACAGTGAAGGAGAGTACAGCTGAGTCAGCTCGGATACACAGTGAAGGACAATACAGCAGAATCAAATCAGATACACAGTGAAGGAGAGTTCAGCAGAGTCAGCTCGGACACACAGTGAAGGAGCGTACAGCAGCGTCAGCTCGGATACACAGTGAAGGAGAGTACAGCAGAGTCAGCTCGGATACACAGAGAAGCAGCGTACAGCAGAGTCAGCTCGGATACACAGTGAAGGAAAGCAGAGCAGAGTCAGCTCGGATAGACACTGAGGTAGAGTACAGCAGAGTATGCTCGTATACACACTGAGATAGAGTACAGCAAAGTCAGCTCGGATACACAGTGAAGGAGCTTACAGCAGCGTCAGCTTAGATACAGAGTGAAGGGGAGTACAGCAGAGTGAGCTCGGATACGCAGTGAAGGAGTGTACAGCAGAGTCAGCTCGGATACACAATGAAGGAGCGTACAGCAGAGTCAGCTCGGAGACACAGTGAAGGAGAATACAGCAGAGTCAGCTCGATACACGGTTAAGGAGAGTATGCATTCAGCTCGCATGCACAGACAGGAGAGTACAGGAGAGTCAGCTCGGATACACAGTGAAGGAGAGTACAGCAGTGTCAGCTCGTATACACAGTGAAGTAGAGTACAGCAGAGTCAGCTCGGATATACTGTGAAGGAGAGTACAGCAGAGTCAGCTCGGATACACAATGAAGGAGCGTACAGCAGAGTCAGCTCGGATACACAGTGAAGGAGAGCAGAGCAGAGTCAGCTCGGATAGACACTGAGGTAGAATACAGCAGAGTATGCTCGTATACACACTGAGGTAGAGTACAGCTGAGTCAGCTCGATACACGGTTAAGGAGAGTATGCATTCAGCCCGCATGCACAGACAGGAGAGTACAGGAGAGTCAGCTCGGATACACAGTGAAGGAGAGTACAGCAGTGTCAGCTCGTATACACAGTGAAGTAGAGTACAGCAGAGTCAGCTCGGATATACTGTGAAGGAGAGTACAGCAGAGTCAGCTCGGATACACAGTGAAGGAGAGTACAGCTGAGTCAGCTCGGATACACATTGAAGGAGAGTACAGCAGCATCAGCTTGGATACACAGTGAAGGAGAATACAGCAGAGTCAGCTCGATACACAGTTAAGGAGAGTATGCAGAGTCAGCTCGCATACACAGACACGAGAGTACAGGAGAATCAGCTCCTATACACAGTGAAGGAGAGTACCGCATTTTCAGCTCGGATACACAGTGAAGGAGACTACAGCAGAGTATGCTCGTATACACACTGAGGTAGAGTACAGCTGAGTCAGCTTGGATGCACAGTGAAGGAGAGTACAGCTGAGTCAGCTCGGATACACATTGAAGGAGAGTACAGCAGCATCAGCTTGGATACACAGTGAAGGAGAATACAGCAGAGTCAGCTCGATACACAGTTAAGGAGAGTATGCAGAGTCAGCTCGCATACACAGACACGAGAGTACAGGAGAATCAGCTCCTATACACAGTGAAGGAGAGTACCGCATTTTCAGCTCGGATACACAGTGAAGGAGACTACAGCAGAGTCAGCTCGGATACACACTGAAGGAGAGCACAGCAGAGTCAGCTCGGATACACAGTGAAGGATAATACAGCAGCGTCAGCTCGGAGACACGGTGAAGGAGAATACAGCAGAGTCAGCTCGATACACAGTTAAAGAGAGTATGCAGAGTCAGCTCGCTTACATAGACACGAGAGTACAGGAGAATCAGCTCGGATACACAGTGAAGGAGAGTACCGCATTTTCAGCTCGGATACACAGTGAAGGAGAGTACCGCATTTTCAGCTCGGATATACAGTGAAGCAGCGTACAGCAGAGTCAGCTCGGATATACAGTGAAGAAGAGTACAGCTGAGTCAGCTCGGATGCACAGTGAAGGAGAGTACAGCTGAGTCAGCTCGGATACACATTGAAGGAGAGTACAGCAGCGTCAGCTTGGATACAGAGTGAAGGAGAGTACAGCAGTGTCAGCTTGCATACACAGTGAAGGAGTGTACAGCCGCGTCAGCTCGGATACACAGTGAATGAGAATACAGCAGAGTCAGCTCGATACACAGTTAAGGAGAGTATGCAGAGTCAGCTCGCATACACAGACACGAGAGTACAGGAGAATCAGCTCGTATACACAGTGAAGGAGAGTACCGCATTTTCAGCTCGGATACACAGTCAAGGAGCGTTCAGCAGAGTGAGCTCGGGTACACAATGAAGGAGAGTACAGCAGAGTCAGCTTGCATACACAGTGAAGGAGTGTACAGCAGCGTCAGCTTGTATACACAGTGAAGCAGAGTACAGCAGAGTCAGCTCGGATACACAGTGAGGGAGAGTACAGCAGAGTCAGCTCGGACACACAGTGAAGGAGCGTACAGCAGCGTCAGCTCGTATACACAGTGAAGGAGCTTACAGCAGAGTCAGCTTGGATACAGAGTGAATGAGAGTACAGCAGAGTCAGCTCGGACACACATTGATGGAGCGTACAGCAGCGTCAGCTCGGATACACAGTGAAGGAGGGCAGAGCAGAGTCAGCTCAGATACACAGAGAAGGAGAGTACAGCAGAGTTAGTTCGGATACACAGTGAAGGAGAGTACAGCAGAGTCAGCTCGGATACACAGAGAAGCAGCGTACAGCAGAGTCAGCTCGGATACACAGTGAAGGAGAGCAGAGCAGAGTCAGCTCGGCTAGACACTGTGGTAGAGTACAGCAGAGTACGCTCGTATACACATTGAAGGAGAGTACAGCAGCGTCAGCTTGAATACAGAGTGAAGGGGAGTACAGCAGAGTCAGCTCGGATACACAGTCTGGGAGCGTACACCAGAGTTAGCTCGGATACACAGAGAAGGAGAGTACAGCAGCGTCAGCTCGGATACACAGAGAAGCAGCGTACAGCAGAATCAGCTCGGATACACAGTGAAGGAGAGTACAGCAGAGTCAGCTCGGATACACATTGAATGAAATTATAGCTGTTTCAGCTTGGATACACCGTGAAGGAGAGAACAGCAGAGTCAGCTTGGAGACACAGTGAAGGAGAATACAGCAGAGTCAGCTCGATACACAGATAAGGAGAGTATGCAGAGTCAGCTCGCATACACAGTGAAGGAGAGTACAGCAGAGTCAGCTCGGAGACACAGTGAAGGAGAATACAGTAGAGTCAGCTCGATACACAGTTAAGGAGAGTATGCAGTCAGCTCGCATACAAAGACACGAGAGTACAGCAGAATCAGCTCGGATATACAGTGAAGGAGCGTACAGCAGAGTCAGCTCGGATACACAGTGAAGGAGAGTACAGCTGAGTCAGCTCGGATACACAGTGAAGGACAATACAGCAGAATCAAATCAGATACACAGTGAAGGAGAGTACAGCAGAGTCAGCTCGGACACACAGTGAAGGAGCGTACAGCAGCATCAGCTCGGATACACAGTGAAGGAGAGCAGAGCAGAGGCAGCTCAGATACACAGAGAAGGAGAGTGCTGCAGAGTCAGCTCGGATACACAGTGAAGGAGCGTACAGCAGCGTCAGCTCGGATACACAGAGAAGCAGCGTACAGCAGAGTCAGCTCGGATACACAGTGAAGGAGAGCAGAGCAGAGTCAGCTCGGATAGACACTGAGGTAGAGTACAGCAGAGTATGCTCGTATACACACTGAGGTAGAGTACAGCAAAGTCAGCTCGGATACACAGTGAAGGAGCTTACAGCAGCGTCAGCTTGGATACAGAGTGAAGGGGAGTACAGCAGAGTCAGCTCGGATACACAATGAAGGAGCGTACAGCAGAGTCAGCTCGGATACACAGTTAATGAAATTACGGCTGTGTCAGCTCGAATACACAGTGAAGGAGAGTACAGCAGAGTCAGCTCGGAGACACAGTGAAGGAGAATACAGTAGAGTCAGCTCGATACACAGTTAAGGAGAGTATGCAGTCAGTTCACATACAAAGACACGGGAGTACAGGAGAGTCAGCTCGGATACACAGTGAAGGAGAATACAGCAGAGTCAGCTTGGATACACAGACATGGAGAGTACAGGAGAGTCAGCTTGTATACACAGTGTAGGAGATTACAGCAGATCTTTCGGATACACAGTGAAGGAGAGTACAGCAGAGTCAGCTCAGATACACAATGAAGGAGAGTACAGCAGAGTCAGCTCGGATACACAGTGAAGGAGTGTACAGCACATTCAGCTCGGATACACAGTGAAGGAGAGTACAGCATAGCCAGCTCGGATACACAGTGAAGGAGAGTACAGCAGCGTCAGCTCGGATACACAGTGAAGGAGAATATAGCAGAGTCAGCTCAGATATACAGTGAAGGAATGTAAAGCTGAGTCAGCTCGGATACACAGTGAAGGAGAGCACAGCAGAGTGAGCTCGGATATACAGTGAAGGAGAGTACAGCAGAGTCAGCTCGGATACGCACTGAAGGAGCGTACAGCAGCGTCAGCTCGGATACAGAGTGAAGGAGAGTACAGCAGAGTCAGCTCGGATACACAGTGAAGGAGAGTACAGCAGCGGCAGCTCGGACACAAAGTGAAGGAGCGTACAGCAGAGTCACCTCGGATACACAGTGAAGGAGAGTACAGCAGAGTCAGCTCAGATACACAGTGAAGGAGAGCAGAGCAGAGTCAGCTCAGATACACAGTGAAGGTGAGTACAGGAGTGTCAGATCGGATACACAGTGAAGGAGAGTATAGCAGAGTCAGGGCGGATACACAGTGAAGGAGCGTACAGCAGCGTCAGCTCGGATACACTGAAGGAGCGTACAGCAGAGTCAGCTCAGATACAGAGTGAAGGATCGTACAGCAGAGTCAGCTCGGATACACAGTGAAGGAGCGTACAGCAGAGTCACCTCGGATACACAGTGAAGGATATTACAGCAGTGTCAGCTCGGATACACAGTGAAGCATATTACAGCAGTGTCAGCTCGGATACACAGTGAAGGAGCGTACAGCAGAGTCAGCTCGGAGACACAGTGAAGGAGAATACAGCAGAATCACCTCGATACACAGTTAAGGAGAGTATGCAGAGTCAGCTCGCATCCACAGACGCGAAAGTGCAGTAGAGTCAGCTCGGATACACAGTGAAGGAGAGTACAGCAGAGTCAGCTCGGATATACAGTGAAGGTGTGTAAAGCAGAGTCAGCTCGGATACACAGTGAAGGAGAGTACAGCTGAGTCAGCTCGGATACACAGTGAAGGAGAATAGAGCAGAATCAACTCAGATACACAGTGAAGGAGAGTACAGCAGAGTCAGCTCGAATACACATTGAAGGAGAGTACAGCAGCATCAGCTTGGATACAGAGTGAAGGAGATTACAGCAGAGTCAGCTCGGATACGCATTGAAGGAGAGTACAGCAGAGTCAGATCGGATACACAGTGAAGGAGCGTACAGCAGAGTCAGCTCAGATACGCAGTGACGGAGAGTACATCAGAGTGAGTTCGGATACACAGTGAAGGAGATTACAGCAGAGTCAGCTCGGATACACAGTGATGGAGCATACAGCTGAGTCAGCTCGTATACACAGTGAAGGAGAGTACAGCAGTGACAGCTCGGATACACAGTGAAGGAGATTACAGCAGCGTCAGATCGGATACAGAGTGAAGGAGAGTACAGCAGAGTCAGCTCGGATACACAGTGAGGGAGCGTAGAGCAGAGTCAGCTCGGATACACAGTGAAGGAGAGTACTGCAGAGTCAGCTCAGATACACAGTGATAGAGAGTACAGCAGAGTCAGCTCGGATACACAATGACAGAGAGTACAGCAGCGTCAGATCGGATACAGAGTGAAGAAGAGTACAGCAGAGTCAGCTCGGATACACAGTGAGGGAGCGTAGAGCAGATTCAGCTCTGATACACAGTGAAGGTGAGTACAGCAGAGTCAGCTCGGATACACTGTGAAGGAGAGTACAGCAGGGTCAGCTCGGATAAACAGTGAGGGAGATTACAGCAGTGTGAGCTCGGATACACTGTGAACTGTGAAGGAAAGTGCAGCAGATTAAGCTCGGATACACAGTGAAGGAGATTAAAGCAGAGTCAGCTCGGATACACAGTGAAGGAGAGTACAGCAGTGTCAGCTCGGATACACAGTGAAGGAGAGTACAGCAGAGTCAGCTCAGATGCACGGTGAAGGAGAGTACAGCAGAGTCAGCTCGTATACACAGTGAAGGAGATTACAGCAGAGTCAGCTCGGATACACTGTGAAGGAGAGTACAGCAGAGTCAAGTCTGATGCACAGTTAATGAGAGTACAGCAGATTCAGCTCAGATACACAGTGAGGGAGCGTAGAGCAGAGTCAGCTCAGATAAACAGTGCAGGAGCGGACAGCAGAGTCAGCTCTGATACACAGTGAAGGAGAGTACAGCAGATTCAGCTCGGAAACACAGTGAGGGAGCGTACAGCAGAGTCAGCTCGGATACACAGTGAAGGAGAGTACAGCAGAGTGAGCTCGGATATACAGACAAGGAGAGTACAGCAACGTGAGCTCGGATACACAGTGAAGGAGAGTACAGCAGAGTCAGCTCGGATACACAGTGAAGGAGATTACAGCAGTGTGAGCTCGGATACACTGTGAAGGAAAGTGCAGCAGATTAAGCTCGGATACACAGTGAAGGAGATTAAAGCAGAGTCAGCTCGGATACACAGTGAAGGAGAGTACAGCAGTGTCAGCTCGGATACACAGTGAAGGAGAGTACAGCAGAGTCAGCTCAGATGCA
This sequence comes from Isurus oxyrinchus, assembly GCA_026770705.1. Lineage (NCBI taxonomy): Eukaryota > Metazoa > Chordata > Chondrichthyes > Lamniformes > Lamnidae > Isurus > Isurus oxyrinchus. The sequence goes on from JANJGN010000834.1 coordinate 144,425, forward strand.
CGGTGAAGGAGATTACAGCAGAGTCAACTCGGATACACAGTGAAGGAGAGAATAGCAGCGTCAGCTCGGATACACATTGAGGGAGTGTACAGCAGAGTCAGCTCGGATAATAAGTGAAAGAGAGTACAGCAGAGTCTGCTTGGATACGCGGTGAAGGAGAGTACAGCAGATTCAGCTCGGATGTTCAGTGAAGGAGAGTCCAGCAGGTTCAGCTCGGATTCAGCGTGAAGGAGATTACAGCAGATTCAGCTCGGAAACACAGTGAGGGAGCGTACAGCAGAGTCAGCTCGGATACACAGTGAAGGAGAGTACTGCAGAGTGAGCTCGGATATACAGACAAGGAGAGTACAGCAACGTGAGCTCGGATACACAGTGAAGGAGACTTCAGCACTGTCAGCTCGGATACACATTGAGAGACCGTACAGCAGAGTCAGCTCGAATAATAAGTGAAAGAGAGTACAGCAGAGTCAGCTCGGATATTCAGTGAAGGAGAGTCCAGCAGGTTCAGCTCGGATTCAGCGTGAAGGAGATTACAGCAGAGTCAACTCGGATACACAGTGAGGGAACGTAAAGCAGAGTCAGCTCTGATACACAGTGAGGGAGAGTACAGCAGAGTCAGCTCGGATATACAGTGAAGGAGATTACAGCAGAGTCAGCTCAGATACACAGTGAGGGAACGTAAAGCAGAGTCAGCTCTGATACACAGTGAGGGAGCGTACAGCAGAGTCAGCTCGGATTCACAGTGAAGGAGAGTACAGCAGCGCCAGCTCGGATACAGAGTGAAGGAGAGTACAGCAGAGTCAGCTCGGATACACAGTGAGGGAGCATAGAGCAGAGTCAGCTCGGATACACAGTGAAGGAGAGTACTGCAGAGTCAGCTCAGATACACAGTGACAGAGAGTACAGCAGCGTCAGATCGGATACAGAGTGAAGGAGAATACAGCAGAGTCAGCTCGGATACACAGTGAGGGAGCGTAGAGCAGAGTCAGCTCTGATACACAGTGAAGGTGAGTACAGCAGAGTCAGCTCGGATACACTGTGAAGGAGAGTACAGCAGGGTCAGCTCGGATAAACAGTGAGGGAGCGTAGAGCAGAGTCAGTTCGGATACACAGTGACGGAGCGTACAGCAGAGTGAGCTCGGATACACAGTGAAGGAGATTACAGCAGAGACAGCTCGGATACACAGTGAATTAGAGTACAGCAGAGTCAGCTCGGTTACCCTGTGAAGGAGCGTACAGCAGAGTCAGCTCTGATACTCAGTGAAGGAGCGTACAGTAGAGTCAGCTCGGATACACAGTGAAGGACAGTACAGCAGAGTCAGCTCGGATACACAGTGACAGAGAGTACAGCAGAGTCTGCTCGGTTACACAGTGAATGAGAGTACAGCAGAGTCAGCTCGGTTACCCTGTGAAGGAGCGTACAGCAAAGTCAGCTCTGATACTCAGTGAAGGAGCGTACAGTAGAGTCAGCTCGGATACACAGTGAAGGACAGTACAGCAGAGTCAGCTCGCATACACAGTGAAGGAGAGTACAGCAGAGTCAGCTCGGAGACACAGTGAAGGAGAATACAGTAGAGTCAGCTCGATACACAGTTAAGGAGAGTATGCAGTCAGCTCGCATACAAAGACACGAGAGTACAGCAGAATCAGCTCGGATATACAGTGAAGGAGCGTACAGCAGAGTCAGCTCGGATACACAGTGAAGGAGAGTACAGCTGAGTCAGCTCGGATACACAGTGAAGGACAATACAGCAGAATCAAATCAGATACACAGTGAAGGAGAGTACAGCAGAGTCAGCTCGGACACACAGTGAAGGAGCGTACAGCAGCATCAGCTCGGATACACAGTGAAGGAGAGCAGAGCAGAGGCAGCTCAGATACACAGAGAAGGAGAGTGCTGCAGAGTCAGCTCGGATACACAGTGAAGGAGCGTACAGCAGCGTCAGCTCGGATACACAGAGAAGCAGCGTACAGCAGAGTCAGCTCGGATACACAGTGAAGGAGAGCAGAGCAGAGTCAGCTCGGATAGACACTGAGGTAGAGTACAGCAGAGTATGCTCGTATACACACTGAGGTAGAGTACAGCAAAGTCAGCTCGGATACACAGTGAAGGAGCTTACAGCAGCGTCAGCTTGGATACAGAGTGAAGGGGAGTACAGCAGAGTCAGCTCGGATACACAATGAAGGAGCGTACAGCAGAGTCAGCTCGGATACACAGTTAATGAAATTACGGCTGTGTCAGCTCGAATACACAGTGAAGGAGAGTACAGCAGAGTCAGCTCGGAGACACAGTGAAGGAGAATACAGTAGAGTCAGCTCGATACACAGTTAAGGAGAGTATGCAGTCAGTTCACATACAAAGACACGGGAGTACAGGAGAGTCAGCTCGGATACACAGTGAAGGAGAATACAGCAGAGTCAGCTTGGATACACAGACATGGAGAGTACAGGAGAGTCAGCTTGTATACACAGTGTAGGAGATTACAGCAGATCTTTCGGATACACAGTGAAGGAGAGTACAGCAGAGTCAGCTCAGATACACAATGAAGGAGAGTACAGCAGAGTCAGCTCGGATACACAGTGAAGGAGTGTACAGCACATTCAGCTCGGATACACAGTGAAGGAGAGTACAGCATAGCCAGCTCGGATACACAGTGAAGGAGAGTACAGCAGCGTCAGCTCGGATACACAGTGAAGGAGAATATAGCAGAGTCAGCTCAGATATACAGTGAAGGAATGTAAAGCTGAGTCAGCTCGGATACACAGTGAAGGAGAGCACAGCAGAGTGAGCTCGGATATACAGTGAAGGAGAGTACAGCAGAGTCAGCTCGGATACGCACTGAAGGAGCGTACAGCAGCGTCAGCTCGGATACAGAGTGAAGGAGAGTACAGCAGAGTCAGCTCGGATACACAGTGAAGGAGAGTACAGCAGCGGCAGCTCGGACACAAAGTGAAGGAGCGTACAGCAGAGTCACCTCGGATACACAGTGAAGGAGAGTACAGCAGAGTCAGCTCAGATACACAGTGAAGGAGAGCAGAGCAGAGTCAGCTCAGATACACAGTGAAGGTGAGTACAGGAGTGTCAGATCGGATACACAGTGAAGGAGAGTATAGCAGAGTCAGGGCGGATACACAGTGAAGGAGCGTACAGCAGCGTCAGCTCGGATACACTGAAGGAGCGTACAGCAGAGTCAGCTCAGATACAGAGTGAAGGATCGTACAGCAGAGTCAGCTCGGATACACAGTGAAGGAGCGTACAGCAGAGTCACCTCGGATACACAGTGAAGGATATTACAGCAGTGTCAGCTCGGATACACAGTGAAGCATATTACAGCAGTGTCAGCTCGGATACACAGTGAAGGAGCGTACAGCAGAGTCAGCTCGGAGACACAGTGAAGGAGAATACAGCAGAATCACCTCGATACACAGTTAAGGAGAGTATGCAGAGTCAGCTCGCATCCACAGACGCGAAAGTGCAGTAGAGTCAGCTCGGATACACAGTGAAGGAGAGTACAGCAGAGTCAGCTCGGATATACAGTGAAGGTGTGTAAAGCAGAGTCAGCTCGGATACACAGTGAAGGAGAGTACTGCAGAGTCAGCTCAGATACACAGTGACAGAGAGTACAGCAGCGTCAGATCGGATACAGAGTGAAGGAGAATACAGCAGAGTCAGCTCGGATACACAGTGAGGGAGCGTAGAGCAGAGTCAGCTCTGATACACAGTGAAGGTGAGTACAGCAGAGTCAGCTCGGATACACTGTGAAGGAGAGTACAGCAGGGTCAGCTCGGATAAACAGTGAGGGAGCGTAGAGCAGAGTCAGTTCGGATACACAGTGACGGAGCGTACAGCAGAGTGAGCTCGGATACACAGTGAAGGAGATTACAGCAGAGACAGCTTGGATACACAGTGAATTAGAGTACAGCAGAGTCAGCTCGGTTACCCTGTGAAGGAGCGTACAGCAGAGTCAGCTCTGATACTCAGTGAAGGAGCGTACAGTAGAGTCAGCTCGGATACACAGTGAAGGACAGTACAGCAGAGTCAGCTCGGATACACAGTGACAGAGAGTACAGCAGAGTCTGCTCGGTTACACAGTGAATGAGAGTACAGCAGAGTCAGCTCGGTTACCCTGTGAAGGAGCGTACAGCAAAGTCAGCTCTGATACTCAGTGAAGGAGCGTACAGTAGAGTCAGCTCGGATACACAGTGAAGGACAGTACAGCAGAGTCAGCTCGCATACACAGTGAAGGAGAGTACAGCAGAGTCAGCTCGGAGACACAGTGAAGGAGAATACAGTAGAGTCAGCTCGATACACAGTTAAGGAGAGTATGCAGTCAGCTCGCATACAAAGACACGAGAGTACAGCAGAATCAGCTCGGATATACAGTGAAGGAGCGTACAGCAGAGTCAGCTCGGATACACAGTGAAGTAGAGTACAGCTGAGTCAGCTCGGATACACAGTGAAGGACAATACAGCAGAATCAAATCAGATACACAGTGAAGGAGAGTACAGCAGAGTCAGCTCGGACACACAGTGAAGGAGCGTACAGCAGCATCAGCTCGGATACACAGTGAAGGAGAGCAGAGCAGAGGCAGCTCAGATACACAGAGAAGGAGAGTGCTGCAGAGTCAGCTCGGATACACAGTGAAGGAGCGTACAGCAGCGTCAGCTCGGATACACAGAGAAGCAGCGTACAGCAGAGTCAGCTCGGATACACAGTGAAGGAGAGCAGAGCAGAGTCAGCTCGGATAGACACTGAGGTAGAGTACAGCAGAGTATGCTCGTATACACACTGAGGTAGAGTACAGCAAAGTCAGCTCGGATACACAGTGAAGGAGCTTACAGCAGCGTCAGCTTGGATACAGAGTGAAGGGGAGTACAGCAGAGTCAGCTCGGATACACAATGAAGGAGCGTACAGCAGAGTCAGCTCGGATACACAGTTAATGAAATTACGGCTGTGTCAGCTCGAATACACAGTGAAGGAGAGTACAGCAGAGTCAAGTCTGATGCACAGTTAATGAGAGTACAGCAGATTCAGCTCAGATACACAGTGAGGGAGCGTAGAGCAGAGTCAGCTCAGATAAACAGTGCAGGAGCGGACAGCAGAGTCAGCTCTGATACACAGTGAAGGAGAGTACAGCAGATTCAGCTCGGAAACACAGTGAGGGAGCGTACAGCAGAGTCAGCTCGGATACACAGTGAAGGAGAGTACAGCAGAGTGAGCTCGGATATACAGACAAGGAGAGTACAGCAACGTGAGCTCGGATACACAGTGAAGGAGAGTACAGCAGAGTCAGCTCGGATACACAGTGAAGGAGATTACAGCAGTGTGAGCTCGGATACACTGTGAAGGAAAGTGCAGCAGATTAAGCTCGGATACACAGTGAAGGAGATTAAAGCAGAGTCAGCTCGGATACACAGTGAAGGAGAGTACAGCAGTGTCAGCTCGGATACACAGTGAAGGAGAGTACAGCAGAGTCAGCTCAGATGCACGGTGAAGGAGATTACAGCAGAGTCAACTCGGATACACAGTGAAGGAGAGAATAGCAGCGTCAGCTCGGATACACATTGAGGGAGTGTACAGCAGAGTCAGCTCGGATAATAAGTGAAAGAGAGTACAGCAGAGTCTGCTTGGATACGCGGTGAAGGAGAGTACAGCAGATTCAGCTCGGATGTTCAGTGAAGGAGAGTCCAGCAGGTTCAGCTCGGATTCAGCGTGAAGGAGATTACAGCAGATTCAGCTCGGAAACACAGTGAGGGAGCGTACAGCAGAGTCAGCTCGGATACACAGTGAAGGAGAGTACTGCAGAGTGAGCTCGGATATACAGACAAGGAGAGTACAGCAACGTGAGCTCGGATACACAGTGAAGGAGACTTCAGCACTGTCAGCTCGGATACACATTGAGAGACCGTACAGCAGAGTCAGCTCGAATAATAAGTGAAAGAGAGTACAGCAGAGTCAGCTCGGATATTCAGTGAAGGAGAGTCCAGCAGGTTCAGCTCGGATTCAGCGTGAAGGAGATTACAGCAGAGTCAACTCGGATACACAGTGAGGGAACGTAAAGCAGAGTCAGCTCTGATACACAGTGAGGGAGAGTACAGCAGAGTCAGCTCGGATATACAGTGAAGGAGATTACAGCAGAGTCAGCTCAGATACACAGTGAGGGAACGTAAAGCAGAGTCAGCTCTGATACACAGTGAGGGAGCGTACAGCAGAGTCAGCTCGGATTCACAGTGAAGGAGAGTACAGCAGCGCCAGCTCGGATACAGAGTGAAGGAGAGTACAGCAGAGTCAGCTCGGATACACAGTGAGGGAGCATAGAGCAGAGTCAGCTCGGATACACAGTGAAGGAGAGTACTGCAGAGTCAGCTCAGATACACAGTGACAGAGAGTACAGCAGCGTCAGATCGGATACAGAGTGAAGGAGAATACAGCAGAGTCAGCTCGGATACACAGTGAGGGAGCGTAGAGCAGAGTCAGCTCTGATACACAGTGAAGGTGAGTACAGCAGAGTCAGCTCGGATACACTGTGAAGGAGAGTACAGCAGGGTCAGCTCGGATAAACAGTGAGGGAGCGTAGAGCAGAGTCAGTTCGGATACACAGTGACGGAGCGTACAGCAGAGTGAGCTCGGATACACAGTGAAGGAGATTACAGCAGAGACAGCTCGGATACACAGTGAATTAGAGTACAGCAGAGTCAGCTCGGTTACCCTGTGAAGGAGCGTACAGCAGAGTCAGCTCTGATACTCAGTGAAGGAGCGTACAGTAGAGTCAGCTCGGATACACAGTGAAGGACAGTACAGCAGAGTCAGCTCGGATACACAGTGACAGAGAGTACAGCAGAGTCTGCTCGGTTACACAGTGAATGAGAGTACAGCAGAGTCAGCTCGGTTACCCTGTGAAGGAGCGTACAGCAAAGTCAGCTCTGATACTCAGTGAAGGAGCGTACAGTAGAGTCAGCTCGGATACACAGTGAAGGACAGTACAGCAGAGTCAGCTCGCATACACAGTGAAGGAGAGTACAGCAGAGTCAGCTCGGAGACACAGTGAAGGAGAATACAGTAGAGTCAGCTCGATACACAGTTAAGGAGAGTATGCAGTCAGCTCGCATACAAAGACACGAGAGTACAGCAGAATCAGCTCGGATATACAGTGAAGGAGCGTACAGCAGAGTCAGCTCGGATACACAGTGAAGGAGAGTACAGCTGAGTCAGCTCGGATACACAGTGAAGGACAATACAGCAGAATCAAATCAGATACACAGTGAAGGAGAGTACAGCAGAGTCAGCTCGGACACACAGTGAAGGAGCGTACAGCAGCATCAGCTCGGATACACAGTGAAGGAGAGCAGAGCAGAGGCAGCTCAGATACACAGAGAAGGAGAGTGCTGCAGAGTCAGCTCGGATACACAGTGAAGGAGCGTACAGCAGCGTCAGCTCGGATACACAGAGAAGCAGCGTACAGCAGAGTCAGCTCGGATACACAGTGAAGGAGAGCAGAGCAGAGTCAGCTCGGATAGACACTGAGGTAGAGTACAGCAGAGTATGCTCGTATACACACTGAGGTAGAGTACAGCAAAGTCAGCTCGGATACACAGTGAAGGAGCTTACAGCAGCGTCAGCTTGGATACAGAGTGAAGGGGAGTACAGCAGAGTCAGCTCGGATACACAATGAAGGAGCGTACAGCAGAGTCAGCTCGGATACACAGTTAATGAAATTACGGCTGTGTCAGCTCGAATACACAGTGAAGGAGAGTACAGCAGAGTCAGCTCGGAGACACAGTGAAGGAGAATACAGTAGAGTCAGCTCGATACACAGTTAAGGAGAGTATGCAGTCAGTTCACATACAAAGACACGGGAGTACAGGAGAGTCAGCTCGGATACACAGTGAAGGAGAATACAGCAGAGTCAGCTTGGATACACAGACATGGAGAGTACAGGAGAGTCAGCTTGTATACACAGTGTAGGAGATTACAGCAGATCTTTCGGATACACAGTGAAGGAGAGTACAGCAGAGTCAGCTCAGATACACAATGAAGGAGAGTACAGCAGAGTCAGCTCGGATACACAGTGAAGGAGTGTACAGCACATTCAGCTCGGATACACAGTGAAGGAGAGTACAGCATAGCCAGCTCGGATACACAGTGAAGGAGAGTACAGCAGCGTCAGCTCGGATACACAGTGAAGGAGAATATAGCAGAGTCAGCTCAGATATACAGTGAAGGAATGTAAAGCTGAGTCAGCTCGGATACACAGTGAAGGAGAGCACAGCAGAGTGAGCTCGGATATACAGTGAAGGAGAGTACAGCAGAGTCAGCTCGGATACGCACTGAAGGAGCGTACAGCAGCGTCAGCTCGGATACAGAGTGAAGGAGAGTACAGCAGAGTCAGCTCGGATACACAGTGAAGGAGAGTACAGCAGCGGCAGCTCGGACACAAAGTGAAGGAGCGTACAGCAGAGTCACCTCGGATACACAGTGAAGGAGAGTACAGCAGAGTCAGCTCAGATACACAGTGAAGGAGAGCAGAGCAGAGTCAGCTCAGATACACAGTGAAGGTGAGTACAGGAGTGTCAGATCGGATACACAGTGAAGGAGAGTATAGCAGAGTCAGGGCGGATACACAGTGAAGGAGCGTACAGCAGCGTCAGCTCGGATACACTGAAGGAGCGTACAGCAGAGTCAGCTCAGATACAGAGTGAAGGATCGTACAGCAGAGTCAGCTGGGATACACAGTGAAGGAGCGTACAGCAGAGTCACCTCGGATACACAGTGAAGGATATTACAGCAGTGTCAGCTCGGATACACAGTGAAGCATATTACAGCAGTGTCAGCTCGGATACACAGTGAAGGAGCGTACAGCAGAGTCAGCTCGGAGACACAGTGAAGGAGAATACAGCAGAATCACCTCGATACACAGTTAAGGAGAGTATGCAGAGTCAGCTCGCATCCACAGACGCGAAAGTGCAGTAGAGTCAGCTCGGATACACAGTGAAGGAGAGTACAGCAGAGTCAGCTCGGATATACAGTGAAGGTGTGTAAAGCAGAGTCAGCTCGGATACACAGTGAAGGAGAGTACTGCAGAGTCAGCTCAGATACACAGTGACAGAGAGTACAGCAGCGTCAGATCGGATACAGAGTGAAGGAGAATACAGCAGAGTCAGCTCGGATACACAGTGAGGGAGCGTAGAGCAGAGTCAGCTCTGATACACAGTGAAGGTGAGTACAGCAGAGTCAGCTCGGATACACTGTGAAGGAGAGTACAGCAGGGTCAGCTCGGATAAACAGTGAGGGAGCGTAGAGCAGAGTCAGTTCGGATACACAGTGACGGAGCGTACAGCAGAGTGAGCTCGGATACACAGTGAAGGAGATTACAGCAGAGACAGCTCGGATACACAGTGAATTAGAGTACAGCAGAGTCAGCTCGGTTACCCTGTGAAGGAGCGTACAGCAGAGTCAGCTCTGATACTCAGTGAAGGAGCGTACAGTAGAGTCAGCTCGGATACACAGTGAAGGACAGTACAGCAGAGTCAGCTCGGATACACAGTGACAGAGAGTACAGCAGAGTCTGCTCGGTTACACAGTGAATGAGAGTACAGCAGAGTCAGCTCGGTTACCCTGTGAAGGAGCGTACAGCAAAGTCAGCTCTGATACTCAGTGAAGGAGCGTACAGTAGAGTCAGCTCGGATACACAGTGAAGGACAGTACAGCAGAGTCAGCTCGCATACACAGTGAAGGAGAGTACAGCAGAGTCAGCTCGGAGACACAGTGAAGGAGCGTACAGCAGAGTCAGCTCAGATACGCAGTGAAGGAGAGTACATCAGAGTGAGTTCGGATACACAGTGAAGGAGATTACAGCAGAGTCAGCTCGGATACACAGTGATGGAGCATACAGCTGAGTCAGCTCGTATACACAGTGAAGGAGAGTACAGCAGTGACAGCTCGGATACACAGTGAAGGAGATTACAGCAGCGTCAGATCGGATACAGAGTGAAGGAGAGTACAGCAGAGTCAGCTCGGATACACAGTGAGGGAGCGTAGAGCAGAGTCAGCTCGGATACACAGTGAAGGAGAGTACTGCAGAGTCAGCTCAGATACACAGTGATAGAGAGTACAGCAGAGTCAGCTCGGATACACAATGACAGAGAGTACAGCAGCGTCAGATCGGATACAGAGTGAAGGAGAGTACAGCAGAGTCAGCTCGGATACACAGTGAGGGAGCGTAGAGCAGATTCAGCTCTGATACACAGTGAAGGTGAGTACAGCAGAGTCAGCTCGGATACACTGTGAAGGAGAGTACAGCAGGGTCAGCTCGGATAAACAGTGAGGGAGATTACAGCAGTGTGAGCTCGGATGCACTGTGAACTGTGAAGGAAAGTGCAGCAGATTAAGCTCGGATACACAGTGAAGGAGATTAAAGCAGAGTCAGCTCGGATACACAGTGAAGGAGAGTACAGCAGTGTCAGCTCGGATACACAGTGAAGGAGAGTACAGCAGAGTCAGCTCAGATGCACGGTGAAGGAGAGTACAGCAGAGTCAGCTCGTATACACAGTGAAGGAGATTACAGCAGAGTCAGCTCGGATACACTGTGAAGGAGAGTACAGCAGAGTCAAGTCTGATGCACAGTTAATGAGAGTACAGCAGATTCAGCTCAGATACACAGTGAGGGAGCGTAGAGCAGAGTCAGCTCAGATAAACAGTGCAGGAGCGGACAGCAGAGTCAGCTCTGATACACAGTGAAGGAGAGTACAGCAGATTCAGCTCGGAAACACAGTGAGGGAGCGTACAGCAGAGTCAGCTCGGATACACAGTGAAGGAGAGTACAGCAGAGTGAGCTCGGATATACAGACAAGGAGAGTACAGCAACGTGAGCTCGGATACACAGTGAAGGAGAGTACAGCAGAGTCAGCTCGGATACACAGTGAAGGAGATTACAGCAGTGTGAGCTCGGATACACTGTGAAGGAAAGTGCAGCAGATTAAGCTCGGATACACAGTGAAGGAGATTAAAGCAGAGTCAGCTCGGATACACAGTGAAGGAGAGTACAGCAGTGTGAGCTCGGATACACAGTGAAGGAGAGTACAGCAGAGTCAGCTCAGATGCACGGTGAAGGAGATTACAGCAGAGTCAACTCGGATACACAGTGAAGGAGAGAATAGCAGCGTCAGCTCGGATACACATTGAGGGAGTGTACAGCAGAGTCAGCTCGGATAATAAGTGAAAGAGAGTACAGCAGAGTCTGCTTGGATACGCGGTGAAGGAGAGTACAGCAGATTCAGCTCGGATGTTCAGTGAAGGAGAGTCCAGCAGGTTCAGCTCGGATTCAGCGTGAAGGAGATTACAGCAGATTCAGCTCGGAAACACAGTGAGGGAGCGTACAGCAGAGTCAGCTCGGATACACAGTGAAGGAGAGTACTGCAGAGTGAGCTCGGATATACAGACAAGGAGAGTACAGCAACGTGAGCTCGGATACACAGTGAAGGAGACTTCAGCACTGTCAGCTCGGATACACATTGAGAGACCGTACAGCAGAGTCAGCTCGAATAATAAGTGAAAGAGAGTACAGCAGAGTCAGCTCGGATATTCAGTGAAGGAGAGTCCAGCAGGTTCAGCTCGGATTCAGCGTGAAGGAGATTACAGCAGAGTCAACTCGGATACACAGTGAGGGAACGTAAAGCAGAGTCAGCTCTGATACACAGTGAGGGAGAGTACAGCAGAGTCAGCTCGGATATACAGTGAAGGAGATTACAGCAGAGTCAGCTCAGATACACAGTGAGGGAACGTAAAGCAGAGTCAGCTCTGATACACAGTGAGGGAGCGTACAGCAGAGTCAGCTCGGATTCACAGTGAAGGAGAGTACAGCAGCGCCAGCTCGGATACAGAGTGAAGGAGAGTACAGCAGAGTCAGCTCGGATACACAGTGAGGGAGCATAGAGCAGAGTCAGCTCGGATACACAGTGAAGGAGAGTACTGCAGAGTCAGCTCAGATACACAGTGACAGAGAGTACAGCAGCGTCAGATCGGATACAGAGTGAAGGAGAATACAGCAGAGTCAGCTCGGATACACAGTGAGGGAGCGTAGAGCAGAGTCAGCTCTGATACACAGTGAAGGTGAGTACAGCAGAGTCAGCTCGGATACACTGTGAAGGAGAGTACAGCAGGGTCAGCTCGGATAAACAGTGAGGGAGCGTAGAGCAGAGTCAGTTCGGATACACAGTGACGGAGCGTACAGCAGAGTGAGCTCGGATACACAGTGAAGGAGATTACAGCAGAGACAGCTCGGATACACAGTGAATGAGAGTACAGCAGAGTCAGCTCGGTTACCCTGTGAAGGAGCGTACAGCAGAGTCAGCTCTGATACTCAGTGAAGGAGCGTACAGTAGAGTCAGCTCGGATACACAGTGAAGGACAGTACAGCAGAGTCAGCTCGGATACACAGTGACAGAGAGTACAGCAGAGTCTGCTCGGTTACACAGAGAATGAGAGTACAGCAGAGTCAGCTCGGTTACCCTGTGAAGGAGCGTACAGCAAAGTCAGCTCTGATACTCAGTGAAGGAGCGTACAGTAGAGTCAGCTCGGATACACAGTGAAGGACAGTACAGCAGAGTCAGCTCGGATACACAGTGAGGGAGCGTACAGCAGAGTGAGCTCGGATACACAGTGAAGGAGAGTACAGCAGGTTAGCTCGGATAAACAGTGAAGGAGCGTACAGCAGAGTCAGCTCGGATACACAGTGAAGCAGCGTACAGGAGAGTGAGTTCGGATACACAGTGAAGGAGATTACAGCAGAGTCAGCTCGGATACACAGTGAAGGAGAGTACAGCAGTGACAGCTCGGATACACAGTGAGGGAGCGTACAGCAGAGTCAGCTCGTATACACAGTGAAGGAGAGTACAGCAGTGACAGCTCGGATACACAGTGAAGGAGATTGCAGCAGAGTCAGCTCGGATACACAATGACAGAGAGTACAGCAGCGTCACATCGGATACAGAGTGAAGGAGAGTGTAGCAGCGTCAGCTCGGATAAACAGTGCAGGAGCGGACAGCAGAGTCAGCTCTGATACACAGTGAAGGAGAGTACAGCAGATTCAGCTCGGAAACACAATGAGGGAGCGTACAGCAGAGTCAGCTCGGATACACAGTGAAGGAGAGTACAGCAGAGTGAGCTCGGATATACAGACAAGGAGAGTACAGCAGAGTCAGATCAGATACACAGCGAAGGAGAGTACAGCAGGGTCAGCTCGGATAAAAAGTGAGGGAGCGTAGAGCAGAGTCAGTTCGGATACACAGTGACGGAGCGTACAGCAGAGTGAGCTCGGATACACAGTGAAGGAGATTAAAGCAGAGTCAGCTCGGATACACAGTGAAGGAGAGTACAGCAGTGTCAGCTCGGATACACAGTGAAGGAGAGTACAGCAGATTCAGCTCGGAAACACAGTGAGGGAGCGTACAGCAGAGTCAGCTCGGATACACAGTGAAGGAGAGTACAGCAGAGTGAGCTCGGATATACAGACAAGGAGAGTACAGCAACGTGAGCTCGGATACACAGTGAAGTAGAGTACAGCAGAGTCAGCTCGGATACACAGTGAAGGAGATTACAGCAGTGTGAGCTCGGATACACTGTGAAGGAAAGTGCAGCAGATTAAGCTCGGATACACAGTGAAGGAGATTAAAGCAGAGTCAGCTCGGATACACAGTGAAGGAGAGTACAGCAGGGTCAGCTCGGATACACAGTGAAGGAGAGTACAGCAGAGTCAGCTCAGATGCACGGTGAAGGAGATTACAGCAGAGTCAACTCGGATACACAGTGAAGGAGAGAATAGCAGCGTCAGCTCGGATACACATTGAGGGAGTGTACAGCAGAGTCAGCTCGGATAATAAGTGAAAGAGAGTACAGCAGAGTCTGCTTGGATACACGGTGAAGGAGAGTACAGCAGATTCAGCTCGGATGTTCAGTGAAGGAGAGTCCAGCAGGTTCAGCTCGGATTCAGCGTGAAGGAGATTACAGCAGATTCAGCTCGGAAACACAGTGAGGGAGCGTACAGCAGAGTCAGCTCGGATACACAGTGAAGGAGAGTACAGCAGAGTGAGCTCGGATATACAGACAAGGAGAGTACAGCAACGTGAGCTCGGATACACAGTGAAGGAGAGTACAGCAGAGTCAGCTCGGATATTCAGTGAAGGAGAGTCCAGCAGGTTCAGCTCGGATTCAGCGTGAAGGAGATTACAGCAGAGTCAGCTCAGATACACAGTGAGGGAACGTAAAGCAGAGTCAGCTCTGATACACAGTGAGGGAGCGTACAGCAGAGTCAGCTCGGATTCACAGTGAAGGAGAGTACAGCAGCGCCAGCTCGGATGCACAGTGAGGGAACGTAATGCAGAGTCAGCTCTGATACACAGTTAATGAGAGTACAGCAGATTCAGCTCGGATACACAGTGAAGGAGATTACAGCAGAGTCAGCTCAGATACACATTGAAGGAGAGTACAGCAGAGTCAGATCGGATACACAGTGAAGGAGCGTACAGCAGAGTCAGCTCAGATACGCAGTGAAGGAGAGTACATCAGAGTGAGTTCGGATACACAGTGAAGGAGATTACAGCAGAGTCAGCTCGGATAAACAGTGATGGAGCATACAGCTGAGTCAGCTCGTATACACAGTGAAGGAGAGTACAGCAGTGACAGCTCGGATACACAGTGAAGGAGATTACAGCAGCGTCAGATCGGATACAGAGTGAAGGAGAGTACAGCAGAGTCAGCTCGGATACACAGTGAGGGAGCGTAGAGCAGAGTCAGCTCGGATACACAGTGAAGGAGAGTACTGCAGAGTCAGCTCAGATACACAGTGACAGAGAGTACAGCAGAGTCAGCTCGGATACACAATGACAGAGAGTACAGCAGCGTCAGATCGGATACAGAGTGAAGGAGAGTACAGCAGAGTCAGCTCGGATACATAGTGAGGGAGCGTAGAGCAGAGTCAGCTCTGATACACAGTGAAGGTGAGTACAGCAGAGTCAGCTCGGATACACTGTGAAGGAGAGTACAGCAGGGTCAGCTCGGATAAACAGTGAGGGAGCGTCGAGCAGAGTCAGTTCGGATACACAGTGAAGGAGAGTACAGCAGAGTCAGCTCAGATGCACGGTGAAGGAGATTACAGCAGAGTCAACTCGGATACACAGTGAAGGAGAGAATAGCAGCGTCAGCTCGGATACACATTGAGGGACTGTACAGCAGAGTCAGCTCGGATAATAAGTGAAAGAGAGTACTGCAGAGTCTGCTTGGATACACGGTGAAGGAGAGTACAGCAGATTCAGCTCGGATGTTCAGTGAAGGAGAGTCCAGCAGGTTCAGCTCGGATTCAGCGTGAAGGAGATTACAGCAGATTCAGCTCGGAAACACAGTGAGGGAGCGTACAGCAGAGTCAGCTCGGATACACAGTGAAGGAGAGCACAGCAGAGTGAGCTCGGATATACAGACAAGGAGAGTACAGCAACGTGAGCTCGGATACACAGTGAAGGAGAGTTCAGCACTGTCAGCTCGGATACACATTGAGGGACCGTACAGCAGAGTCAGCTCGAATAATAAGTGAAAGAGAGTACAGCAGAGTCAGCTCGGATATTCAGTGAAGGAGAGTCCAGCAGGTTCAGCTCGGATTCAGCGTGAAGGAGATTACAGCAGAGTCAGCTCGGATACACAGTGAGGGAACGTAAAGCAGAGTCAGCTCTGATACACAGTGAGGGAGAGTACAGCAGAGTCAGCTCGGATATACAGTGAAGGAGATTACAGCAGAGTCAGCTCAGATACACAGTGAGGGAGCGTAAAGCAGAGTCAGCTCTGATACACAGTGAGGGAGCGTACAGCAGAGTCAGCTCGGATATTCAGTGAAGGAGAGTCCAGCAGGTTCAGCTCGGATTCAGCATGAAGGAGATTACAGCAGAGTCAGCTCAGATAGACAGTGAGGGAACGTAAAGCAGAGTCAGCTCTGGTACACAGTGAGGGAGCGTACAGCAGAGTCAGCTCGGATTCACAGTGAAGGAGAGTACAGCAGCACCAGCTCGGATGCACAGTGAGGGAACGTAAAGCAGAGTCAGCTCTGATACACAGTTAATGAGAGTACAGCAGATTCAGCTCGGATACACAGTGAAGGAGCGTACAGCAGAGTCAGCTCAGATACGCAGTGAAGGAGAGTACATCAGATTGAGTTCGGATACACAGTGAAGGAGATTACAGCAGAGTCAGCTCGGATACACAGTGATGGAGCATACAGCTGAGTCAGCTCGTATACACAGTGAAGGAGAGTACAGCAGTGACAGCTCGGATACACAGTGAAGGAGATTACAGCAGCGTCAGATCGGATACAGAGTGAAGGAGAGTACAGCAGAGTCAGCTCGGATACACAGTGAGGGAGCGTAGAGCAGAGTCAGCTCGGATACACAGTGAAGGAGAGTACTGCAGAGTCAGCTCAGATACACAGTGACAGAGAGTACAGCAGAGTCAGCTCAGATACACAATGACAGAGAGTACAGCAGCGTCAGATCGGATACAGAGTGAAGGAGAATACAGCAGAGTCAGCTCGGATACACAGTGAGGGAGCGTAGAGCAGAGTCAGCTCTGATACACAGTGAAGGTGAGTACAGCAGAGTCAGCTCGGATACACTGTGAAGGAGAGTACAGCAGGGTCAGCTCGGATAAACAGTGAGGGAGCGTAGAGCAGAGTCAGTTCGGATACACAGTGACGGAGCGTACAGCAGAGTGAGCTCGGATACACAGTGAAGGAGATTACAGCAGAGTCAGCTCGGATACACAGTGAATGAGAGTACAGCAGAGTCAGCTCGGTTACCCTGTGAAGGAGCGTACAGCAGAGTCAGCTCTGATATTCAGTGAAGGAGCGTACAGTAGAGTCAGCTCGGATACACAGTGAAGGACAGTACAGCAGAGTCAGCTCGGATACACAGTGACAGAGAGTACAGCAGAGTCTGCTCGGTTACACAGTGAATGAGAGTACAGCAGAGTCAGCTCGGTTACCCTGTGAAGAAGCGTACAGCAGAGTCAGCTCTGATACTCAGTGAAGGAGCGAACAGTAGAGTCAGCTCGGATACACAGTGAAGGACAGTACAGCAGAGTCAGCTCGGATACACAGTGAGGGAGCGTACAGCAGAGTGAGCTCGGATACACAGTGAAGGAGAGTACAGCAGAGTCAGCTCGGATACACAGTGAAGGACAGTACAGCAGGTTAGCTCGGATAAACAGTGAAGGAGCGTACAGCAGAGTCAGCTCGGATACACAGTGAAGGAGATTAAAGCAGAGTCAGCTCGGATACACAGTGAAGCAGCGTACAGGCGAGTGAGTTCGGATACACAGTGAAGGAGATTACAGCAGAGTCAGCTCGGATACACAGTGAAGGAGAGTACAGCAGTGACAGCTCGGATACACAGTGTGGGAGCGTACAGCAGAGTCAGCTCGTATACACAGTGAAGTAGAGTACAGCAGTGACAGCTCGGATACACAGTGAAGGAGATTGCAGCAGAGTCAGCTCGGATACACAATGACAGAGAGTACAGCAGCGTCAGATCGGATACAGAGTGAAGGAGAGTGTAGCAGCGTCAGCTCGGATACACAGTGAAGGAGAGTACAGCAGAGTCAGCTCGGATACACTGTGAAGGAGAGTACAGCAGATTAAGCTCGGATACACAGTGAAGGAGATTAAAGCAGAGTCAGCTCGGATACACAGTGAAGGAGAGTGAAGCAGCGTCAGCTCGGATACACAGTGAAGGAGAGTACAACAGAGTCACATCGGATACACAGCGAAGGAGAGTACAGCAGGGTCAGCTCGGATAAACAGTGAGGGAGCGTAGAGCAGAGTCAGTTCGGATACACAGTGACGGAGCGTACAGCAGAGTGAGCTCGGATACACAGTGAAGGAGATTACAGCAGAGTCAGCTCGGATACACAGTGAAGGAGAGTACAGCAGAGTCAGCTCGGATACACAGTGAAGGAGAGTACAGTATTGACAGCTCGGATACACAGTGAATGGGAGTACAGCAGATTCAGCTCAGATACAAATTGAGGGAGCTTAGATCAGAGTCCGCTCAGATACCAGTGAAGGAGCGTGCAGCAGAGTGAACTCGGATACAAAGTGAAGGAGAGTACAGCAGAATCAGCTCTGATACACAGTGAAGGAGATTACAGCAGAGTCAGCTCGGATACACTGTGAAGGAGAGTACAGCAGAGTCAGCTCGGATACACAGTGAAGGAGAGTAGAGCAGAGTCAGTTCGGATACACTGTGAAGGAGAGTACAGCAGAGTCAAGTCTGATGCACAGTTAATGAGAGTACAGCAGATTCAGCTCAGATACACAGTGAGGGAGCGTAGAGCAGAGTCAGCTCAGATAAACAGTGCAGGAGCGGACAGCAGAGTCAGCTCTGATACACAGTGAAGGAGAGTACAGCAGATTCAGCTCGGAAACACAGTGAGGGAGCGTACAGCAGAGTCAGCTCGGATACACAGTGAAGGAGAGTACAGCAGAGTGATCTCGGATATACAGACAAGGAGAGTACAGCAACGTGAGCTCGGATACACAGTGAAGGAGAGTACAGCAGAGTCAGCTCGGATACACAGTGAAGGAGATTACAGCAGTGTGAGCTCGGATACACTGTGAAGGAAAGTGCAGCAGATTAAGCTCGGATACACAGTGAAAGAGATTAAAGCAGAGTCAGCTCGGATACACAGTGAAGGAGAGTACAGCAGTGTCAGCTCGGCTACACAGTGAAGGAGAGTACAGCAGAGTCAGCTCAGATGCACGGTGAAGGAGATTACAGCAGAGTCAACTCGGATACACAGTGAAGGAGAGAATAGCAGCGTCAGCTCGGATACACATTGAGGGAGTGTACAGCAGAGTCAGCTCGGATAATAAGTGAAAGAGAGTACAGCAGAGTCTGCTTGGATACACGGTGAAGGAGAGTACAGCAGATTCAGCTCGGATGTTCAGTGAAGGAGAGTCCAGCAGGTTCAGCTCGGATTCAGCGTGAAGGAGATTACAGCAGATTCAGCTCAGAAACACAGTGAGGGAGCGTACAGCAGAGTCAGCTCGGATACACAGTGAAGGAGAGTACAGCAGAGTGAGCTCGGATATACAGACAAGGAGAGTACAGCAACGTGAGCTCAGATACACAGTGAAGGAGAGTACAGCAGAGTCAGCTCGGATATTCAGTGAAGGAGAGTCCAGCAGGTTCAGCTCGGATTCAGCGTGAAGGAGATTACAGCAGAGTCAGCTCAGATACACAGTGAGGGAACGTAAAGCAGAGTCAGCTCTGATACACAGTGAGGGAGCGTACAGCAGAGTCAGCTCGGATTCACAGTGAAGGAGAGTACAGCAGCGCCAGCTTGGATGCACAGTGAGGGAACGTAAAGCAGAGTCAGCTCTGATACACAGTTAATGAGAGTACAGCAGATTCAGCTCGGATACACAGTGAAGGAGATTACAGCAGAGTCAGCTCAGATACACATTGAAGGAGAGTACAGCAGAGTCAGATCGGATACACAGTGAAGGAGCGTACAGCAGAGTCAGCTCAGATACGCAGTGAAGGAGAGTACATCAGAGTGAGTTCGGATACACAGTGAAGGAGATTACAGCAGAGTCAGCTCGGATACACAGTGATGGAGCATACAGCTGAGTCAGCTCGTATACACAGTGAAGGAGAGTACAGCAGTGACAGCTCGGATACACAGTGAAGGAGATTACAGCAGCGTCAGATCGGATACAGAGTGAAGGAGAGTACAGCAGAGTCAGCTCGGATACACAGTGAGGGAGCGTAGAGCAGAGTCAGCTCGGATACACAGTGAAGGAGAGTACTGCAGAGTCAGCTCAGATACACAGTGACAGAGAGTACAGCAGAGTCAGCTCGGATACACAATGACAGAGAGTACAGCAGCGTCAGATCGGATACAGAGTGAAGGAGAGTACAGCAGAGTCAGCTCGGATACACAGTGAGGGAGCGTAGAGCAGAGTCAGCTCTGATACACAGTGAAGGTGAGTACAGCAGAGTCAGCTCGGATACACTGTGAAGGAGAGTACAGCAGTGACAGCTCGGATACACAGTGAAGGAGATTACAGCAGCGTCAGATCGGATACAGAGTGAAGGAGAGTACAGCAGAGTCAGCTCGGATACACAGTGAGGGAGCGTAGAGCAGAGTCAGCTCGGATACACAGTGAAGGAGAGTACTGCAGAGTCAGCTCAGATACACAGTGACAGAGAGTACAGCAGAGTCAGCTCGGATACACAATGACAGAGAGTACAGCTGCGTCAGATCGGAAACAGAGTGAAGGAGAGTACAGCAGAGTCAGCTCGGATACACAGAGAGGGAGCGTAGAGCAGAGTCAGCTCTGATACACAGTGAAGGTGAGTACAGCAGAGTCAGCTCGGATACACTGTGAAGGAGAGTACAGCAGGGTCAGCTCGGATAAACAGTGAGGGAGCGTTGAGCAGAGTCAGTTCGGATACACAATGACGGAGCGTACAGCAGAGTGAGCTCGGATACACAGTGAAGGAGATTACAGCAGAGTCAGCTCGGATACACAGTGAATGAGAGTACAGCAGAGTCAGCTCGGTTACCCTGTGAAGGAGCGTACAGCAGAGTCAGCTCTGATACTCAGTGAAGGAGCGTACAGTAGAGTCAGCTCGGATACACAGTGAAGGACAGTACAGCAGAGTCAGCTCGGATACACAGTGACAGAGAGTACAGCGGAGTCTGCTCGGTTACACAGTGAATGAGAGCACAGCAGAGTCAGCTCGGTTACCCTGTGAAGGAGCGTACAGCAAAGTCAGCTCTGATACTCAGTGAAGGAGATTACAGCAGAGTCAGCTCGGATACACAGTGAGGGAGAGTACAGCAGTGACAGCTCGGATACACAGTGAGGGAGCGTACAGCAGAGTCAGCTCGTATACACAGTGAAGGAGAGTACAGCAGCGTCAGATCGGATACAGAGTGAAGGAGAGTGTAGCAGCGTCAGCTCGGATACACAGTGAAGGAGAGTACAGCAGAGTCAGCTCGGATACACTGTGAAGGAGAGTACAGCAGAGTCAGCTCGGATACACAGTGAAGGAGAGTAGAGCAGTGTCAGTTCGGATACACTGTGAAGGAGAGTACAGCAGAGTCAAGTCTGAGACTCAGTGAAGGAGAGTACAGCAGAGTCAGCTCGGATACACAGTGAAGGACAGTACAGCAGGTTAGCTCGGATAAACAGTGAAGGAGCGTACAGCAGAGTCAGCTCGGATACACAGTGAAGGAGATTAAAGCAGAGTCAGCTTGGATACACAGTGAAGCAGCGTACAGGAGAGTGAGTTCGGATACACAGTGAAGGAGATTACAGCAGAGTCAGCTCGGATACACAGTGAGGGAGAGTACAGCAGTGACAGCTCGGATACACAGTGAGGGAGCGTACAGCAGAGTCAGCTCGTATACACAGTGAAGGAGAGTACAGCAGCGTCAGATCGGATACAGAGTGAAGGAGAGTGTAGCAGCGTCAGCTCGGATACACAGTGAAGGAGAGTACAGCAGAGTCAGCTCGGATACACTGTGAAGGAGAGTACAGCCGAATCAGCTCTGATACACAGTGAAGGAGATTACAGCAGAGTCAGCTCGGATACACTGTGAAGGAGAGTACAGCAGAGTCAGTTCGGATACACAATGACGGAGCGTACAGCAGAGTGAGCTCGGATACACAGTGAAGGAGATTACAGCAGAGTCAGCTCGGATACACAGTGAATGAGAGTACAGCAGAGTCAGCTCGGTTACCCTGTGAAGGAGCGTACAGCAGAGTCAGCTCTGATACTCAGTGAAGGAGCGTACAGTAGAGTCAGCTCGGATACACAGTGAAGGACAGTACAGCAGAGTCAGCTCGGATACACAGTGACAGAGAGTACAGCAGAGTCTGCTCGGTTACACAGTGAATGAGAGTACAGCAGAGTCAGCTCAGTTACCCTGTGAAGGAGCGTACAGCAAAGTCAGCTCTGATACTCAGTGAAGGAGCGTACAGTAGAGTCAGCTCGGATACACAGTGAAGGACAGTACAGCAGAGTCAGCTCGGATACACAGTGACAGAGAGTACAGCAGAGTCTGCTCGGTTACACAGTGAATGAGAGTACAGCAGAGTCAGCTCGGTTACCCTGTGAAGGAGCGTACAGCAAAGTCAGCTCTGATACTCAGTGAAGGAGATTACAGCAGAGTCAGCTCGGATACACAGTGAGGGAGAGTACAGCAGTGACAGCTCGGATACACAGTGAGGGAGCGTACAGCAGAGTCAGCTCGTATACACAGTGAAGGAGAGTACAGCAGCGTCAGATCGGATACAGAGTGAAGGAGAGTGTAGCAGCGTCAGCTCGGATACACAGTGAAGGAGAGTACAGCAGAGTCAGCTCGGATACACTGTGAAGGAGAGTACAGCAGAATCAGCTCTGATACACAGTGAAGGAGATTACAGCAGAGTCAGCTCGGATACACTGTGAAGGAGAGTACAGCAGAGTCAGCTCGGATACACAGTGAAGGAGAGTAGAGCAGTGTCAGTTCGGATACACTGTGAAGGAGAGTACAGCAGAGTCAAGTCTGAGAGTCAGTGAAGGAGAGTACAGCAGAGTCAGCTCGGATACACAGTGAAGGACAGTACAGCAGGTTAGCTCGGATAAACAGTGAAGGAGCGTACAGCAGAGTCAGCTCGGATACACAGTGAAGGAGATTAAAGCAGAGTCAGCTTGGATACACAGTGAAGCAGCGTACAGGAGAGTGAGTTCGGATACACAGTGAAGGAGATTACAGCAGAGTCAGCTCGGATACACAGTGAGGGAGAGTACAGCAGTGACAGCTCGGATACACAGTGAGGGAGCGTACAGCAGAGTCAGCTCGTATACACAGTGAAGGAGAGTACAGCAGCGTCAGATCGGATACAGAGTGAAGGAGAGTGTAGCAGCGTCAGCTCGGATACACAGTGAAGGAGAGTACAGCAGAGTCAGCTCGGATACACTGTGAAGGAGAGTACAGCCGAATCAGCTCTGATACACAGTGAAGGAGATTACAGCAGAGTCAGCTCGGATACACTGTGAAGGAGAGTACAGCAGAGTCAGTTCGGATACACAATGACGGAGCGTACAGCAGAGTGAGCTCGGATACACAGTGAAGGAGATTACAGCAGAGTCAGCTCGGATACACAGTGAATGAGAGTACAGCAGAGTCAGCTCGGTTACCCTGTGAAGGAGCGTACAGCAGAGTCAGCTCTGATACTCAGTGAAGGAGCGTACAGTAGAGTCAGCTCGGATACACAGTGAAGGACAGTACAGCAGAGTCAGCTCGGATACACAGTGACAGAGAGTACAGCAGAGTCTGCTCGGTTACACAGTGAATGAGAGTACAGCAGAGTCAGCTCAGTTACCCTGTGAAGGAGCGTACAGCAAAGTCAGCTCTGATACTCAGTGAAGGAGATTACAGCAGAGTCAGCTCGGATACACAGTGAGGGAGAGTACAGCAGTGACAGCTCGGATACACAGTGAGGGAGCGTACAGCAGAGTCAGCTCGTATACACAGTGAAGGAGAGTACAGCAGCGTCAGATCGGATACAGAGTGAAGGAGAGTGTAGCAGCGTCAGCTCGGATACACAGTGAAGGAGAGTACAGCAGAGTCAGCTCGGATACACTGTGAAGGAGAGTACAGCAGAATCAGCTCTGATACACAGTGAAGGAGATTACAGCAGAGTCAGCTCGGATACACTGTGAAGGAGAGTACAGCAGAGTCAGCTCGGATACACAGTGAAGGAGAGTAGAGCAGTGTCAGTTCGGATACACTGTGAAGGAGAGTACAGCAGAGTCAAGTCTGAGACTCAGTGAAGGAGAGTACAGCAGAGTCAGCTCGGATACACAGTGAAGGACAGTACAGCAGGTTAGCTCGGATAAACAGTGAAGGAGCGTACAGCAGAGTCAGCTCGGATACACAGTGAAGGAGATTAAAGCAGAGTCAGCTTGGATACACAGTGAAGCAGCGTACAGGAGAGTGAGTTCGGATACACAGTGAAGGAGATTACAGCAGAGTCAGCTCGGATACACAGTGAGGGAGAGTACAGCAGTGACAGCTCGGATACACAGTGAGGGAGCGTACAGCAGAGTCAGCTCGTATACACAGTGAAGGAGAGTACAGCAGCGTCAGATCGGATACAGAGTGAAGGAGAGTGTAGCAGCGTCAGCTCGGATACACAGTGAAGGAGAGTACAGCAGAGTCAGCTCGGATACACTGTGAAGGAGAGTACAGCCGAATCAGCTCTGATACACAGTGAAGGAGATTACAGCAGAGTCAGCTCGGATACACTGTGAAGGAGAGTACAGCAGAGTCAGCTCGGATACACAGTGAAGGAGAGTAGAGCAGAGTCAATTCGGATACACTGTGAAGGAGAGTACAGCAGAGTCAAGTCTGATGCACAGTTAATGAGAGTACAGCAGATTCAGCTCAGATACACAGTGAGGGAGCGTAGAGCAGAGTCAGCTCAGATAAACAGTGCAGGAGCGGACAGCAGAGTCAGCTCTTATACACAGTGAAGGAGAGTACAGCAGATTCAGCTCGGAAACACAGTGAGGGAGCGTACAGCAGAGTCAGCTCGGATATACAGACAAGGAGAGTACAGCAACGTGAGCTCGGATACACAGTGAAGGAGAGTACAGCAGAGTCAGCTCGGATACACAGTGAAGGAGATTACAGCAGTGTGAGCTCGGATACACAGTGAAGGACAGTACAGCAGAGTCAGCTCAGATGCACGGTGAAGGAGATTACAGCAGAGTCAACTCGGAAACACAGTGAAGGAGAGAATAGCAGCGTCAGCTCGGATACACATTGAGTGAGTGTACAGCAGAGTCAGCTCGGATAATAAGTGAAAGAGAGTACAGCAGAGTCTGCTTGGATACACGGTGAAGGAGAGTACAGCAGATTCAGCTCGGATGTTCAGTGAAGGAGAGTCCAGCAGGTTCAGCTCGGATTCAGCGTGAAGGAGATTACAGCAGATTCAGCTCAGAAACACAGTGAGGGAGCGTACAGCAGAGTCAGCTCGGATACACAGTGAAGGAGAGTACAGCAGAGTGAGCTCGGACATACAGACAAGGAGAGTACAGCAACGTGAGCTCGGATACACAGTGAAGGAGAGTTCAGCACTGTCAGCTCGGATACACATTGAGGGACCGTACAGCAGAGTCAGCTCGAATAATAAGTGAAAGAGAGTACAGCAGAGTCAGCTCGGATATTCAATGAAGGAGAGTCCAGCAGGTTCAGCTCGGATTCAGCGTGAAGGAGATTACAGCAGAGTCAGCTCGGATACAGAGTGAGGGAACGTAAAGCAGAGTCAGCTCTGATACACAGTGAGGGAGAGTACAGCAGAGTCAGCTCGGATATACAGTGAAGGAGATTACAGCAGAGTCAGCTCAGATACACAGTGAGGGAACGTAAAGCAGAGTCAGCTCTGATACACAGTGAGGGAGCGTACAGCAGAGTCAGCTCGGATTCACAGTGAAGGAGAGTACAGCAGCGCCAGCTTGGATGCACAGTGAGGGAACGTAAAGCAGAGTCAGCTCTGATACACAGTTAATGAGAGTACAGCAGATTCAGCTCGGATACACAGTGAAGGAGCGTACAGCAGAGTCAGCTCAGATACGCAGTGAAGGAGAGTACATCAGAGTGAGTTCGGATACACAGTGAAGGAGATTACAGCAGAGTCAGCTCGGATACACAGTCATGGAGCATACAGCTGAGTCAGTTCGTATACACAGTGAAGGAGAGTACAGCAGTGACAGCTCGGATACACAGTGAAGGAGATTACAGCAGCGTCAGATCGGATACAGAGTGAAGGAGAGTACAGCAGAGTCAGCTCGGATACACAGTGAGGGAGCGTAGAGCAGAGTCAGCTCGGATACACAGTGAAGGAGAGTACTGCAGAGTCATCTCAGATACACAGTGACAGAGAGTACAGCAGAGTCAGCTCAGATACACAAT
Organism: Isurus oxyrinchus; assembly: GCA_026770705.1. Classification (NCBI taxonomy): domain Eukaryota; kingdom Metazoa; phylum Chordata; class Chondrichthyes; order Lamniformes; family Lamnidae; genus Isurus; species Isurus oxyrinchus. The sequence goes on from JANJGN010000834.1 coordinate 170,439, forward strand.
GACAGAGAGTACAGCAGCGTCAGATCGGATACAGAGTGAAGGAGAATACAGCAGAGTCAGCTCGGATACACAGTGAGGGAGCGTAGAGCAGAGTCAGCTCGGATACACAGTGAAGGTGAGTACAGCAGAGTCAGCTCGGATACACTGTGAAGGAGAGTACAGCAGGGTCAGCTCGGATAAACAGTGAGGGAGCGTAGAGCAGAGTCAGTTCGGATACACAGTGACGGAGCGTACAGCAGAGTGAGCTCGGATACACAGTGAAGGAGATTACAGCAGAGTCAGCTCGGATACACAGTGAATGAGAGTACAGCAGAGTCAGCTCGGTTACCCTGTGAAGGAGCGTACAGCAGAGTCAGCTCTGATACTCAGTGAAGGAGCGTACAGTAGAGTCAGCTCGGATACACAGTGAAGGACAGTACAGCAGAGTCAGCTCAGATACACAGTGACAGAGAGTACAGCAGAGTCTGCTCGGTTACACAGTGAATGAGAGTACAGCAGAGTCAGCTCGGTTACCCTGTGAAGGAGCGTACAGCAAAGTCAGCTCTGATACTCAGTGAAGGAGCGTACAGTAGAGTCAGCTCGGATACACAGTGAAGGACAGTACAGCAGAGTCAGCTTGGATACACAGTGAGGGAGCGTACAGCAGAGTGAGCTCGGATACACAGTGAAGGAGAGTACAGCAGAGTCAGCTCGGATACACAGTGAAGGACAGTACAGCAGGTTAGCTCGGATAAACAGTGAAGGAGCGTACAGCAGAGTCAGCTCGGATACACAGTGAAGGAGATTAAAGCAGAGTCAGCTCGGATACACAGTGAAGCAGCGTACAGGAGAGTGAGTTCGGATACACAGTGAAGGAGATTACAGCAGAGTCAGCTCGGATACACAGTGAAGGAGAGTACAGCAGTGACAGCTCGGATACACAGTGAGGGAGCGTACAGCAGAGTCAGCTCGTATACACAGTGAAGGAGAGTACAGCAGTGACAGCTCGGATACACAGTGAAGGAGATTGCAGCAGTGTCAGCTCGGATACACAATGACAGAGAGTACAGCAGCGTCAGATCGGATACAGAGTGAAGGAGAGTGTAGCAGCGTCAGCTCGGATACACAGTGAAGGAGAGTACAGCAGAGTCAGCTCAGATACACTGTGAAGGAGAGTACAGCAGATTAAGCTCGGATACACAGTGAAGGAGATTAAAGCAGAGTCAGCTCGGATACACAGTGAAGGAGAGTGTAGCAGCGTCAGCTCGGATACACAGTGAAGGAGAGTACAGCAGAGTCAGATCGGATACACTATGAAGGAGAGTACAGCAGGGTCAGCTCGGATAAACAGTGAGGGAGCGTAGAGCAGAGTCAGTTCGGATACACAGTGACGGAGCGTACAGCAGAGTGAGCTCGGATACACAGTGAAGGAGATTACAGCAGAGTCAGCTCGGATACACAGTGAAGGAGAGTACAGCAGAGTCAGCTCGGATACACAGTGAAGGAGAGTACAGTATTGACAGCTCGGATACACAGTGAAGGAGAGTATTGCAGAGACAGCTCGGATACACAGTGAAGGAGAGTACAGCAGTGACAGCTCGGATACACAGTGAAGGAGAGTACAGCAGAGTGAGCTCGGATATACAGACAGGGAGAGTACAGCAACGTGAGCTCGGATACACAGTGAAGGAGAGTACAGTAGAGTCAGCTCGGATACACAGTGAAGGAGATTACAGCAGTGTGAGCTCGGATACACTGTGAAGGAAAGTGCAGCAGATTAAGCTCGGATACACAGTGAAGGAGATTAAAGCAGAGTCAGCTCGGATACACAGTGAAGGAGAGTACAGCAGGGTCAGCTCGGATAAACAGTGAGGGAGCGTAGAGCAGAGTCAGTTCGATACACAGTGACAGAGCGTACAGCAGAGTGAGCTCGGATACACAGTGAAGGAGATTACAGCAGAGTCAGCTCGGATACACAGTGAATGAGAGTACAGCAGAGTCAGCTCGGTTACCCTGTGAAGGAGCGTACAGCAGAGTCAGCTCTGATATTCAGTGAAGGAGCGTACAGTAGAGTCAGCTCGGATACACAGTGAAAGACAGTACAGCAGAGTCAGCTCGGATACACAGTGACAGAGAGTACAGCAGAGTCTGCTCGGTTACACAGTGAATGAGAGTACAGCAGAATCAGCTCGGTTACCCTCTGAAGAAGCGTACAGCAGAGTCAGCTCTGATACTCAGTGAAGGAGCGTACAGTAGAGTCAGCTCGGATACACAGTGAAGGACAGTACAGCAGAGTCAGCTCGGATACACAGTGAGGGAGCGTACAGCAGAGTGAGCTCGGATACACAGTGAAGGAGAGTACAGCAGAGTCAGCTCGGATACAGAGTGAAGGACAGTACAGCAGGTTAGCTCGGATAAACAGTGAAGGAGCGTACAGCAGAGTCAGCTCGGATACACAGTGAAGGAGATTAAAGCAGACTCAGCTCGGATACACAGTGAAGCAGCGTACAGGAGAGTGAGTTCGGATACACAGTGAAGGAGATTACAGCAGAGTCAGCTCGGATACACAGTGAAGGAGAGTACAGCAGTGACAGCTCAGATACACAGTGTGGGAGCGTACAGCAGAGTCAGCTCGTATACACAGTGAAGTAGAGTACAGCAGTGACAGCTCGGATACACAGTGAAGGAGATTGCAGCAGAGTCAGCTTGGATACACAATGACAGAGAGTACAGCAGCGTCAGATCGGATACAGAGTGAAGGAGAGTGTAGCAGCGTCAGCTCGGATACACAGTGAAGGAGATTACAGCAGAGTCAGCTCGGATACACTGTGAAGGAGAGTACAGCAGATTAAGCTCGGATACACAGTGAAGGAGATTAAAGCAGAGTCAGCTCGGATACACAGTGAAGGAGAGTGTAGCAGCGTCAGCTCGGATACACAGTGAAGGAGAGTACAACAGAGTCAGATCGGATACACAGCGAAGGAGAGTACAGCAGGGTCAGCTCGGATAAACAGTGAGGGAGCGTAGAGCAGAGTCAGTTCGGATACACAGTGACGGAGCGTACAGCAGAGTGAGCTCGGATACACAGTGAAGGAGATTACAGCAGAGTCAGCTCGGATACACAGTGAAGGAGAGTACAGCAGAGTCAGCTCGGATACACAGTGAAGGAGAGTACAGTATTGACAGCTCGGATACACAGTGAAGGAGAGTATTGCAGAGTCAGCTCGGATACACAGTGAAGGAGAGTACAGCAGAGTCAGCTCTGATACACAGTGAATGGGAGTACAGCAGATTCAGCTCAGATACAAATTGAGGGAGCTTAGATCAGAGTCCGCTCAGATACCAGTGAAGGAGCGTGCAGCAGAGTGAACTCGGATACAAAGTGAAGGAGAGTACAGCAGAATCAGCTCTGATACACAGTGAGGGAGCGTAGAGCAGAGTCAGCTCAGATAAACAGTGCAGGAGCGGACAGCAGAGTCAGCTCTGATACACAGTGAAGGAGAGTACAGCAGATTCAGCTCGGAAACACAGTGAGGGAGCGTACAGCAGAGTCAGCTCGGATACACAGTGAAGGAGAGTACAGCAGAGTGAGCTCGGATATACAGACAAGGAGAGTACAGCAACGTGGGCTCGGATACACAGTGAAGGAGAGTACAGCAGAGTCAGCTCGGATACACAGTGAAGGAGATTACAGCAGTGTGAGCTCGGATACACTGTGAAGGAAAGTGCAGCAGATTAAGCTCGGATACACAGTGAAAGAGATTAAAGCAGAGTCAGCTCGGATACACAGTGAAGGAGAGTACAGCAGTGTCAGCTCGGATACACAGTGAAGGAGAGTACAGCAGAGTCAGCTCAGATGGACGGTGAAGGAGATTACAGCAGAGTCAACTCGGATACACAGTGAAGGAGAGAATAGCAGCGTCAGCTCGGATACACATTGAGGGAGTGTACAGCAGAGTCAGCTCGGATAATAAGTGAAAGAGAGTACAGCAGAGTCTGATGGATACACGGTGAAGGAGAGTACAGCAGATTCAGCTCGGATGTTCAGTGAAGGAGAGTCCAGCAGGTTCAGCTCGGATTCAGCGTGAAGGAGATTACAGCAGATTCAGCTCAGAAACACAGTGAGGGAGCGTACAGCAGAGTCAGCTCGGATACACAGTGAAGGAGAGTACAGCAGAGTGAGCTCGGATATACAGACAAGGAGAGTACAGCAACGTGAGCTCGGATACACAGTGAAGGAGAGTACAGCAGAGTCAGCTCGGATATTCAGTGAAGGAGAGTCCAGCAGGTTCAGCTCGGATTCAGCGTGAAGGAGATTACAGCAGAGTCAGCTCAGATACACAGTGAGGGAACGTAAAGCAGAGTCAGCTCTGATACACAGTGAGGGAGCGTACAGCAGAGTCAGCTCGGATTCACAGTGAAGGAGAGTACAGCAGCGCCAGCTCGGATGCACAGTGAGGGAACGTAAAGCAGAGTCAGCTCTGATACACAGTTAATGAGAGTACAGCAGATTCAGCTCGGATACACAGTGAAGGAGATTACAGCAGAGTCAGCTCAGATACACATTGAAGGAGAGTACAGCAGAGTCAGATCGGATACACAGTGAAGGAGCGTACAGCAGAGTCAGCTCAGATACGCAGTGAAGGAGAGTACATCAGAGTGAGTTCGGATACACAGTGAAGGAGATTACAGCAGAGTCAGCTCGGATACACAGTGATGGAGCATAAAGCTGAGTCAGCTCGTATACACAGTGAAGGAGAGTACAGCAGTGACAGCTCGGATACACAGTGAAGGAGATTACAGCAGCGTCAGATCGGATACAGAGTGAAGGAGAGTACAGCAGAGTCAGCTCGGATACACAGTGAGGGAGCGTAGAGCAGAGTCAGCTCGGATACACAGTGAAGGAGAGTACTGCAGAGTCAGCTCAGATACACAGTGACAGAGAGTACAGCAGAGTCAGCTCGGATACACAATGACAGAGAGTACAGCAGCGTCAGATCGGATACAGAGTGAAGGAGAGTACAGCAGAGTCAGCTCGGATACACAGTGAGGGAGCGTAGAGCAGAGTCAGCTCTGATACACAGTGAAGGTGAGTACAGCAGAGTCAGCTCGGATACACTGTGAAGGAGAGTACAGCAGGGTCAGCTCGGATAAACAGTGAGGGAGCGTTGAGCAGAGTCAGTTCAGATACACAATGACGGAGCGTACAGCAGAGTGAGCTCGGATACACAGTGAAGGAGATTACAGCAGAGTCAGCTCGGATACACAGTGAATGAGAGTACAGCAGAGTCAGCTCGGTTACCCTGTGAAGGAGCGTACAGCAGAGTCAGCTCTGATACTCAGTGAAGGAGCGTACAGTAGAGTCAGCTCGGATACACAGTGAAGGACAGTACATCAGAGTCAGCTCGGATACACAGTGACAGAGAGTACAGCAGAGTCTGCTCGGTTACACAGTGAATGAGAGTACAGCAGAGTCAGCTCGGTTACCCTGTGAAGGAGCGTACAGCAAAGTCAGCTCTGATACTCAGTGAAGGAGATTACAGCAGAGTCAGCTCGGATACACAGTGAGGGAGAGTACAGCAGTGACAGCTCGGATACACAGTGAGGGAGCGTACAGCAGAGTCAGCTCGTATACACAGTGAAGGAGAGTACAGCAGCGTCAGATCGGATACAGAGTGAAGGAGAGTGTAGCAGCGTCAGCTCGGATACACAGTGAAGGAGAGTACAGCAGAGTCTGCTCGGATACACTGTGAAGGAGAGTACAGCAGAATCAGCTCTGATACACAGTGAAGGAGATTACAGCAGAGTCAGCTCGGATACACTGTGAAGGAGAGTACAGCAGAGTCAGCTCGGATACACAGTGAAGGAGAGTAGATCAGAGTCAGTTCGGATACACTGTGAAGGAGAGTACAGCAGAGTCAAGTCTGAGACTCAGTGAAGGAGAGTACAGCAGAGTCAGCTCGGATACACAGTGAAGGACAGTACAGCAGGTTAGCTCGGATAAACAGTGAAGGAGCGTACAGCAGAGTCAGCTCGGATACACAGTGAAGGAGATTAAAGCAGAGTCAGCTTGGATACACAGTGAAGCAGCGTACAGGAGAGTGAGTTCGGATACACAGTGAAGGAGATTACAGCAGAGTCAGCTCGGATACACAGTGAGGGAGAGTACAGCAGTGACAGCTCGGATACACAGTGAGGGAGCGTACAGCAGAGTCAGCTCGTATACACAGCGAAGGAGAGTACAGCAGCGTCAGATCGGATACAGAGTGAAGGAGAGTGTAGCAGCGTCAGCTCGGATACACAGTGAAGGAGAGTACAGCAGAGTCAGCTCGGATACACTGTGAAGGAGAGTACCGCAGAATCAGCTCGGATACACAGTGAAGGAGATTACAGCAGAGTCAGCTCGGATACACTGTGAAGGAGAGTACAGCAGAGTCAGCTCGGATACACAGTGAAGGAGAGTAGAGCAGAGTCAGTTCGGATACACTGTGAAGGAGAGTACAGCAGAGTCAAGTCTGATGCACAGTTAATGAGAGTACAGCAGATTCAGCTCAGATACACAGTGAGGGAGCGTAGAGCAGAGGCAGCTCAGATAAACAGTGCAGGAGCGGACAGCAGAGTCAGCTCTGATACACAGTGAAGGAGAGTACAGCAGATTCAGCTCGGAAACACAGTGAGGGAGCGTACAGCAGAGTCAGCTCGGATACACAGAGAAGGAGAGTACAGCAGAGTGAGCTCGGATATACAGACAAGGAGAGTACAGCAACGTGGGCTCGGATACACAGTGAAGGAGAGTACAGCAGAGTCAGCTCGGATACACAGTGAAGGAGATGACAGCAGTGTGAGCTCGGATACACAGTGAAGGAGAGTACAGCAGAGTCAGCTCAGATGCACGGTGAAGGAGATTACAGCAGAGTCAACTCGGAAACACAGTGAAGGAGAGAATAGCAGCGTCAGCTCGGATACACATTGAGGGAGTGTACAGCAGAGTCAGCTCGGATAATAAGTGAAAGAGAGTACAGCAGAGTCTGCTTGGATACACGGTGAAGGAGAGTACAGCAGATTCAGCTCGGATGTTCAGTGAAGGAGAGTCCAGCAGGTTCAGCTCGGATTCAGCGTGAAGGAGATTACAGCAGATTCAGCTCAGAAACACAGTGAGGGAGCGTACAGCAGAGTCAGCTCGGATACACAGTGAAGGAGAGTACAGCAGAGTGAGCTCGGACATACAGACAAGGAGAGTACAGCAACGTGAGCTCGGATACACAGTGAAGGAGAGTTCAGCACTGTCAGCTCGGATACACATTGAGGGACCGTACAGCAGAGTCAGCTCGAATAATAAGTGAAAGAGAGTACAGCAGAGTCAGCTCGGATATTCAATGAAGGAGAGTCCAGCAGGTTCAGCTCGGATTCAGCGTGAAGGAGATTACAGCAGAGTCAGCTCGGATACACAGTGAGGGAACGTAAAGCAGAGTCAGCTCTGATACACAGTGAGGGAGAGTACAGCAGAGTCAGCTCGGATATACAGTGAAGGAGATTACAGCAGAGTCAGCTCAGATACACAGTGAGGGAACGTAAAGCAGAGTCAGCTCTGATACACAGTGAGGGAGCGTACAGCAGAGTCAGCTCGGATTCACAGTGAAGGAGAGTACAGCAGCGCCAGCTCGGATGCACAGTGAGGGAACGTAAAGCAGAGTCAGCTCTGATACACAGTTAATGAGAGTACAGCAGATTCAGCTCGGATACACAGTGAAGGAGCGTACAGCAGAGTCAGCTCAGATACGCAGTGAACGAGAGTACATCAGAGTGAGTTCGGATACACAGTGAAGGAGATTACAGCAGAGTCAGCTCGGATACACAGTGATGGAGCATACAGCTGAGTCAGTTCGTATACACAGTGAAGGAGAGTACAGCAGTGACAGCTCGGATACACAGTGAAGGAGATTACAGCAGCGTCAGATCGGATACAGAGTGAAGGAGAGTACAGCAGAGTCAGCTCGGATACACAGTGAGGGAGCGTAGAGCAGAGTCAGCTCGGATACACAGTGAAGGAGAGTACTGCAGAGTCAGCTCAGATACACAGTGACAGAGAGTACAGCAGAGTCAGCTCAGATACACAATGACAGAGAGTACAGCAGCGTCAGATCGGATACAGAGTGAAGGAGAATACAGCAGAGTCAGCTCGGATACACAGTGAGGGAGCGTAGAGCAGAGTCAGCTCTGATACACAGTGAAGGTGAGTACAGCAGAGTCAGCTCGGATACACTGTGAAGGAGAGTACAGCAGGGTCAGCTCGGATAAACAGTGAGGGAGCGTAGAGCAGAGTCAGTTCGGATACACAGTGACGGAGCGTACAGCAGAGTGAGCTCGGATACACAGTGAAGGAGATTACAGCAGAGTCAGCTCGGATACACAGTGAATGAGAGTACAGCAGAGTCAGCTCGGTTACCCTGTGAAGGAGCGTACAGCAGAGTCAGCTCTGATACTCAGTGAAGGAGCGTACAGTAGAGTCAGCTCGGATACACAGTGAAGGACAGTACAGCAGAGTCAGCTCAGATACACAGTGAAGGAGAGTAGAGCAGAGTCAGATCGGATACACTGTGAAGGAGAGTACAGCAGGGTCAGCTCGGATAAACAGTGAGGGAGCGTAGAGCAGAGTCAGTTCGGATACACAGTGACGGAGCGTACAGCAGAGTGAGCTCGGATACACAGTGAAGGAGATTACAGCAGAGTCAGCTCGGATACACAGTGAAGGAGAGTACAGCAGAGTCAGCTCGGATACACAGTGAAGGAGAGTACAGTATTGACAGCTCGGATACACAGTGAAGGAGAGTATTGCAGAGTCAGCTCGGATACACAGTGAAGGAGAGTACAGCAGATTCAGCTCAGATACAAATTGAGGGAGCTTAGATCAGAGTCCGCTCAAATACCAGTGAAGGAGCGTGCAGCAGAGTGAACTCGGATACAAAGTGAAGGAGAGTACAGCAGAATCAGCTCTGATACACAGTGAAGGAGATTACAGCAGAGTCAGCTCGGATACACTGTGAAGGAGAGTACAGCAGAGTCAGCTCGGATACACAGTGAAGGAGAGTAGAGCAGAGTCAGTTCGGATACACTGTGAAGGAGAGTACAGCAGAGTCAAGTCTGATGCACAGTTAATGAGAGTACAGCAGATTCAGCTCAGATACACAGTGAGGGAGCGTAGAGCAGAGTCAGCTCAGATAAACAGTGCAGGAGCGGACAGCAGAGTCAGCTCTGATACACAGTGAAGGAGAGTACAGCAGATTCAGCTCGGAAACACAGTGAGGGAGCGTACAGCAGAGTCAGCTCGGATACACAGTGAAGGAGAGTACAGCAGAGTGAGCTCGGATATACAGACAAGGAGAGTACAGCAACGTGAGCTCGGATACACAGTGAAGGAGAGTACAGCAGAGTCAGCTCGGATACACAGTGAAGGAGAGTACAGCAGAGTCAGCTCAGATGCACGGTGAAGGAGATTACAGCAGAGTCAACTCGGATACACAGTGAAGGAGAGAATAGCAGCGTCAGCTCGGATACACATTGAGGGAGTGTACAGCAGAGTCAGCTCGGATAATAAGTGAAAGAGAGTACAGCAGAGTCAGCTCGGATATTCAGTGAAGGAGAGTCCAGCAGGTTCAGCTCGGATTCAGCGTGAAGGAGATTACAGCAGATTCAGCTCAGATACACAGTGAGGGAACGTAAAGCAGAGTCAGCTCTGATACACAGTGAGGGAGCGTACAGCAGAGTCAGCTCGGATTCACAGTGAAGGAGAGTACAGCAGCGCCAGCTCGGATGCACAGTGAGGGAACGTAAAGCAGAGTCAGCTCTGATACACAGTTAATGAGAGTACAGCAGATTCAGCTCGGATACACAGTGAAGGAGATTACAGCAGAGTCAGCTCAGATACACATTGAAGGAGAGTACAGCAGAGTCAGATCGGATACACAGTGAAGGAGCGTACAGCAGAGTGAGCTCAGATACGCAGTGAAGGAGAGTACATCAGAGTGAGTTCGGATACACAGTGAAGGAGATTACAGCAGAGTCAGCTCGGATACACAGTGATGGAGCATACAGCTGAGTCAGCTCGTATACACAGTGAAGGAGAGTACAGCAGTGACAGCTCGGATACACAGTGAAGGAGATTACAGCAGCGTCAGATCGGATACAGAGTGAAGGAGAGTACAGCAGAGTCAGCTCGGATACACAGTGAGGGAGCGTAGAGCAGAGTCAGCTCGGATACACAGTGAAGGAGAGTACTGCAGAGTCAGCTCAGATACACTGTGACAGAGAGTACAGCAGAGTCAGCTCGGATACACAATGACAGAGAGTACAGCAGCGTCAGATCGGATACAGAGTGAAGGAGAGTACAGCAGAGTCAGCTCGGATACACAGTGAGGGAGCGTAGAGCAGAGTCAGCTCTGATACACAGTGAAGGTGAGTACAGCAGAGTCAGCTCGGATACACTGTGAAGGAGAGTACAGCAGGGTCAGCTCGGATAAACAGTGAGGGAGCGTTGAGCAGAGTCAGTTCGGATACACAATGACGGAGCGTACAGCAGAGTGAGCTCGGATACACAGTGAAGGAGATTACAGCAGAGTCAGCTCGGATACACAGTGAATGAGAGTACAGCAGAGTCAGCTCGGTTACCCTGTGAAGGAGCGTACAGCAGAGTCAGCTCTGATACTCAGTGAAGGAGCGTACAGTAGAGTCAGCTCGGATACACAGTGAAGGACAGTACAGCAGAGTCAGCTCGGATACACAGTGACAGAGAGTACAGCAGAGTCTGCTCGGTTACACAGTGAATGAGAGTACAGCAGAGTCAGCTCGGTTACCCTGTGAAGGAGCGTACAGCAAAGTCAGCTCTGATACTCAGTGAAGGAGATTAGAGCAGAGTCAGCTCGGATACACAGTGAGGGAGAGTACAGCAGTGACAGCTCGGATACACAGTGAGGGAGCGTACAGCAGAGTCAGCTCGTATACACAGTGAAGGAGAGTACAGCAGCGTCAGATCGGATACAGAGTGAAGGAGAGTGTAGCAGCGTCAGCTCGGATACACAGTGAAGGAGAGTACAGCAGAGTCTGCTCGGATACACTGTGAAGGAGAGTACAGCAGAATCAGCTCTGATACACAGTGAAGGAGATTACAGCAGAGTCAGCTCGGATACACTGTGAAGGAGAGTACAGCAGAGTCAGCTCGGATACACAGTGAAGGAGAGTAGAGCAGAGTCAGTTCGGATACACTGTGAAGGAGAGTACAGCAGAGTCAAGTCTGATACTCAGTGAAGGAGAGTACAGCAGAGTCAGCTCGGATACACAGTGAAGGACAGTACAGCAGGTTAGCTCGGATAAACAGTGAAGGAGCGTACAGCAGAGTCAGCTCGGATACACAGTGAAGGAGATTAAAGCAGAGTCAGCTTGGATACACAGTGAAGCAGCGTACAGGAGAGTGAGTTCGGATACACAGTGAAGGAGATTACAGCAGAGTCAGCTCGGATACACAGTGAGGGAGAGTACAGCAGTGACAGCTCGGATACACAGTGAGGGAGCGTACAGCAGAGTCAGCTCGTATACACAGTGAAGGAGAGTACAGCAGCGTCAGATCGGATACAGAGTGAAGGAGAGTGTAGCAGCGTCAGCTCGGATACACAGTGAAGGAGAGTACAGCAGAGTCAGCTCGGATACACTGTGAAGGAGAGTACAGCAGAATCAGCTCTCATACACAGTGAAGGAGATTACAGCAGAGTCAGCTCGGATACACTGTGAAGGAGAGTACAGCAGAGTCAGCTCGGATACACAGTGAAGGAGAGTAGAGCAGAGTCAGTTCGGATACACTGTGAAGGAGAGTACAGCAGAGTCAAGTCTGATGCACAGTTAATGAGAGTACAGCAGATTCAGCTCAGATACACAGTGAGGGAGCGTAGAGCAGAGGCAGCTCAGATAAACAGTGCAGGAGCGGACAGCAGAGTCAGCTCTGATACACAGTGAAGGAGAGTACAGCAGATTCAGCTCGGAAACACAGTGAGGGAGCGTACAGCAGAGTCAGCTCGGATACACAGAGAAGGAGAGTACAGCAGAGTGAGCTCGGATATACAGACAAGGAGAGTACAGCAACGTGGGCTTGGATACACAGTGAAGGAGAGTACAGCAGAGTCAGCTCGGATACACAGTGAAGGAGATTACAGCAGTGTGAGCTCGGATACACAGTGAAGGAGAGTACAGCAGAGTCAGCTCAGATGCACGGTGAAGGAGATTACAGCAGAGTCAACTCGGAAACACAGTGAAGGAGAGTACAGCAGGGTCAGCTCGGATACACATTGAGGGAGTGTACAGCAGAGTCAGCTCGGATAATAAGTGAAAGAGAGTACAGCAGAGTCTGCTTGGATACACGGTGAAGGAGAGTACAGCAGATTCAGCTCGGATGTTCAGTGAAGGAGAGTCCAGCAGGTTCAGCTCGGATTCAGCGTGAAGGAGATTACAGCAGATTCAGCTCAGAAACACAGTGAGGGAGCGTACAGCAGAGTCAGCTCGGATACACAGTGAAGGAGAGTACAGCAGAGTGAGCTCGGACATACAGACAAGGAGAGTACAGCAACGTGAGCTCGGATACACAGTGAAGGAGAGTTCAGCACTGTCAGCTCGGATACACATTGAGGGACCGTACAGCAGAGTCAGCTCGAATAATAAGTGAAAGAGAGTACAGCAGAGTCAGCTCGGATATTCAATGAAGGAGAGTCCAGCAGGTTCAGCTCGGATTCAGCGTGAAGGAGATTACAGCAGAGTCAGCTCGGATACACAGTGAGGGAACGTAAAGCAGAGTCAGCTCTGATACACAGTGAGGGAGAGTACAGCAGAGTCAGCTCGGATATACAGTGAAGGAGATTACAGCAGAGTCAGCTCAGATACACAGTGAGGGAACGTAAAGCAGAGTCAGCTCTGATACACAGTGAGGGAGCGTACAGCAGAGTCAGCTCGGATTCACAGTGAAGGAGAGTACAGCAGCGCCAGCTCGGATGCACAGTGAGGGAACGTAAAGCAGAGTCAGCTCTGATACACAGTTAATGAGAGTACAGCAGATTCAGCTCGGATACACAGTGAAGGAGCGTACAGCAGAGTCAGCTCAGATACGCAGTGAAGGAGAGTACATCAGAGTGAGTTCGGATACACAGTGAAGGAGATTACAGCAGAGTCAGCTCGGATACACAGTGATGGAGCATACAGCTGAGTCAGTTCGTATACACAGTGAAGGAGAGTACAGCAGTGACAGCTCGGATACACAGTGAAGGAGATTACAGCAGCGTCAGATCGGATACAGAGTGAAGGAGAGTACAGCAGAGTCAGCTCGGATACACAGTGAGGGAGCGTAGAGCAGAGTCAGCTCGGATACACAGTGAAGGAGAGTACTGCAGAGTCAGCTCAGATACACAGTGACAGAGAGTACTGCAGAGTCAGCTCAGATACACAATGACAGAGAGTACAGCAGCGTCAGATCGGATACAGAGTGAAGGAGAATACATCAGAGTCAGCTCGGATACACAGTGAGGGAGCGTAGAGCAGAGTCAGCTCTGATACACAGTGAAGGTGAGTACAGCAGAGTCAGCTCGGATACACTGTGAAGGAGAGTACAGCAGGGTCAGCTCGGATAAACAGTGAGGGAGCGTAGAGCAGAGTCAGTTCGGATACACAGTGACGGAGCGTACAGCAGAGTGAGCTCGGATACACAGTGAAGGAGATTACAGCAGAGTCAGCTCGGATACACAGTGAATGAGAGTACAGCAGAGTCAGCTCGGTTACCCTGTGAAGGAGCGTACAGCAGAGTAAGCTCTGATACTCAGTGAAGGAGCGTACAGTAGAGTCAGCTCGGATACACAGTGAAGGACAGTACAGCAGAGTCAGCTCAGATACACAGTGACAGAGAGTACAGCAGAGTCTGCTCGGTTACACAGTGAATGAGAGTACAGCAGAGTCAGCTCGGTTACCCTGTGAAGGAGCGTACAGCAAAGTCAGCTCTGATACTCAGTGAAGGAGCGTACAGTAGAGTCAGCTCGGATACACAGTGAAGGACAGTACAGCAGAGTCAGCTCGGATACACAGTGAGGGAGCGTACAGCAGAGTGAGCTCGGATACACAGTGAAGGAGAGTACAGCAGAGTCAGCTCGGATACACAGTGAAGGACAGTACAGCAGGTTAGCTCGGATAAACAGTGAAGGAGCGTACAGCAGAGTCAGCTCGGATACACACTGAAGGAGATTAAAGCAGAGTCAGCTCGGATACACAGTGAAGCAGCGTACAGGAGAGTGAGTTCGGATACACAGTGAAGGAGATAACAGCAGAGTCAGCTCGGATACACAGTGAAGGAGAGTACAGCAGTGACAGCTCGGATACACAGTGAGGGAGCGTACAGCAGAGTCAGCTCGTATACACAGTGAAGGAGAGTACAGCAGTGACAGCTCGGATACACAGTGAAGGAGATTGCAGCAGAGTCAGCTCGGATACACAATGACAGAGAGTACAGCAGCGTCAGATCGGATACAGAGTGAAGGAGAGTGTAGCAGCGTCAGCTCGGATACACAGTGAAGGAGAGTACAGCAGAGTCAGCTCGGATACACTGTGAAGGAGAGTACAGCAGATTAAGCTCGGATACACAGTGAAGGAGATTAAAGCAGAGTCAGCTCGGATACACAGTGAAGGAGAGTGTAGCAGCGTCTGCTCGGATACACAGTGAAGGAGAGTACAGCAGAGTCAGATCGGATACACTGTGAAGGAGAGTACAGCAGGGTCAGCTCGGATAAACAGTGAGGGAGCGTAGAGCAGAGTCAGTTCGGATACACAGTGACGGAGCGTACAGCAGAGTGAGCTCGGATACACAGTGAAGGAGATTACAGCAGAGTCAGCTCGGATACACAGTGAAGGAGAGTACAGCAGAGTCAGCTCGGATACACAGTGAAGGAGAGTACAGTATTGACAGCTCGGATACACAGTGAAGGAGAGTATTGCAGAGTCAGCTCGGATACACAGTGAAGGAGAGTACAGCAGATTCAGCTCAGATACAAATTGAGGGAGCTTAGATCAGAGTCCGCTCAAATACCAGTGAAGGAGCGTGCAGCAGAGTGAACTCGGATACAAAGTGAAGGAGAGTACAGCAGAATCAGCTCTGATACACAGTGAAGGAGATTACAGCAGAGTCAGCTCGGATACACTGTGAAGGAGAGTACAGCAGAGTCAGCTCGGATACACAGTGAAGGAGAGTACAGCAGAGTCAAGTCTGATGCACAGTTAATGAGAGTACAGCAGATTCAGCTCAGATACACAGTGAGGGAGCGTAGAGCAGAGTCAGCTCAGATAAACAGTGCAGGAGCGGACAGCAGAGTCAGCTCTGATACACAGTGAAGGAGAGTACAGCAGATTCAGCTCGGAAACACAGTGAGGGAGCGTACAGCAGAGTCAGCTCGGATACACAGTGAAGGAGAGTACAGCAGAGTGAGCTCGGATATACAGACAAGGAGAGTACAGCAACGTGAGCTCGGATACACAGTGAAGGAGAGTACAGCAGAGTCAGCTCGGATACACAGTGAAGGAGATTACAGCAGTGTGAGCTCGGATACACTGTGAAGGAAAGTGCAGCAGATTAAGCTCGGATACACAGTGAAGGAGATTAAAGCAGAGTCAGCTCGGATACACAGTGAAGGAGAGTACAGCAGGGTCAGCTCGGATACACAGTGAAGGAGAGTACAGCAGAGTCAGCTCAGATGCACGGTGAAGGAGATTACAGCAGAGTCAACTCGGATACACAGTGAAGGAGAGAATAGCAGCGTCAGCTCGGATACACATTGAGGGAGTGTACAGCAGAGTCAGCTCGGATAATAAGTGAAAGAGAGTACAGCAGAGTCTGCTTGGATACACGGTGAAGGAGAGTACAGCAGATTCAGCTCGGATGTTCAGTGAAGGAGAGTCCAGCAGGTTCAGCTCGGATTCAGCGTGAAGGAGATTACAGCAGATTCAGCTCGGAAACACAGTGAGGGAGCGTACAGCAGAGTCAGCTCGGATACACAGTGAAGGAGAGTACAGCAGAGTGAGCTCGGATATACAGACAAGGAGAGTACAGCAACGTGAGCTCGGATACACAGTGAAGGAGAGTACAGCAGAGTCAGCTCGGATATTCAGTGAAGGAGAGTCCAGCAGGTTCAGCTCGGATTCAGCGTGAAGGAGATTACAGCAGAGTCAGCTCAGATACACAGTGAGGGAACGTAAAGCAGAGTCAGCTCTGATACACAGTGAGGGAGCGTACAGCAGAGTCAGCTCGGATTCACAGTGAAGGAGAGTACAGCAGAGCCAGCTTGGATGCACAGTGAGGGAACGTAAAGCAGAGTCAGCTCTGATACACAGTTAATGAGAGTACAGCAGATTCAGCTCGGATACACAGTGAAGGAGATTACAGCAGAGTCAGCTCAGATACACATTGAAGGAGAGTACAGCAGAGTCAGATCGGATACACAGTGAAGGAGCGTACAGCAGAGTCAGCTCAGATACGCAGTGAAGGAGAGTACATCAGAGTGAGTTCGGATACACAGTGAAGGAGATTACAGCAGAGTCAGCTCGGATAAACAGTGATGGAGCATACAGCTGAGTCAGCTCGTATACACAGTGAAGGAGAGTACAGCAGTGACAGCTCGGATACACAGTGAAGGAGATTAAAGCAGAGTCAGCTTGGATACACAGTGAAGCAGCGTACAGGAGAGTGAGTTCGGATACACAGTGAAGGAGATTACAGCAGAGTCAGCTCGGATACACAGTGAGGGAGAGTACAGCAGTGACAGCTCGGATACACAGTGAGGGAGCGTACAGCAGAGTCAGCTCGTATACACAGTGAAGGAGAGTACAGCAGCGTCAGATCGGATACAGAGTGAAGGAGAGTGTAGCAGCGTCAGCTCGGATACACAGTGAAGGAGAGTACAGCAGAGTCAGCTCGGATACACTGTGAAGGAGAGTACAGCAGAATCAGCTCTCATACACAGTGAAGGAGATTACAGCAGAGTCAGCTCGGATACACTGTGAAGGAGAGTACAGCAGAGTCAGCTCGGATACACAGTGAAGGAGAGTAGAGCAGAGTCAGTTCGGATACACTGTGAAGGAGAGTAAAGCAGAGTCAAGTCTGATGCACAGTTAATGAGAGTACAGCAGATTCAGCTCAGATACACAGTGAGGGAGCGTAGAGCAGAGGCAGCTCAGATAAACAGTGCAGGAGCGGACAGCAGAGTCAGCTCTGATACACAGTGAAGGAGAGTACAGCAGATTCAGCTCGGAAACACAGTGAGGGAGCGTACAGCAGAGTCAGCTTGGATACACAGAGAAGGAGAGTACAGCAGAGTGAGCTCGGATATACAGACAAGGAGAGTACAGCAACGTGGGCTTGGATACACAGTGAAGGAGAGTACAGCAGAGTCAGCTCGGATACACAGTGAAGGAGATTACAGCAGTGTGAGCTCGGATACACAGTGAAGGAGAGTACAGCAGAGTCAGCTCAGATGCACGGTGAAGGAGATTACAGCAGAGTCAACTCGGAAACACAGTGAAGGAGAGTACAGCAGGGTCAGCTCGGATACACATTGAGGGAGTGTACAGCAGAGTCAGCTCGGATAATAAGTGAAAGAGAGTACAGCAGAGTCTGCTTGGATACACGGTGAAGGAGAGTACAGCAGATTCAGCTCGGATGTTCAGTGAAGGAGAGTCCAGCAGGTTCAGCTCAGATTCAGCGTGAAGGAGATTACAGCAGATTCAGCTCAGAAACACAGTGAGGGAGCGTACAGCAGAGTCAGCTCGGATACACAGTGAAGGAGAGTACAGCAGAGTGAGCTCGGACATACAGACAAGGAGAGTACAGCAACGTGAGCTCGGATACACAGTGAAGGAGAGTTCAGCACTGTCAGCTCGGATACACATTGAGGGACCGTACAGCAGAGTCAGCTCGAATAATAAGTGAAAGAGAGTACAGCAGAGTCAGCTCGGATATTCAATGAAGGAGAGTCCAGCAGGTTCAGCTCGGATTCAGCGTGAAGGAGATTACAGCAGAGTCAGCTCGGATACACAGTGAGGGAACGTAAAGCAGAGTCAGCTCTGATACACAGTGAGGGAGAGTACAGCAGAGTCAGCTCGGATATACAGTGAAGCAGATTACAGCAGAGTCAGCTCAGATACACAGTGAGGGAACGTAAAGCAGAGTCAGCTCTGATACACAGTGAGGGAGCGTACAGCAGAGTCAGCTCGGATTCACAGTGAAGGAGAGTACAGCAGAGTCAGCTCGGATACACTGTGAAGGAGAGTACAGCAGGGTCAGCTCGGATAAACAGTGAGGGAGCGTAGAGCAGAGTCAGTTCGGATACACAGTGACGGAGCGTACAGCAGAGTGAGCTCGGATACACAGTGAAGGAGATTACAGCAGAGTCAGCTCGGATACACAGTGAATGAGAGTACAGCAGAGTCAGCTCGGTTACCCTGTGAAGGAGCGTACAGCAGAGTAAGCTCTGATACTCAGTGAAGGAGCGTACAGTAGAGTCAGCTCGGATACACAGTGAAGGACAGTACAGCAGAGTCAGCTCAGATACACAGTGACAGAGAGTACAGCAGAGTCTGCTCGGTTACACAGTGAATGAGAGTACAGCAGAGTCAGCTCGGTTACCCTGTGAAGGAGCGTACAGCAAAGTCAGCTCTGATACTCAGTGAAGGAGCGTACAGTAGAGTCAGCTCGGATACACAGTGAAGGACAGTACAGCAGAGTCAGCTCGGATACACAGTGAGGGAGCGTACAGCAGAGTGAGCTCGGATACACAGTGAAGGAGAGTACAGCAGAGTCAGCTCGGATACACAGTGAAGGACAGTACAGCAGGTTAGCTCGGATAAACAGTGAAGGAGCGTACAGCAGAGTCAGCTCGGATACACACTGAAGGAGATTAAAGCAGAGTCAGCTCGGATACACAGTGAAGCAGCGTACAGGAGAGTGAGTTCGGATACACAGTGAAGGAGATAACAGCAGAGTCAGCTCGGATACACAGTGAAGGAGAGTACAGCAGTGACAGCTCGGATACACAGTGAGGGAGCGTACAGCAGAGTCAGCTCGTATACACAGTGAAGGAGAGTACAGCAGTGACAGCTCGGATACACAGTGAAGGAGATTGCAGCAGAGTCAGCTCGGATACACAATGACAGAGAGTACAGCAGCGTCAGATCGGATACAGAGTGAAGGAGAGTGTAGCAGCGTCAGCTCGGATACACAGTGAAGGAGAGTACAGCAGAGTCAGCTCGGATACACTGTGAAGGAGAGTACAGCAGATTAAGCTCGGATACACAGTGAAGGAGATTAAAGCAGAGTCAGCTCGGATACACAGTGAAGGAGAGTGTAGCAGCGTCAGCTCGGATACACAGTGAAGGAGAGTACAGCAGAGTCAGATCGGATACACTGTGAAGGAGAGTACAGCAGGGTCAGCTCGGATAAACAGTGAGGGAGCGTAGAGCAGAGTCAGTTCGGATACACAGTGACGGAGCGTACAGCAGAGTGAGCTCGGATACACAGTGAAGGAGATTACAGCAGAGTCAGCTCGGATACACAGTGAAGGAGAGTACAGCAGAGTCAGCTCGGATACACAGTGAAGGAGAGTACAGTATTGACAGCTCGGATACACAGTGAAGGAGAGTATTGCAGAGTCAGCTCGGATACACAGTGAAGGAGAGTACAGCAGATTCAGCTCAGATACAAATTGAGGGAGCTTAGATCAGAGTCCGCTCAAATACCAGTGAAGGAGCGTGCAGCAGAGTGAACTCGGATACAAAGTGAAGGAGAGTACAGCAGAATCAGCTCTGATACACAGTGAAGGAGATTACAGCAGAGTCAGCTCGGATACACTGTGAAGGAGAGTACAGCAGAGTCAGCTCGGATACACAGTGAAGGAGAGTACAGCAGAGTCAAGTCTGATGCACAGTTAATGAGAGTACAGCAGATTCAGCTCAGATACACAGTGAGGGAGCGTAGAGCAGAGTCAGCTCAGATAAACAGTGCAGGAGCGGACAGCAGAGTCAGCTCTGATACACAGTGAAGGAGAGTACAGCAGATTCAGCTCGGAAACACAGTGAGGGAGCGTACAGCAGAGTCAGCTCGGATACACAGTGAAGGAGAGTACAGCAGAGTGAGCTCGGATATACAGACAAGGAGAGTACAGCAACGTGAGCTCGGATACACAGTGAAGGAGAGTACAGCAGAGTCAGCTCGGATACACAGTGAAGGAGATTACAGCAGTGTGAGCTCGGATACACTGTGAAGGAAAGTGCAGCAGATTAAGCTCGGATACACAGTGAAGGAGATTAAAGCAGAGTCAGCTCGGATACACAGTGAAGGAGAGTACAGCAGGGTCAGCTCGGATACACAGTGAAGGAGAGTACAGCAGAGTCAGCTCAGATGCACGGTGAAGGAGATTACAGCAGAGTCAACTCGGATACACAGTGAAGGAGAGAATAGCAGCGTCAGCTCGGATACACATTGAGGGAGTGTACAGCAGAGTCAGCTCGGATAATAAGTGAAAGAGAGTACAGCAGAGTCTGCTTGGATACACGGTGAAGGAGAGTACAGCAGATTCAGCTCGGATGTTCAGTGAAGGAGAGTCCAGCAGGTTCAGCTCGGATTCAGCGTGAAGGAGATTACAGCAGATTCAGCTCGGAAACACAGTGAGGGAGCGTACAGCAGAGTCAGCTCGGATACACAGTGAAGGAGAGTACAGCAGAGTGAGCTCGGATATACAGACAAGGAGAGTACAGCAACGTGAGCTCGGATACACAGTGAAGGAGAGTACAGCAGAGTCAGCTCGGATATTCAGTGAAGGAGAGTCCAGCAGGTTCAGCTCGGATTCAGCGTGAAGGAGATTACAGCAGAGTCAGCTCAGATACACAGTGAGGGAACGTAAAGCAGAG
Organism: Isurus oxyrinchus; assembly: GCA_026770705.1. Lineage (NCBI taxonomy): Eukaryota > Metazoa > Chordata > Chondrichthyes > Lamniformes > Lamnidae > Isurus > Isurus oxyrinchus. The sequence goes on from JANJGN010000834.1 coordinate 191,388, forward strand.
TCAGCTCTGATACACAGTGAGGGAGCGTACAGCAGAGTCAGCTCGGATTCACAGTGAAGGAGAGTACAGCAGAGCCAGCTTGGATGCACAGTGAGGGAACGTAAAGCAGAGTCAGCTCTGATACACAGTTAATGAGAGTACAGCAGATTCAGCTCGGATACACAGTGAAGGAGATTACAGCAGAGTCAGCTCAGATACACATTGAAGGAGAGTACAGCAGAGTCAGATCGGATACACAGTGAAGGAGCGTACAGCAGAGTCAGCTCAGATACGCAGTGAAGGAGAGTACATCAGAGTGAGTTCGGATACACAGTGAAGGAGATTACAGCAGAGTCAGCTCGGATAAACAGTGATGGAGCATACAGCTGAGTCAGCTCGTATACACAGTGAAGGAGAGTACAGCAGTGACAGCTCGGATACACAGTGAAGGAGATTAAAGCAGAGTCAGCTTGGATACACAGTGAAGCAGCGTACAGGAGAGTGAGTTCGGATACACAGTGAAGGAGATTACAGCAGAGTCAGCTCGGATACACAGTGAGGGAGAGTACAGCAGTGACAGCTCGGATACACAGTGAGGGAGCGTACAGCAGAGTCAGCTCGTATACACAGTGAAGGAGAGTACAGCAGCGTCAGATCGGATACAGAGTGAAGGAGAGTGTAGCAGCGTCAGCTCGGATACACAGTGAAGGAGAGTACAGCAGAGTCAGCTCGGATACACTGTGAAGGAGAGTACAGCAGAATCAGCTCTCATACACAGTGAAGGAGATTACAGCAGAGTCAGCTCGGATACACTGTGAAGGAGAGTACAGCAGAGTCAGCTCGGATACACAGTGAAGGAGAGTAGAGCAGAGTCAGTTCGGATACACTGTGAAGGAGAGTAAAGCAGAGTCAAGTCTGATGCACAGTTAATGAGAGTACAGCAGATTCAGCTCAGATACACAGTGAGGGAGCGTAGAGCAGAGGCAGCTCAGATAAACAGTGCAGGAGCGGACAGCAGAGTCAGCTCTGATACACAGTGAAGGAGAGTACAGCAGATTCAGCTCGGAAACACAGTGAGGGAGCGTACAGCAGAGTCAGCTTGGATACACAGAGAAGGAGAGTACAGCAGAGTGAGCTCGGATATACAGACAAGGAGAGTACAGCAACGTGGGCTTGGATACACAGTGAAGGAGAGTACAGCAGAGTCAGCTCGGATACACAGTGAAGGAGATTACAGCAGTGTGAGCTCGGATACACAGTGAAGGAGAGTACAGCAGAGTCAGCTCAGATGCACGGTGAAGGAGATTACAGCAGAGTCAACTCGGAAACACAGTGAAGGAGAGTACAGCAGGGTCAGCTCGGATACACATTGAGGGAGTGTACAGCAGAGTCAGCTCGGATAATAAGTGAAAGAGAGTACAGCAGAGTCTGCTTGGATACACGGTGAAGGAGAGTACAGCAGATTCAGCTCGGATGTTCAGTGAAGGAGAGTCCAGCAGGTTCAGCTCAGATTCAGCGTGAAGGAGATTACAGCAGATTCAGCTCAGAAACACAGTGAGGGAGCGTACAGCAGAGTCAGCTCGGATACACAGTGAAGGAGAGTACAGCAGAGTGAGCTCGGACATACAGACAAGGAGAGTACAGCAACGTGAGCTCGGATACACAGTGAAGGAGAGTTCAGCACTGTCAGCTCGGATACACATTGAGGGACCGTACAGCAGAGTCAGCTCGAATAATAAGTGAAAGAGAGTACAGCAGAGTCAGCTCGGATATTCAATGAAGGAGAGTCCAGCAGGTTCAGCTCGGATTCAGCGTGAAGGAGATTACAGCAGAGTCAGCTCGGATACACAGTGAGGGAACGTAAAGCAGAGTCAGCTCTGATACACAGTGAGGGAGAGTACAGCAGAGTCAGCTCGGATATACAGTGAAGCAGATTACAGCAGAGTCAGCTCAGATACACAGTGAGGGAACGTAAAGCAGAGTCAGCTCTGATACACAGTGAGGGAGCGTACAGCAGAGTCAGCTCGGATTCACAGTGAAGGAGAGTACAGCAGCGCCAGCTCGGATGCACAGTGAGGGAACGTAGAGCAGAGTCAGCTCTGATACACAGTGAAGGTGAGTACAGCAGAGTCAGCTCGGATACACTGTGAAGGAGAGTACAGCAGGGTCAGCTCGGATAAACAGTGAGGGAGCGTAGAGCAGAGTCAGTTCGGATACACAGTGACGGAGCGTACAGCAGAGTGAGCTCGGATACACAGTGAAGGAGATTACAGCAGAGTCAGCTCGGATACACAGTGAATGAGAGTACAGCAGAGTCAGCTCGGTTACCCTGTGAAGGAGCGTACAGCAGAGTCAGCTCTGATACTCAGTGAAGGAGCGTACAGTAGAGTCAGCTCGGATACACAGTGAAGGACAGTACAGCAGAGTCAGCTCAGATACACAGTGACAGAGAGTACAGCAGAGTCTGCTCGGTTACACAGTGAATGAGAGTACAGCAGAGTCAGCTCGGTTACCCTGTGAAGGAGCGTACAGCAAAGTCAGCTCTGATACTCAGTGAAGGAGCGTACAGTAGAGTCAGCTCGGATACACAGTGAAGGACAGTACAGCAGAGTCAGCTCGGATACACAGTGAGGGAGCGTACAGCAGAGTGAGCTCGGATACACAGTGAAGGAGAGTACAGCAGAGTCAGCTCGGATACACAGTGAAGGACAGTACAGCAGGTTAGCTCGGATAAACAGTGAAGGAGCGTACAGCAGAGTCAGCTCGGATACACACTGAAGGAGATTAAAGCAGAGTCAGCTCGGATACACAGTGAAGCAGCGTACAGGAGAGTGAGTTCGGATACACAGTGAAGGAGATAACAGCAGAGTCAGCTCGGATACACAGTGAAGGAGAGTACAGCAGTGACAGCTCGGATACACAGTGAGGGAGCGTACAGCAGAGTCAGCTCGTATACACAGTGAAGGAGAGTACAGCAGTGACAGCTCGGATACACAGTGAAGGAGATTGCAGCAGAGTCAGCTCGGATACACAATGACAGAGAGTACAGCAGCGTCAGATCGGATACAGAGTGAAGGAGAGTGTAGCAGCGTCAGCTCGGATACACAGTGAAGGAGAGTACAGCAGAGTCAGCTCGGATACACAGTGAAGGAGATTAAAGCAGAGTCAGCTCGGATACACAGTGAAGGAGAGTGTAGCAGCGTCAGCTCGGATACACAGTGAAGGAGAGTACAGCAGAGTCTGATCGGATACACTGTGAAGGAGAGTACAGCAGGGTCAGCTCGGATAAACAGTGAGGGAGCGTAGAGCAGAGTCAGTTCGGATACACAGTGACGGAGCGTACAGCAGAGTGAGCTCGGATACACAGTGAAGGAGATTACAGCAGAGTCAGCTCGGATACACAGTGAAGGAGAGTACAGCAGAGTCAGCTCGGATACACAGTGAAGGAGAGTACAGTATTGACAGCTCGGATACACAGTGAAGGAGAGTATTGCAGAGTCAGCTCGGATACACAGTGAAGGAGAGTACAGCAGATTCAGCTCAGATACAAATTGAGGGAGCTTAGATCAGAGTCCGCTCAAATACCAGTGAAGGAGCGTGCAGCAGAGTGAACTCGGATACAAAGTGAAGGAGAGTACAGCAGAATCAGCTCTGATACACAGTGAAGGAGATTACAGCAGAGTCAGCTCGGATACACTGTGAAGGAGAGTACAGCAGAGTCAGCTCGGATACACAGTGAAGGAGAGTAGAGCAGAGTCAGTTCGGATACACTGTGAAGGAGAGTACAGCAGAGTCAAGTCTGATGCACAGTTAATGAGAGTACAGCAGATTCAGCTCAGATACACAGTGAGGGAGCGTAGAGCAGAGTCAGCTCAGATAAACAGTGCAGGAGCGGACAGCAGAGTCAGCTCTGATACACAGTGAAGGAGAGTACAGCAGATTCAGCTCGGAAACACAGTGAGGGAGCGTACAGCAGAGTCAGCTCGGATACACAGTGAAGGAGAGTACAGCAGAGTGAGCTCGGATATACAGACAAGGAGAGTACAGCAACGTGAGCTCGGATACACAGTGAAGGAGAGTACAGCAGAGTCAGCTCGGATACACAGTGAAGGAGATTACAGCAGTGTGAGCTCGGATACACTGTGAAGGAAAGTGCAGCAGATTAAGCTCGGATACACAGTGAAGGAGATTAAAGCAGAGTCAGCTCGGATACACAGTGAAGGAGAGTACAGCAGGGTCAGCTCGGATACACAGTGAAGGAGAGTACAGCAGAGTCAGCTCAGATGCACGGTGAAGGAGATTACAGCAGAGTCAACTCGGATACACAGTGAAGGAGAGAATAGCAGCGTCAGCTCGGATACACATTGAGGGAGTGTACAGCAGAGTCAGCTCGGATAATAAGTGAAAGAGAGTACAGCAGAGTCTGCTTGGATACACGGTGAAGGAGAGTACAGCAGATTCAGCTCGGATGTTCAGTGAAGGAGAGTCCAGCAGGTTCAGCTCGGATTCAGCGTGAAGGAGATTACAGCAGATTCAGCTCGGAAACACAGTGAGGGAGCGTACAGCAGAGTCAGCTCGGATACACAGTGAAGGAGAGTACAGCAGAGTGAGCTCGGATATACAGACAAGGAGAGTACAGCAACGTGAGCTCGGATACACAGTGAAGGAGAGTACAGCAGAGTCAGCTCGGATATTCAGTGAAGGAGAGTCCAGCAGGTTCAGCTCGGATTCAGCGTGAAGGAGATTACAGCAGAGTCAGCTCGGATACACAGTGAGGGAACGTAAAGCAGAGTCAGCTCTGATACACAGTGAGGGAGCGTACAGCAGAGTCAGCTCGGATTCACAGTGAAGGAGAGTACAGCAGAGCCAGCTTGGATGCACAGTGAGGGAACGTAAAGCAGAGTCAGCTCTGATACACAGTTAATGAGAGTACAGCAGATTCAGCTCGGATACACAGTGAAGGAGATTACAGCAGAGTCAGCTCAGATACACATTGAAGGAGAGTACAGCAGAGTCAGATCGGATACACAGTGAAGGAGCGTACAGCAGAGTCAGCTCAGATACGCAGTGAAGGAGAGTACATCAGAGTGAGTTCGGATACACAGTGAAGGAGATTACAGCAGAGTCAGCTCGGATAAACAGTGATGGAGCATACAGCTGAGTCAGCTCGTATACACAGTGAAGGAGAGTACAGCAGTGACAGCTCGGATACACAGTGAAGGAGATTAAAGCAGAGTCAGCTTGGATACACAGTGAAGCAGCGTACAGGAGAGTGAGTTCGGATACACAGTGAAGGAGATTACAGCAGAGTCAGCTCGGATACACAGTGAGGGAGAGTACAGCAGTGACAGCTCGGATACACAGTGAGGGAGCGTACAGCAGAGTCAGCTCGTATACACAGTGAAGGAGAGTACAGCAGCGTCAGATCGGATACAGAGTGAAGGAGAGTGTAGCAGCGTCAGCTCGGATACACAGTGAAGGAGAGTACAGCAGAGTCAGCTCGGATACACTGTGAAGGAGAGTACAGCAGAATCAGCTCTCATACACAGTGAAGGAGATTACAGCAGAGTCAGCTCGGATACACTGTGAAGGAGAGTACAGCAGAGTCAGCTCGGATACACAGTGAAGGAGAGTAGAGCAGAGTCAGTTCGGATACACTGTGAAGGAGAGTAAAGCAGAGTCAAGTCTGATGCACAGTTAATGAGAGTACAGCAGATTCAGCTCAGATACACAGTGAGGGAGCGTAGAGCAGAGGCAGCTCAGATAAACAGTGCAGGAGCGGACAGCAGAGTCAGCTCTGATACACAGTGAAGGAGAGTACAGCAGATTCAGCTCGGAAACACAGTGAGGGAGCGTACAGCAGAGTCAGCTTGGATACACAGAGAAGGAGAGTACAGCAGAGTGAGCTCGGATATACAGACAAGGAGAGTACAGCAACGTGGGCTTGGATACACAGTGAAGGAGAGTACAGCAGAGTCAGCTCGGATACACAGTGAAGGAGATTACAGCAGTGTGAGCTCGGATACACAGTGAAGGAGAGTACAGCAGAGTCAGCTCAGATGCACGGTGAAGGAGATTACAGCAGAGTCAACTCGGAAACACAGTGAAGGAGAGTACAGCAGGGTCAGCTCGGATACACATTGAGGGAGTGTACAGCAGAGTCAGCTCGGATAATAAGTGAAAGAGAGTACAGCAGAGTCTGCTTGGATACACGGTGAAGGAGAGTACAGCAGATTCAGCTCGGATGTTCAGTGAAGGAGAGTCCAGCAGGTTCAGCTCAGATTCAGCGTGAAGGAGATTACAGCAGATTCAGCTCAGAAACACAGTGAGGGAGCGTACAGCAGAGTCAGCTCGGATACACAGTGAAGGAGAGTACAGCAGAGTGAGCTCGGACATACAGACAAGGAGAGTACAGCAACGTGAGCTCGGATACACAGTGAAGGAGAGTTCAGCACTGTCAGCTCGGATACACATTGAGGGACCGTACAGCAGAGTCAGCTCGAATAATAAGTGAAAGAGAGTACAGCAGAGTCAGCTCGGATATTCAATGAAGGAGAGTCCAGCAGGTTCAGCTCGGATTCAGCGTGAAGGAGATTACAGCAGAGTCAGCTCGGATACACAGTGAGGGAACGTAAAGCAGAGTCAGCTCTGATACACAGTGAGGGAGAGTACAGCAGAGTCAGCTCGGATATACAGTGAAGGAGATTACAGCAGAGTCAGCTCAGATACACAGTGAGGGAACGTAAAGCAGAGTCAGCTCTGATACACAGTGAGGGAGCGTACAGCAGAGTCAGCTCGGATTCACAGTGAAGGAGAGTACAGCAGCGCCAGCTCGGATGCACAGTGAGGGAACGTAGAGCAGAGTCAGCTCTGATACACAGTGAAGGTGAGTACAGCAGAGTCAGCTCGGATACACTGTGAAGGAGAGTACAGCAGGGTCAGCTCGGATAAACAGTGAGGGAGCGTAGAGCAGAGTCAGTTCGGATACACAGTGACGGAGCGTACAGCAGAGTGAGCTCGGATACACAGTGAAGGAGATTACAGCAGAGTCAGCTCGGATACACAGTGAATGAGAGTACAGCAGAGTCAGCTCGGTTACCCTGTGAAGGAGCGTACAGCAGAGTCAGCTCTGATACTCAGTGAAGGAGCGTACAGTAGAGTCAGCTCGGATACACAGTGAAGGACAGTACAGCAGAGTCAGCTCAGATACACAGTGACAGAGAGTACAGCAGAGTCTGCTCGGTTACACAGTGAATGAGAGTACAGCAGAGTCAGCTCGGTTACCCTGTGAAGGAGCGTACAGCAAAGTCAGCTCTGATACTCAGTGAAGGAGCGTACAGTAGAGTCAGCTCGGATACACAGTGAAGGACAGTACAGCAGAGTCAGCTCGGATACACAGTGAGGGAGCGTACAGCAGAGTGAGCTCGGATACACAGTGAAGGAGAGTACAGCAGAGTCAGCTCGGATACACAGTGAAGGACAGTACAGCAGGTTAGCTCGGATAAACAGTGAAGGAGCGTACAGCAGAGTCAGCTCGGATACACACTGAAGGAGATTAAAGCAGAGTCAGCTCGGATACACAGTGAAGCAGCGTACAGGAGAGTGAGTTCGGATACACAGTGAAGGAGATAACAGCAGAGTCAGCTCGGATACACAGTGAAGGAGAGTACAGCAGTGACAGCTCGGATACACAGTGAGGGAGCGTACAGCAGAGTCAGCTCGTATACACAGTGAAGGAGAGTACAGCAGTGACAGCTTGGATACACAGTGAAGGAGATTGCAGCAGAGTCAGCTCGGATACACAATGACAGAGAGTACAGCAGCGTCAGATCGGATACAGAGTGAAGGAGAGTGTAGCAGCGTCAGCTCGGATACACAGTGAAGGAGAGTACAGCAGAGTCAGCTCGGATACACAGTGAAGGAGATTAAAGCAGAGTCAGCTCGGATACACAGTGAAGGAGAGTGTAGCAGCGTCAGCTCGGATACACAGTGAAGGAGAGTACAGCAGAGTCAGATCGGATACACTGTGAAGGAGAGTACAGCAGGGTCAGCTCGGATAAACAGTGAGGGAGCGTAGAGCAGAGTCAGTTCGGATACACAGTGACGGAGCGTACAGCAGAGTGAGCTCGGATACACAGTGAAGGAGATTACAGCAGAGTCAGCTCGGATACACAGTGAAGGAGAGTACAGCAGAGTCAGCTCGGATACACAGTGAAGGAGAGTACAGTATTGACAGCTCGGATACACAGTGAAGGAGAGTATTGCAGAGTCAGCTCGGATACACAGTGAAGGAGAGTACAGCAGATTCAGCTCAGATACAAATTGAGGGAGCTTAGATCAGAGTCCGCTCAAATACCAGTGAAGGAGCGTGCAGCAGAGTGAACTCGGATACAAAGTGAAGGAGAGTACAGCAGAATCAGCTCTGATACACAGTGAAGGAGATTACAGCAGAGTCAGCTCGGATACACTGTGAAGGAGAGTACAGCAGAGTCAGCTCGGATACACAGTGAAGGAGAGTAGAGCAGAGTCAGTTCGGATACACTGTGAAGGAGAGTACAGCAGAGTCAAGTCTGATGCACAGTTAATGAGAGTACAGCAGATTCAGCTCAGATACACAGTGAGGGAGCGTAGAGCAGAGTCAGCTCAGATAAACAGTGCAGGAGCGGACAGCAGAGTCAGCTCTGATACACAGTGAAGGAGAGTACAGCAGATTCAGCTCGGAAACACAGTGAGGGAGCGTACAGCAGAGTCAGCTCGGATACACAGTGAAGGAGAGTACAGCAGAGTGAGCTCGGATATACAGACAAGGAGAGTACAGCAACGTGAGCTCGGATACACAGTGAAGGAGAGTACAGCAGAGTCAGCTCGGATACACAGTGAAGGAGATTACAGCAGTGTGAGCTCGGATACACTGTGAAGGAAAGTGCAGCAGATTAAGCTCGGATACACAGTGAAGGAGATTAAAGCAGAGTCAGCTCGGATACACAGTGAAGGAGAGTACAGCAGGGTCAGCTCGGATACACAGTGAAGGAGAGTACAGCAGAGTCAGCTCAGATGCACGGTGAAGGAGATTACAGCAGAGTCAACTCGGATACACAGTGAAGGAGAGAATAGCAGCGTCAGCTCGGATACACATTGAGGGAGTGTACAGCAGAGTCAGCTCGGATAATAAGTGAAAGAGAGTACAGCAGAGTCTGCTTGGATACACGGTGAAGGAGAGTACAGCAGATTCAGCTCGGATGTTCAGTGAAGGAGAGTCCAGCAGGTTCAGCTCGGATTCAGCGTGAAGGAGATTACAGCAGATTCAGCTCGGAAACACAGTGAGGGAGCGTACAGCAGAGTCAGCTCGGATACACAGTGAAGGAGAGTACAGCAGAGTGAGCTCGGATATACAGACAAGGAGAGTACAGCAACGTGAGCTCGGATACACAGTGAAGGAGAGTACAGCAGAGTCAGCTCGGATATTCAGTGAAGGAGAGTCCAGCAGGTTCAGCTCGGATTCAGCGTGAAGGAGATTACAGCAGAGTCAGCTCAGATACACAGTGAGGGAACGTAAAGCAGAGTCAGCTCTGATACACAGTGAGGGAGCGTACAGCAGAGTCAGCTCGGATTCACAGTGAAGGAGAGTACAGCAGAGCCAGCTTGGATGCACAGTGAGGGAACGTAAAGCAGAGTCAGCTCTGATACACAGTTAATGAGAGTACAGCAGATTCAGCTCGGATACACAGTGAAGGAGATTACAGCAGAGTCAGCTCAGATACACATTGAAGGAGAGTACAGCAGAGTCAGATCGGATACACAGTGAAGGAGCGTACAGCAGAGTCAGCTCAGATACGCAGTGAAGGAGAGTACATCAGAGTGAGTTCGGATACACAGTGAAGGAGATTACAGCAGAGTCAGCTCGGATAAACAGTGATGGAGCATACAGCTGAGTCAGCTCGTATACACAGTGAAGGAGAGTACAGCAGTGACAGCTCGGATACACAGTGAAGGAGATTACAGCAGCGTCAGATCGGATACAGAGTGAAGGAGAGTACAGCAGAGTCAGCTCGGATACACAGTGAGGGAGCGTAGAGCAGAGTCAGCTCGGATACACAGTGAAGGAGAGTACTGCAGAGTCAGCTCAGATACACAGTGACAGAGAGTACAGCAGAGTCAGCTCGGATACACAATGACAGAGAGTACAGCAGCGTCAGATCGGATACAGAGTGAAGGAGAGTACAGCAGAGTCAGCTCGGATACATAGTGAGGGAGGGTAGAGCAGAGTCAGCTCTGATACACAGTGAAGGTGAGTACAGCAGAGTCAGCTCGGATACACTGTGAAGGAGAGTACAGCAGGGTCAGCTCGGATAAACAGTGAGGGAGCGTAGAGCAGAGTCAGTTCGGATACACAGTGAAGGAGAGTACAGCAGAGTCAGCTCAGATGCACGGTGAAGGAGATTACAGCAGAGTCAACTCGGATACACAGTGAAGGAGAGAATAGCAGCGTCAGCTCGGATACACATTGAGGGAGTGTACAGCAGAGTCAGCTCGGATAATAAGTGAAAGAGAGTACAGCAGAGTCTGCTTGGATACACGGTGAAGGAGAGTACAGCAGATTCAGCTCGGATGTTCAGTGAAGGAGAGTCCAGCAGGTTCAGCTCGGATTCAGCGTGAAGGAGATTACAGCAGATTCAGCTCGGAAACACAGTGAGGGAGCGTACAGCAGAGTCAGCTCGGATACACAGTGAAGGAGAGTACAGCAGAGTGAGCTCGGATATACAGACAAGGAGAGTACAGCAACGTGAGCTCGGATACACAGTGAAGGAGAGTTCAGCACTGTCAGCTCGGATACACAGTGAAGGAGCGTACAGCAGAGTCAGCTCGGATATTCAGTGAAGGAGAGTCCAGCAGGTTCAGCTCGGATTCAGCGTGAAGGAGATTACAGCAGAGTCAGCTCGGATACACAGTGAGGGAGAGTACAGCAGAGTCAGCTCGGATATACAGTGAAGGAGATTACAGCAGAGTCAGCTCAGATACACAGTGAGGGAACGTAAAGCAGAGTCAGCTCTGATACACAGTGAGGGAGCGTGCAGCAGAGTCAGCTCGGATATTCAGTGAAGGAGAGTCCAGCAGGTTCAGCTCGGATTCAGCGTGAAGGAGATTACAGCAGAGTCAGCTCAGATAGACAGTGAGGGAACGTAAAGCAGAGTCAGCTCTGATACACAGTGAGGGAGCGTACAGCAGAGTCAGCTCGGATTCACAGTGAAGGAGAGTACAGCAGCGCCAGCTCGGATGCACAGTGAGGGAACGTAAAGCAGAGTCAGCTCTGATACACAGTTAATGAGAGTACAGCAGATTCAGCTCGGATACACAGTGAAGGAGCGTACAGCAGAGTCAGCTCAGATACGCAGTGAAGGAGAGTACATCAGAGTGAGTTCGGATACACAGTGAAGGAGATTACAGCAGAGTCATCTCGGATACACAGTGATGGAGCATACAGCTGAGTCAGCTCGTATACACAGTGAAGGAGAGTACAGCAGTGACAGCTCGGATACACAGTGAAGGAGATTACAGCAGCGTCAGATCGGATACAGAGTGAAGGAGAGTACAGCAGAGTCAGCTCGGATACACAGTGAGGGAGCGTAGAGCAGAGTCAGCTCGGATACACAGTGAAGGAGAGTACTGCAGAGTCAGCTCAGATACACAGTGACAGAGAGTACAGCAGAGTCAGCTCAGATACACAATGACAGAGAGTACAGCAGCGTCAGATCGGATACAGAGTGAAGGAGAATACAGCAGAGTCAGCTCGGATACACAGTGAGGGAGCGTAGAGCAGAGTCAGCTCTGATACACAGTGAAGGTGAGTACAGCAGAGTCAGCTCGGATACACTGTGAAGGAGAGTACAGCAGGGTCAGCTCGGATAAACAGTGAGGGAGCGTAGAGCAGAGTCAGTTCGGATACACAGTGACGGAGCGTACAGCAGAGTGAGCTCGGATACACAGTGAAGGAGATTACAGCAGAGTCAGCTCGGATACACAGTGAATGAGAGTACAGCAGAGTCAGCTCGGTTACCCTGTGAAGGAGCGTACAGCAGAGTCAGCTCTGATACTCAGTGAAGAGCGTACAGTAGAGTCAGCTCGGATACACAGTGAAGGACAGTACAGCAGAGTCAGCTCGGATACACAGTGACAGAGAGTACAGCAGAGTCTGCTCGGTTACACAGTGAATGAGAGTACAGCAGAGTCAGCTCGGTTACCCTGTGAAGAAGCGTACAGCAGAGTCAGCTCTGATACTCAGTGAAGGAGCATACAGTAGAGTCAGCTCGGATACACAGTGAAGGACAGTACAGCAGAGTCAGCTCGGATACACAGTGAGGGAGCGTACAGCAGAGTGAGCTCGGATACACAGTGAAGGAGAGTACAGCAGAGTCAGCTCGGATACACAGTGAAGGACAGTACAGCAGGTTAGCTCGGATAAACAGTGAAGGAGCGTACAGCAGAGTCAGCTCGGATACACAGTGAAGGAGATTAAAGCAGAGTCAGCTCGGATACACAGTGAAGCAGCGTACAGGAGAGTGAGTTCGGATACACAGTGAAGGAGATTACAGCAGAGTCAGCTCGGATACACAGTGAAGGAGAGTACAGCAGTGACAGCTCGGATACACAGTGAGGGAGCGTACAGCAGAGTCAGCTCGTATACACAGTGAAGTAGAGTACAGCAGTGACAGCTCGGATACACAGTGAAGGAGATTGCAGCAGAGTCAGCTCGGATACACAATGACAGAGAGTACAGCAGCGTCAGATCGGATACAGAGTGAAGGAGAGTGTAGCAGCGTCAGCTCGGATACACAGTGAAGGAGAGTACAGCAGAGTCAGCTCGGATACACTGTGAAGGAGAGTACAGCAGATTAAGCTCGGATACACAGTGAAGGAGATTAAAGCAGAGTCAGCTCGGATACACAGTGAAGGACAGTGTAGCAGCGTCAGCTCGGATGCACAGTGAAGGAGAGTACAACAGAGTCAGATCGGATACACAGCGAAGGAGAGTACAGCAGGGTCAGCTCGGATAAACAGTGAGGGAGCGTAGAGCAGAGTCAGTTCGGATACACAGTGACGGAGCGTACAGCAGAGTGAGCTCGGATACACAGTGAAGGAGATTACAGCAGAGTCAGCTCGGATACACAGTGAAGGAGAGTACAGCAGAGTCAGCTCGGATACACAGTGAAGGAGAGTACAGTATTGACAGCTCGGATACACAGTGAAGGAGAGTATGGCAGAGTCAGCTCGGATACACAGTGAAGGAGAGTACAGCAGAGTCAGCTCTGATACACAGTGAATGGGAGTACAGCAGATTCTGCTCAGATACAAATTGAGGGAGCTTAGATCAGAGTCCGCTCAGATACCAGTGAAGGAGTGTGCAGCAGAGTGAACTCGGATACAAAGTGAAGGAGAGTACAGCAGAATCAGCTCTGATACACAGTGAAGGAGATTACAGCAGAGTCAGCTCGGATACACTGTGAAGGAGAGTACAGCAGAGTCAGCTCGGATACACAGTGAAGGAGAGTAGAGCAGAGTCAGTTCGGATACACTGTGAAGGAGAGTACAGCAGAGTCAAGTCTGATGCACAGTTAATGAGAGTACAGTAGATTCAGCTCAGATACACAGTGAGGGAGCGTAGAGCAGAGTCAGCTCAGATAAACAGTGCAGGAGCGGACAGCAGAGTCAGCTCTGATACACAGTGAAGGAGAGTACAGCAGATTCAGCTTGGAAACACACTGAGGGAGCGTACAGCAGAGTCAGCTCGGATACACAGTGAAGGAGAGTACAGCAGAGTGAGCTCGGATATACAGACAAGGAGAGTACAGCAACGTGAGCTCGGATACACAGTGAAGGAGAGTACAGCAGAGTCAGCTCGGATACACAGTGAAGGAGATTACAGCAGTGTGAGCTCGGATACACTGTGAAGGAAAGTGCAGCAGATTAAGCTCGGATACACAGTGAAAGAGATTAAAGCAGAGTCAGCTCGGATACACAGTGAAGGAGAGTACAGCAGAGTCAGCTCAGATGCTCGGTGAAGGAGATTACAGCAGAGTCAACTCGGATACACAGTGAAGGAGAGAATAGCAGCGTCAGCTCGGATACACATTGAGGGAGTGTACAGCAGAGTCAGCTCGGATAATAAGTGAAAGAGAGTACAGCAGAGTCTGCTTGGATACACGGTGAAGGAGAGTACAGCAGATTCAGCTCGGATGTTCAGTGAAGGAGAGTCCAGCAGGTTCAGCTCGGATTCAGCGTGAAGGAGATTACAGCAGATTCAGCTCAGAAACACAGTGAGGGAGCGTACAGCAGAGTCAGCTCGGATACACAGTGAAGGAGAGTACAGCAGAGTGAGCTCGGATATACAGACAAGGAGAGTACAGCAACGTGAGCTCGGATACACAGTGAAGGAGAGTACAGCAGAGTCAGCTCGGATATTCAGTGAAGGAGAGTCCAGCAGGTTCAGCTCGGATTCAGCGTGAAGGAGATTACAGCAGAGTCAGCTCAGATACACAGTGAGGGAACGTAAAGCAGAGTCAGCTCTCATACACAGTGAGGGAGCGTACAGCAGAGTCAGCTCGGATTCACAGTGAAGGAGAGTACAGCAGCGCCAGCTCGGATGCACAGTGAGGGAACGTAAAGCAGAGTCAGCTCTGATACACAGTTAATGAGAGTACAGCAGATTCAGCTCGGATACACAGTGAAGGAGATTACAGCAGAGTCAGCTCAGATACAAATTGAAGGAGAGTACAGCAGAGTCAGATCGGATACACAGTGAAGGAGCGTACAGCAGAGTCAGCTCAGATACGCAGTGAAGGAGAGTACATCAGAGTGAGTTCGGATACACAGTGAAGGAGATTACAGCAGAGTCAGCTCGGATACACAGTGATGGAGCATACAGCTGAGTCAGCTCGTATACACAGTGAAGGAGACTACAGCAGTGACAGCTCGGATACACAGTGAAGGAGATTACAGCAGCGTCAGATCGGATACAGAGTGAAGGAGAGTACAGCAGAGTCAGCTCGGATACACAGTGAGGGAGCGTAGAGCAGAGTCAGCTCGGATACACAGTGAAGGAGAGTACTGCAGAGTCAGCTCAGATACACAGTGACAGAGAGTACAGCAGAGTCAGCTCGGATACACAATGACAGAGAGTACAGCAGCGTCAGATCGGATACAGAGTGAAGGAGAGTACAGCAGAGTCAGCTCGGATACACAGTGAGGGAGCGTAGAGCAGAGTCAGCTCTGATACACAGTGAAGGTGAGTACAGCAGAGTCAGCTCGGATACACTGTGAAGGAGAGTACAGCAGGGTCAGCTCGGATAAACAGTGAGGGAGCGTTGAGCAGAGTCAGTTCGGATACACAATGACGGAGCGTACAGCAGAGTGAGCTCGGATACACAGTGAAGGAGATTACAGCAGAGTCAGCTCGGATACACAGTGAATGAGAGTACAGCAGAGTCAGCTCGGTTACCCTGTGAAGGAGCGTACAGCAGAGTCAGCTCTGATACTCAGTGAAGGAGCGTACAGTAGAGTCAGCTCGGATACACAGTGAAGGACAGTACAGCAGAGTCAGCTCGGATACACAGTGACAGAGAGTACAGCAGAGTCTGCTCGGTTACACAGTGAATGAGAGTACAGCAGAGTCAGCTCGGTTACCCTGTGAAGAAGCGTACAGCAGAGTCAGCTCTGATACTCAGTGAAGGAGCGTACAGTAGAGTCAGCTCGGATACACAGTGAAGGACAGTACAGCAGAGTCAGCTCGGATATACAGTGAGGGAGCGTACAGCAGAGTGAGCTCGGATACACAGTGAAGGAGAGTACAGCAGAGTCAGCTCGGATACACAGTGAAGGACAGTACAGCAGGTTAGCTCGGATAAACAGTGAAGGAACGTACAGCAGAGTCAGCTCGGATACACAGTGAAGGAGATTAAAGCAGAGTCAGCTCGGATACACAGTGAAGCAGCGTACAGGAGAGTGAGTTCGGATACACAGTGAAGGAGATTACAGCAGAGTCAGCTCGGATACACAGTGAAGGAGAGTACAGCAGTGACAGCTCGGATACACAGTGTGGGAGCGTACAGCAGAGTCAGCTCGTATACACAGTGAAGTAGAGTACAGCAGTGACAGCTCGGATACACAGTGAAGGAGATTGCAGCAGAGTCAGCTCGGATACACAATGACAGAGAGTACAGCAGCGTCAGATCGGATACAGAGTGAAGGAGAGTGTAGCAGCGTCAGCTCGGATACACAGTGAAGGAGAGTACAGCAGAGTCAGCTCGGATACACTGTGAAGGAGAGTACAGCAGATTAAGCTCGGATACACAGTGAAGGAGATTAAAGCAGAGTCAGCTCGGATACACAGTGAAGGACAGTGTAGCAGCGTCAGCTCGGATGCACAGTGAAGGAGAGTACAACAGAGTCAGATCGGATACACAGCGAAGGAGAGTACAGCAGGGTCAGCTCGGATAAACAGTGAGGGAGCGTAGAGCAGAGTCAGTTTGGATACACAGTGACGGAGCGTACAGCAGAGTGAGCTCGGATACACAGTGAAGGAGATTACAGCAGAGTCAGCTCGGATACACAGTGAAGGAGAGTACAGCAGAGTCAGCTCGGATACACAGTGAAGGAGAGTACAGTATTGACAGCTCGGATACACAATGAAGGAGAGTATGGCAGAGTCAGCTCGGATACACAGTGAAGGAGAGTACAGCAGAGTCAGCTCTGATACACAGTGAATGGGAGTACAGCAGATTCTGCTCAGATACAAATTGAGGGAGCTTAGATCAGAGTCCGCTCAGATACCAGTGAAGGAGTGTGCAGCAGAGTGAACTCGGATACAAAGTGAAGGGGAGTACAGCAGAATCAGCTCTGATACACAGTGAAGGAGATTACAGCAGAGTCAGCTCGGATACACTGTGAAGGAGAGTACAGCAGAGTCAGCTCGGATACACAGTGAAGGAGAGTAGAGCAGAGTCAGTTCGGATACACTGTGAAGGAGAGTACAGCAGAGTCAAGTCTGATGCACAGTTAATGAGAGTACAGTAGATTCAGCTCAGATACACAGTGAGGGAGCGTAGAGCAGAGTCAGCTCAGATAAACAGTGCAGGAGCGGACAGCAGAGTCAGCTCTGATACACAGTGAAGGAGAGTACAGCAGATTC
The DNA here is from genome assembly GCA_026770705.1 of Isurus oxyrinchus. Classification (NCBI taxonomy): domain Eukaryota; kingdom Metazoa; phylum Chordata; class Chondrichthyes; order Lamniformes; family Lamnidae; genus Isurus; species Isurus oxyrinchus. Next base: position 208,549 of record JANJGN010000834.1, read on the forward strand.
AGCTCGGAAACACACTGAGGGAGCGTACAGCAGAGTCAGCTCGGATACACAGTGAAGGAGAGTACAGCAGAGTGAGCTCGGATATACAGACAAGGAGAGTACAGCAACGTGAGCTCGGATACACAGTGAAGGAGAGTACAGCAGAGTCAGCTCGGATACACAGTGAAGGAGATTACAGCAGTGTGAGCTCAGATACACTGTGAAGGAAAGTGCAGCAGATTAAGCTCGGATACACAGTGAAAGAGATTAAAGCAGAGTCAGCTCGGATACACAGTGAAGGAGAGTACAGCAGTGTCAGCTCGGATACACAGTGAAGGAGAGTACAGCAGAGTCAGCTCAGATGCACGGTGAAGGAGATTACAGCAGAGTCAACTCGGATACACAGTGAAGGAGAGAATAGCAGCGTCAGCTCGGATACACATTGAGGGAGTGTACAGCAGAGTCAGCTCGGATAATAAGTGAAAGAGAGTACAGCAGAGTCTGCTTGGATACACGGTGAAGGAGAGTACAGCAGATTCAGCTCGGATGTTCAGTGAAGGAGAGTCCAGCAGGTTCAGCTCGGATTCAGCGTGAAGGAGATTACAGCAGATTCAGCTCAGAAACACAGTGAGGGAGCGTACAGCAGAGTCAGCTCGGATACACAGTGAAGGAGAGTACAGCAGAGTGAGCTCGGATATACAGACAAGGAGAGTACAGCAACGTGAGCTCGGATACACAGTGAAGGAGAGTACAGCAGAGTCAGCTCGGATATTCAGTGAAGGAGAGTCCAGCAGGTTCAGCTCGGATTCAGCGTGAAGGAGATTACAGCAGAGTCAGCTCAGATACACAGTGAGGGAACGTAAAGCAGAGTCAGCTCTGATACACAGTGAGGGAGCGTACAGCAGAGTCAGCTCGGATTCACAGTGAAGGAGAGTGCAGCAGCGCCAGCTCGGATGCACAGTGAGGGAACGTAAAGCAGAGTCAGCTCTGATACACAGTTAATGAGAGTACAGCAGATTCAGCTCGGATACACAGTGAAGGAGATTACAGCAGAGTCAGCTCAGATACACATTGAAGGAGAGTACAGCAGAGTCAGATCGGATACACAGTGAAGGAGCGTACAGCAGAGTCAGCTCAGATACGCAGTGAAGGAGAGTACATCAGAGTGAGTTCGGATACACAGTGAAGGAGATTACAGCAGAGTCAGCTCGGATACACAGTGATGGAGCATACAGCTGAGTCAGCTCGTATACACAGTGAAGGAGAGTACAGCAGTGACAGCTCGGATACACAGTGAAGGAGATTACAGCAGCGTCAGATCGGATACAGAGTGAAGGAGAGTACAGCAGAGTCAGCTCGGATACACAGTGAGGGAGCGTAGAGCAGAGTCAGCTCGGATACACAGTGAAGGAGAGTACTGCAGAGTCAGCTCAGATACACTGTGACAGAGAGTACAGCAGAGTCAGCTCGGATACACAATGACAGAGAGTACAGCAGCGTCAGATCGGATACAGAGTGAAGGAGAGTACAGCAGAGTCAGCTCGGATACACAGTGAGGGAGCGTAGAGCAGAGTCAGCTCTGATACACAGTGAAGGTGAGTACAGCAGAGTCAGCTCGGATACACTGTGAAGGAGAGTACAGCAGGGTCAGCTCGGATAAACAGTGAGGGAGCGTAGAGCAGAGTCAGTTCGGATACACAATGACGGAGCGTACAGCAGAGTGAGCTCGGATACACAGTGAAGGAGATTACAGCAGAGTCAGCTCGGATACACAGTGAATGAGAGTACAGCAGAGACAGCTCGGTTACCCTGTGAAGGAGCGTACAGCAGAGTCAGCTCTGATACTCAGTGAAGGAGCGTACAGTAGAGTCAGCTCGGATACACAGTGAAGGACAGTACAGCAGAGTCAGCTCGGATACACAGTGACAGAGAGTACAGCAGAGTCTGCTCGGTTACACAGTGAATGAGAGTACAGCAGAGTCAGCTCGCTTACCCTGTGAAGGAGCGTACAGCAAAGTCAGCTCTGATTCTCAGTGAAGGAGATTACAGCAGAGTCAGCGCGGATACACAGTGAGGGAGAGTACAGCAGTGACAGCTCGGATACACAGTGAGGGAGCGTACAGCAGAGTCAGCTCGTATACACAGTGAAGGAGAGTACAGCAGCGTCAGATCGGATACAGGGTGAAGGAGAGTGTAGCAGCGTCAGCTCGGATACACAGTGAAGGAGAGTACAGCAGAGTCAGCTCGGATACACTGTGAAGGAGAGTACAGCAGAATCAGTTCTGATACACAGTGAAGGAGATTACAGCAGAGTCAGCTCGGATACACTGTGAAGGAGAGTACAGCAGAGTCAGCTCGGATACAGAGTGAAGGAGAGTAGAGCAGAGTCAGTTCGTATACACTGTGAAGGAGAGTACAGCAGAGTCAAGTCTGATACTCAGTGAAGGAGAGTACAGCAGAGTCAGCTCGTATACACAGTGAAGGACAGTACAGCAGGTTAGCTCGGATAAACTGTGAAGGAGCGTACAGCAGAGTCAGCTCGGATACACAGTGAAGGAGATTAAAGCAGAGTCAGCTTGGATACACAGTGAAGCAGCGTACAGGAGAGTGAGTTCGGATACACAGTGAAGGAGATTACAGCAGAGTCAGCTCGGATACACAGTGAGGGAGAGTACAGCAGTGACAGCTCGGATACACAGTGAGGGAGCGTGCAGCAGAGTCAGCTCGTATACACAGTGAAGGAGAGTACAGCAGCGTCAGATCGGATACAGAGTGAAGGAGAGTGTAGCAGCGTCAGCTCGGATACACAGTGAAGGAGAGTACAGCAGAGTCAGCTCGGATACAAAGTGAAGGAGAGTACAGCAGAATCAGCTCTGATACACAGTGAAGGAGATTACAGCAGAGTCAGCTCGGATACACTGTGAAGGAGAGTACAGCAGAGTCAGCTCGGATACACAGTGAAGGAGAGTAGAGCAGAGTCAGTTCGGATACACTGTGAAGGAGAGTACAGCAGAGTCAAGTCTCATGCACAGTTAATGAGAGTACAGCAGATTCAGCTCAGATACACAGTGAGGGAGCGTAGAGCAGAGTCAGCTCAGATTAACAGTGCAGGAGCGGACAGCAGAGTCAGCTCTGATACACAGTGAAGGAGAGTACAGCAGATTCAGCTCGGAAACACAGTGAGGGAGCGTACAGCAGAGTCAGCTCGGATACACAGTGAAGGAGAGTACAGCAGAGTGAGCTCGGATATACAGACAAGGAGAGTACAGCAACGTGAGCTCGGATACACAGTGAAGGAGAGTACAGCAGAGTCAGCTCGGATACACAGTGAAGGAGATTACAGCAGTGTGAGCTCGGATACACTGTGAAGGAAAGTGCAGCAGATTAAGCTCGGATACACAGTGAAGTAGATTAAAGCAGAGTCAGCTCGGATACACAGTGAAGGAGAGTACAGCAGTGTCAGCTCGGATACACAGTGAAGGAGAGTACAGCAGAGTCAGCTCAGATGCACGGTGAAGGAGATTACAGCAGAGTCAACTCGGAAACACAGTGAAGGAGAGAATAGCAGCGTCAGCTCGGATACACATTGAGGGAGTGTACAGCAGAGTCAGCTCGGATAATAAGTGAAAGAGAGTACAGCAGAGTCTGCTTGGATACACGGTGAAGGAGAGTACAGCAGATTCAGCTCGGATGTTCAGTGAAGGAGAGTCCAGCAGGTTCAGCTCGGATTCAGCGTGAAGGAGATTACAGCAGATTCAGCTCGGAAACACAGTGAGGGAGCGTACAGCAGAGTCAGCTCAGATACACAGTGAAGGAGAGTACAGCAGAGTGAGCTCGGATATACAGACAAGGAGAGTACAGCAACGTGAGCTCGGATACACAGTGAAGGAGAGTACAGCAGAGTCAGCTCGGATATTCATTGAAGGAGAGTCCAGCAGGTTCAGCTCGGATTCAGCGTGAAGGAGATTACAGCAGAGTCAGCTCAGATACACAGTGAGGGAACGTAAAGCAGAGTCAGCTCTGATACACAGTGAGGGAGCGTACAGCAGAGTCAGCTCGGATTCACAGTGAAGGAGAGTACAGCAGCGCCAGCTCGGATGCACAGTGAGGGAACGTAAAGCAGAGTCAGCTCTGATACACAGTTAATGAGAGTACAGCAGATTCAGCTCGGATACACAGTGAAGGAGATTACAGCAGAGTCAGCTCAGATACACATTGAAGGAGAGTACAGCAGAGTCAGATCGGATACACAGTGAAGGAGCGTACAGCAGAGTCAGCTCAGATACGCAGTGAAGGAGAGTACATCAGAGTGAGTTCGGATACACAGTGAAGGAGATTACAGCAGAGTCAGCTCGGATACACAGTGATGGAGCATACAGCTGAGTCAGCTCGTATACACAGTGAAGGAGAGTACAGCAGTGACAGCTCGGATGCACAGTGAAGGAGATTACAGCAGAGTCAGCTCGGATACACAGTGAGGGAGAGTACAGCAGTGACAGCTCGGATACACAGTGAGGGAGCGTACAGCAGAGTCAGCTCGTATACACAGTGAAGGAGAGTACAGCAGCGTCAGATCGGATACAGAGTGAAGGAGAGTGTAGCAGCGTCATCTCGGATACACAGTGAAGGAGAGTACAGCAGAGTCAGCTCGGATACACTGTGAAGGAGAGTACAGCAGAGACAGCTCGGATACACAGTGAAGGAGAGTACAGCAGAGTCAGCTCGGATACACTGTGAAGGAGAGTACAGCAGAGACAGCTCGGATACACCGTGAAGGAGTGTACAGCAGGGTCAGCTCTGATAAGCAGTGAGGGAGCGTAGAGCAGAGTCAGTTCGGATACACAGTGACGGAGCGTACAGCAGAGTGAGCTCGGATACACAGTGAAGGAGATTACAGCAGAGTCAGCTCGGATACACAGTGAAGGAGAGTACAGCAGAGTCAGCTCGGATACACAGTGAAGGAGAGTACAGTATTGACAGCTCGGATACACAGTGAAGGAGAGTATTGCAGAGTCAGCTCGGATACACAGTGAAGGAGAGTACAGCAGATTCAGCTCAGATACAAATTGAGGGAGCTTAGAGCAGAGTCCGCTCAGATACCAGTGAAGGAGCGTGCAGCAGAGTGAACTCGGATACAAAGTGAAGGAGAGTACAGCAGAATCAGCTCTGATACACAGTGAAGGAGATTACAGCAGAGTCAGCTCGGATGCACTGTGAAGGAGAGTACAGCAGAGTCGGCTCGGATACACAGTGATGGAGAGTACAGCAGAGTCAGCTCGGATACACAGTGAAGGAGAGTACAGCAGAGTGAGCTCGGATATACAGACAAGGAGAGTACAGCAAAGTGAGCTCGGATACACAGTGAAGGAGAGTACAGCAGAGTCAGCTCGGATACACAGTGAAGGAGAGTACTGCAGAGTCAGCTCAGATACACAGTGACAGCGAGTACAGCAGAGTCAGTTCGGATACACAATGACAGAGAGTACAGCAGCGTCAGATCGGATACAGAGTGAAGGAGAGTACAGCAGAGTCAGCTCGGATACACAGTGAGGGAGCGTAGAGCAGAGTCAGCTCTGATACACAGTGAAGGTGAGTACAGCAGAGTCAGCTCGGATACACTGTGAAGGAGAGTACAGCAGGGTCAGCTCGGATAAACAGTGAGGGAGCGTAGAGCAGAGTCAGTTCGGATACACAGTGACGGAGCGTACAGCAGAGTGAGCTCGGATACACAGTGAAGGAGATTACAGCAGAGTCAGCTCGGATACACAGTGAATGAGAGTACAGCAGAGTCAGCTCGGTTACCCTGTGAAGGAGCGTACAGCAGAGTCAGCTCTGATACTCAGTGAAGGAGCGTACAGTAGAGTCAGCTCGGATACACAGTGAAGGAAAGTACAGCAGAGTCAGCTCGGATACACAGTGACAGAGAGTACAGCAGAGTCTGCTCGGTTACACAGTGAATGAGAGTACAGCAGAGTCAGCTCGGTTACCCTGTGAAGGAGCGTACAGCAAAGTCAGCTCTGATACTCAGTGAAGGAGCGTACAGTAGAGTCAGCTCGGATACACAGTGAAGGACAGTACAGCAGAGTCAGCTCGGATACACAGTGAGGGAGCGTACAGTAGAGTCAGCTCGGATACACAGTGAGGGAGCGTACAGTAGAGTCAGCTCGGATACAGAGTGAAGGACAGTACAGTAGAGTCAGCTCGGATACACAGCGAGGGAGAGTACAGCAGAGTCAGCTCGGAGAAACAGTGAAGGAGCGTACAGCAGAGTCAGCTCGGATACACAGTGAGGGAGCGTACAGCAGAGTCAGCTCGGATACACAGTGAGGGAGCGTACAGCAGAGTGAGCTCGGATACACAGTGAAGGAGAGTACAGCAGAGTCAGCTCGGATACACAGTGAAGGACAGTACAGCAGGTTAGCTCGGATAAACAGTGAAGGAGCGTACAGCAGAGTCAGCTCGGATACACAGTGAAGGAGATTAAAGCAGAGTCAGCTTGGATACACAATGAAGCAGCGTACAGGAGAGTGAGTTCGGATACACAGTGAAGGAGATTACAGCAGAGTCAGCTCGGATACACAGTGAGGGAGAGTACAGCAGTGACAGCTCGGATACACAGTGAGGGAGCGTACAGCAGAGTCAGCTCGTATACACAGTGAAGGAGAGTACAGCAGCGTCAGATCGGATACAGAGTGAAGGAGAGTACAGCAGGGTCAGCTCTGATAAGCAGTGAGGGAGCGTAGAGCAGAGTCAGTTCGGATACACAGTGACGGAGTGTACATCAGAGTAAGCTCGGATACACAGTGAAGGAGATTACAGCAGAGCCAGCTCGGATACACAGTGAAGGAGAGTACAGCAGAGACAGCTCGGATACACAGTGAAGGAGAGTACAGTATTGACAGCTCGGATACACAGTGAAGGAGAGTATTGCAGAGTCAGCTCGGATACACAGTGAAGGAGAGTACAGCAGAGTCAGCTCTGATACACAGTGAATGGGAGTACAGCAGATTCAGCTCAGATACAAATTGAGGGAGCTTAGAGGAGAGTCAGCTCTGATACACAGTGAAGGAGAGTACAGCAGAATCAGCTCTGATACACAGTGAAGGAGATTACAGCAGAGTCAGCTCGGATGCACTGTGAAGGAGAGTACAGCAGAGTCAGCTCGGATACACAGTGATGGAGAGTACAGCAGAGTCAGCTCGGATACACAGTGAAGGAGAGTACAGCAGAGTCAGCTCGGATACACAGTGAAGGAGAGTAGAGCAGAGTCAGTTCAGATACACTGTGAAGGAGAGTACAGCAGAGTCAAGTCTGATGCACAGTTAATGAGAGTACAGCAGATTCAGCTCAGATACACAGTGAGGGAGCGTAGAGCAGTGTCAGCTCAGATAAACAGTGCAGGAGCGGACAGCAGAGTCAGCTCTGATACACAGTGAAGGAGAGTACAGCAGATTCAGCTCGGAAACAGTGAGGGAGCGTACAGCAGAGTCAGCTCGGATAAACAGTGAAGGAGAGTACAGCAGAGTGAGCTCGGATATACAGACAAGGAGAGTACAGCAACGTGAGCTCGGATTCACAGTGAAGGAGAGTACAGCAGAGTCAGCTCGGATACACAGTGAAGGAGATTACAGTAGAGTCAGCTCGGATACAGAGTGAAGGACAGTACAGTAGAGTCAGCTCGGATATACAGCGAGGGAGCGTACAGCAGAGTCAGCTCGGAGAAACAGTGAAGGAGCGTACAGCAGAGTCAGCTCGGATACACAGTGAGGGAGCGTACAGCAGAGTCAGCTCGGATACACAGTGAGGGAGCATACAGCAGAGTGAGCTCGGATACACAGTGAAGGAGAGTACAGCAGAGTCAGCTCGGATACACAGTGAAGGACAGTACAGCAGGTTAGCTCGGATAAACAGTGAAGGAGCGTACAGCAGAGTCAGCTCGGATACACAGTGAAGGAGATTAAAGCAGAGTCAGCTTGGATACACAGTGAAGCAGCGTACAGGAGAGTGAGTTCGGATACACAGTGAAGGAGATTACAGCAGAGTCAGCTCGGATACACAGTGAGGGAGAGTACAGCAGCGACAGCTCGGATACACAGTGAGGGAGCGTACAGCAGAGTCAGCTCGTATACACAGTGAAGGAGAGTACAGCAGCGTCAGATCGGATACAGAGTGAAGGAGAGTGTAGCAGCGTCAGCTCGGATACACAGTGAAGGAGAGTACAGCAGAGTCAGCTCGGATACACTGTGAAGGAGAGTACAGCAGAATCAGCTCTGATACACAGTGAAGGAGATTACAGCAGAGTCAGCTCGGATACACTGTGAAGGAGAGTACAGCAGAGTCAGCTCGGATACACAGTGAAGGAGAGTAGAGCAGAGTCAGTTCGGATACACTGTGAAGGAGAGTACAGCAGAGTCAAGTCTGATGCACAGTTAATGAGAGTACAGCAGATTCAGCTCAGATACAAAGTGAGGGAGCGTAGAGCAGAGTCAGCTCAGATAAACAGTGCAGGAGCGGACAGCAGAGTCAGCTCTGATACACAGTGAAGGAGAGTACAGCAGATTCAGCTCGGAAACACAGTGAGGGAGCGTACAGCAGAGTCAGCTCGGATATACAGACAAGGAGAGTACAGCAACGTGAGCTCGGATACACAGTGAAGGAGAGTACAGCAGAGTCAGCTCGGATACACAGTGAAGGAGATTACAGCAGTGTGAGCTCGGATACACTGTGAAGGAAAGTGCAGCAGATTAAGCTCGGATACACAGTGAAGGAGATTAAAGCAGAGTCAGCTCGGATACACAGTGAAGGAGAGTACAGCAGTGTCAGCTCGGATACACAGTGAAGGAGAGTACAGCAGAGTCAGCTCAGATGCACGGTGAAGGAGATTACAGCAGAGTCAACTCGGATACACAGTGAAGGAGAGAATAGCAGCGTCAGCTCGGATACACATTGAGGGAGTGTACAGCAGAGTCAGCTCGGATAATAAGTGAAACAGAGTACAGCAGAGTCTGCTTGGATACACGGTGAAGGAGAGTACAGCAGATTCAGCTCGGAAACACAGTGAGGGAGCGTACAGCAGAGTCAGCTCGGATACACAGTGAAGGAGAGTACAGCAGAGTGAGCTCGGATATACAGACAAGGAGAGTACAGCAACGTGAGCTCAGATACACAGTGAATGTGAGTACAGCAGAGTCAGCTCGGATACACTGTGAAGGAGAGTACAGCAGGGTCAGCTCGGATAAACAGTGAGGGAGCGTAGAGCAGAGTCAGTTCGGATACACAGTGACGGAGCGTACAGCAGAGTGAGCTCGGATACACAGTGAAGGAGATTACAGCAGAGTCAGCTCGGATACACAGTGAATGAGAGTACAGCAGAGTCAGCTCGGTTACCCTGTGAAGGAGCGTACAGCAGAGTCAGCTCTGATACTCAGTGAAGGAGCGTACAGTAGAGTCAGCTCGGATACACAGTGAAGGACAGTACAGCAGAGTCAGCTCGGATACACAGTGACAGAGAGTACTGCAGAGTCTGCTCGGTTACACAGTGAATGAGAGTATAGCAGAGTCAGCTCGGTTACCCTGTGAAGGAGCGTACAGCAAAGTCAGCTCTGATACTCAGTGAAGGAGCGTACAGTAGAGTCAGCTCGGATACACAGTGAAGGACAGTACAGCAGAGTCAGCTCGGATACACAGTGAGGGAGCGTACAGTAGAGTCAGCTCGGATACACAGTGAGGGAGCGTACAGTAGAGTCAGCTCGGATACAGAGTGAAGGACAGTACAGTAGATTCAGCTCGGATACACAGCGAGGGAGCGTACAGCAGAGTCAGCTCGGAGAAACAGTGAAGGAGCGTACAGCAGAGTCAGCTCGGATACACAGTGAGGGAGCGTACAGCAGAGTCAGCTCGGATACACAGTGAGGGAGCGTACAGCAGAGTGAGCTCGGATACACAGTGAAGGAGAGTACAGCAGAGTCAGCTCGGATACACAGTGAAGGACAGTACAGCAGGTTAGCTCGGATAAACAGTGAAGGAGCGTACAGCAGAGTCAGCTCGGATACACAGTGAAGGAGATTAAAGCAGAGTCAGCTTGGATACACAGTGAAGCAGCGTACAGGAGAGTGAGTTCGGATACACAGTGAAGGAGATTACAGCAGAGTCAGCTCGGATACACAGTGAGGGAGAGTACAGCAGTGACAGCTCGGATACACAGTGAGGGAGCGTACAGCAGAGTCAGCTCGTATACACAGTGAAGGAGAGTACAGCAGCGTCAGATCGGATACAGAGTGAAGGAGAGTGTAGCAGCGTCAGCTCGGATACACAGTGAAGGAGAGTACAGCAGAGTCAGCTCGGATACACTGTGAAGGAGAGTACAGCAGAGTCAGCTCGGATACACTGTGAAGGAGAGTACAGCAGAGACAGCTCGGATACACAGTGAAGGAGAGTACAGCAGGGTCAGCTCTGATAAGCAGTGAGGGAGCGTAGAGCAGAGTCAGTTCGGATACACAGTGACGGAGCGTACAGCAGAGTGAGCTCGGATACACAGTGAAGGAGATTACAGCAGAGCCAGCTCGGATACACAGTGAAGGAGAGTACAGCAGAGTCAGCTCAGATACACAGTGAAGTAGAGTACAGTATTGACAGCTCGGATACACAGTGAAGGAGAGTATTGCAGAGTCAGCTCGGATACACAGTGAAGGAGAGTACAGCAGAGTCTGCTCTGATACACAGTGAATGGGAGTACAGCAGATTCAGCTCAGATACAAATTGAGGGAGCTTAGAGCAGAGTCCGCTCAGATACCAGTGAAGGAGCGTGCAGCAGAGTGAACTCGGATACAAAGTGAAGGAGAGTACAGCAGAATCAGCTCTGATACACAGTGAAGGAGATTACAGCAGAGTCAGCTCGGATGCACTGTGAAGGAGAGTACAGCAGAGTCAGCTCGGATACACAGTGATGGAGAGTACAGCAGAGTCAGCTCGGATACACAGTGAAGGAGAGTACAGCAGAGTCAGCTCGGATACACAGTGAACGAGATTAGAGCAGAGTCAGTTCGGATACACTGTGAAGGAGAGTACAGCAGAGTCAAGTCTGATGCACAGTTAATGAGAGTACAGCAGATTCAGCTCAGATACACAGTGAGGGCGCGTAGAGCAGAGTCAGCTCAGATAAACAGTGCAGGAGCGGACAGCAGAGTCAGCTCTGATACACAGTGAAGGAGAGTACAGCAGATTCAGCTCGGAAACAGTGAGGGAGCGTACAGCAGAGTCAGCTCGGATACACAGTGAAGGAGAGTACAGCAGAGTGAGCTCGGATATACAGACAAGGAGGGTACAGCAACGTGAGCTCGGATACACAGTGAAGGAGAGTACAGCAGAGTCAGCTCGGATACACAGTGAAGGAGATTACAGTAGAGTCAGCTCGGATACAGAGTGAAGGACAGTACAGTAGAGTCAGCTCGGATACACAGCGAGGGAGCGTACAGCAGAGTCAGCTCGGATACACAGTCAGGGAGCGTACAGCAGAGTGAGCTCGGATACACAGTGAAGGAGAGTACAGCAGAGTCAGCTCGGATACACAGTGAAGGACAGTACAGCAGGTTAGCTCGGATAAACAGTGAAGGAGCGTACAGCAGAGTCAGCTCGGATACACAGTGAAGGAGATTAAAGCAGAGTCAGCTTGGATACACAGTGAAGCAGCGTAGAGAAGAGTGAGTTCGGATACACAGTGAAGGAGATTACAGCAGAGTCAGCTCGGATACACAGTGAGGGAGAGTACAGCAGTGACAGCTCGGATACACAGTGAGGGAGCGTACAGCAGAGTCAGCTCGTATACACAGTGAAGGGGAGTACAGCAGCGTCAGATCGGATACAGAGTGAAGGAGAGTGTAGCAGCGTCATCTCGGATACACAGTGAAGGAGAGTACAGCAGAGTCAGCTCGGATACACTGTGAAGGAGAGTACAGCAGAGACAGCTCGGATACACAGTGAAGGAGAGTACAGCAGAGTCAGCTCGGATACACTGTGAAGGAGAGTACAGCAGAGACAGCTCGGATACACCGTGAAGGAGTGTACAGCAGGGTCAGCTCTGATAAGCAGTGAGGGAGCGTAGAGCAGAGTCAGTTCGGATACACAGTGACGGAGCGTACAGCAGAGTGAGCTCGGATACACAGTGAAGGAGATTACAGCAGAGTCAGCTCGGATACACAGTGAAGGAGAGTACAGCAGAGTCAGCTCGGATACACAGTGAAGGAGAGTACAGTATTGACAGCTCGGATACACAGTGAAGGAGAGTATTGCAGAGTCAGCTCGGATACACAGTGAAGGAGAGTACAGCAGATTCAGCTCAGATACAAATTGAGGGAGCTTAGAGCAGAGTCCGCTCAGATACCAGTGAAGGAGCGTGCAGCAGAGTGAACTCGGATACAAAGTGAAGGAGAGTACAGCAGAATCAGCTCTGATACACAGTGAAGGAGATTACAGCAGAGTCAGCTCGGATGCACTGTGAAGGAGAGTACAGCAGAGTCGGCTCGGATACACAGTGATGGAGAGTACAGCAGAGTCAGCTCGGATACACAGTGAAGGAGAGTACAGCAGAGTGAGCTCGGATATACAGACAAGGAGAGTACAGCAAAGTGAGCTCGGATACACAGTGAAGGAGAGTACAGCAGAGTCAGCTCGGATACACAGTGAAGGAGAGTACTGCAGAGTCAGCTCAGATACACAGTGACAGCGAGTACAGCAGAGTCAGTTCGGATACACAATGACAGAGAGTACAGCAGCGTCAGATCGGATACAGAGTGAAGGAGAGTACAGCAGAGTCAGCTCGGATACACAGTGAGGGAGCGTAGAGCAGAGTCAGCTCTGATACACAGTGAAGGTGAGTACAGCAGAGTCAGCTCGGATACACTGTGAAGGAGAGTACAGCAGGGTCAGCTCGGATAAACAGTGAGGGAGCGTAGAGCAGAGTCAGTTCGGATACACAGTGACGGAGCGTACAGCAGAGTGAGCTCGGATACACAGTGAAGGAGATTACAGCAGAGTCAGCTCGGATACACAGTGAATGAGAGTACAGCAGAGTCAGCTCGGTTACCCTGTGAAGGAGCGTACAGCAGAGTCAGCTCTGATACTCAGTGAAGGAGCGTACAGTAGAGTCAGCTCGGATACACAGTGAAGGAAAGTACAGCAGAGTCAGCTCGGATACACAGTGACAGAGAGTACAGCAGAGTCTGCTCGGTTACACAGTGAATGAGAGTACAGCAGAGTCAGCTCGGTTACCCTGTGAAGGAGCGTACAGCAAAGTCAGCTCTGATACTCAGTGAAGGAGCGTACAGTAGAGTCAGCTCGGATACACAGTGAAGGACAGTACAGCAGAGTCAGCTCGGATACACAGTGAGGGAGCGTACAGTAGAGTCAGCTCGGATACACAGTGAGGGAGCGTACAGTAGAGTCAGCTCGGATACAGAGTGAAGGACAGTACAGTAGAGTCAGCTCGGATACACAGCGAGGGAGAGTACAGCAGAGTCAGCTCGGAGAAACAGTGAAGGAGCGTACAGCAGAGTCAGCTCGGATACACAGTGAGGGAGCGTACAGCAGAGTCAGCTCGGATACACAGTGAGGGAGCGTACAGCAGAGTGAGCTCGGATACACAGTGAAGGAGAGTACAGCAGAGTCAGCTCGGATACACAGTGAAGGACAGTACAGCAGGTTAGCTCGGATAAACAGTGAAGGAGCGTACAGCAGAGTCAGCTCGGATACACAGTGAAGGAGATTAAAGCAGAGTCAGCTTGGATACACAATGAAGCAGCGTACAGGAGAGTGAGTTCGGATACACAGTGAAGGAGATTACAGCAGAGTCAGCTCGGATACACAGTGAGGGAGAGTACAGCAGTGACAGCTCGGATACACAGTGAGGGAGCGTACAGCAGAGTCAGCTCGTATACACAGTGAAGGAGAGTACAGCAGCGTCAGATCGGATACAGAGTGAAGGAGAGTACAGCAGGGTCAGCTCTGATAAGCAGTGAGGGAGCGTAGAGCAGAGTCAGTTCGGATACACAGTGACGGAGTGTACATCAGAGTAAGCTCGGATACACAGTGAAGGAGATTACAGCAGAGCCAGCTCGGATACACAGTGAAGGAGAGTACAGCAGAGACAGCTCGGATACACAGTGAAGGAGAGTACAGTATTGACAGCTCGGATACACAGTGAAGGAGAGTATTGCAGAGTCAGCTCGGATACACAGTGAAGGAGAGTACAGCAGAGTCAGCTCTGATACACAGTGAATGGGAGTACAGCAGATTCAGCTCAGATACAAATTGAGGGAGCTTAGAGCAGAGTCAGCTCTGATACACAGTGAAGGAGAGTACAGCAGAATCAGCTCTGATACACAGTGAAGGAGATTACAGCAGAGTCAGCTCGGATGCACTGTGAAGGAGAGTACAGCAGAGTCAGCTCGGATACACAGTGATGGAGAGTACAGCAGAGTCAGCTCGGATACACAGTGAAGGAGAGTACAGCAGAGTCAGCTCGGATACACAGTGAAGGAGAGTAGAGCAGAGTCAGTTCAGATACACTGTGAAGGAGAGTACAGCAGAGTCAAGTCTGATGCACAGTTAATGAGAGTACAGCAGATTCAGCTCAGATACACAGTGAGGGAGCGTAGAGCAGTGTCAGCTCAGATAAACAGTGCAGGAGCGGACAGCAGAGTCAGCTCTGATACACAGTGAAGGAGAGTACAGCAGATTCAGCTCGGAAACAGTGAGGGAGCGTACAGCAGAGTCAGCTCGGATAAACAGTGAAGGAGAGTACAGCAGAGTGAGCTCGGATATACAGACAAGGAGAGTACAGCAACGTGAGCTCGGATTCACAGTGAAGGAGAGTACAGCAGAGTCAGCTCGGATACACAGTGAAGGAGATTACAGTAGAGTCAGCTCGGATACAGAGTGAAGGACAGTACAGTAGAGTCAGCTCGGATATACAGCGAGGGAGCGTACAGCAGAGTCAGCTCGGAGAAACAGTGAAGGAGCGTACAGCAGAGTCAGCTCGGATACACAGTGAGGGAGCGTACAGCAGAGTCAGCTCGGATACACAGTGAGGGAGCATACAGCAGAGTGAGCTCGGATACACAGTGAAGGAGAGTACAGCAGAGTCAGCTCGGATACACAGTGAAGGACAGTACAGCAGGTTAGCTCGGATAAACAGTGAAGGAGCGTACAGCAGAGTCAGCTCGGATACACAGTGAAGGAGATTAAAGCAGAGTCAGCTTGGATACACAGTGAAGCAGCGTACAGGAGAGTGAGTTCGGATACACAGTGAAGGAGATTACAGCAGAGTCAGCTCGGATACACAGTGAGGGAGAGTACAGCAGCGACAGCTCGGATACACAGTGAGGGAGCGTACAGCAGAGTCAGCTCGTATACACAGTGAAGGAGAGTACAGCAGCGTCAGATCGGATACAGAGTGAAGGAGAGTGTAGCAGCGTCAGCTCGGATACACAGTGAAGGAGAGTACAGCAGAGTCAGCTCGGATACACTGTGAAGGAGAGTACAGCAGAATCAGCTCTGATACACAGTGAAGGAGATTACAGCAGAGTCAGCTCGGATACACTGTGAAGGAGAGTACAGCAGAGTCAGCTCGGATACACAGTGAAGGAGAGTAGAGCAGAGTCAGTTCGGATACACTGTGAAGGAGAGTACAGCAGAGTCAAGTCTGATGCACAGTTAATGAGAGTACAGCAGATTCAGCTCAGATACAAAGTGAGGGAGCGTAGAGCAGAGTCAGCTCAGATAAACAGTGCAGGAGCGGACAGCAGAGTCAGCTCTGATACACAGTGAAGGAGAGTACAGCAGATTCAGCTCGGAAACACAGTGAGGGAGCGTACAGCAGAGTCAGCTCGGATATACAGACAAGGAGAGTACAGCAACGTGAGCTCGGATACACAGTGAAGGAGAGTACAGCAGAGTCAGCTCGGATACACAGTGAAGGAGATTACAGCAGTGTGAGCTCGGATACACTGTGAAGGAAAGTGCAGCAGATTAAGCTCGGATACACAGTGAAGGAGATTAAAGCAGAGTCAGCTCGGATACACAGTGAAGGAGAGTACAGCAGTGTCAGCTCGGATACACAGTGAAGGAGAGTACAGCAGAGTCAGCTCAGATGCACGGTGAAGGAGATTACAGCAGAGTCAACTCGGATACACAGTGAAGGAGAGAATAGCAGCGTCAGCTCGGATACACATTGAGGGAGTGTACAGCAGAGTCAGCTCGGATAATAAGTGAAACAGAGTACAGCAGAGTCTGCTTGGATACACGGTGAAGGAGAGTACAGCAGATTCAGCTCGGAAACACAGTGAGGGAGCGTACAGCAGAGTCAGCTCGGATACACAGTGAAGGAGAGTACAGCAGAGTGAGCTCGGATATACAGACAAGGAGAGTACAGCAACGTGAGCTCAGATACACAGTGAATGTGAGTACAGCAGAGTCAGCTCGGATACACTGTGAAGGAGAGTACAGCAGGGTCAGCTCGGATAAACAGTGAGGGAGCGTAGAGCAGAGTCAGTTCGGATACACAGTGACGGAGCGTACAGCAGAGTGAGCTCGGATACACAGTGAAGGAGATTACAGCAGAGTCAGCTCGGATACACAGTGAATGAGAGTACAGCAGAGTCAGCTCGGTTACCCTGTGAAGGAGCGTACAGCAGAGTCAGCTCTGATACTCAGTGAAGGAGCGTACAGTAGAGTCAGCTCGGATACACAGTGAAGGACAGTACAGCAGAGTCAGCTCGGATACACAGTGACAGAGAGTACTGCAGAGTCTGCTCGGTTACACAGTGAATGAGAGTATAGCAGAGTCAGCTCGGTTACCCTGTGAAGGAGCGTACAGCAAAGTCAGCTCTGATACTCAGTGAAGGAGCGTACAGTAGAGTCAGCTCGGATACACAGTGAAGGACAGTACAGCAGAGTCAGCTCGGATACACAGTGAGGGAGCGTACAGTAGAGTCAGCTCGGATACACAGTGAGGGAGCGTACAGTAGAGTCAGCTCGGATACAGAGTGAAGGACAGTACAGTAGATTCAGCTCGGATACACAGCGAGGGAGCGTACAGCAGAGTCAGCTCGGAGAAACAGTGAAGGAGCGTACAGCAGAGTCAGCTCGGATACACAGTGAGGGAGCGTACAGCAGAGTCAGCTCGGATACACAGTGAGGGAGCGTACAGCAGAGTGAGCTCGGATACACAGTGAAGGAGAGTACAGCAGAGTCAGCTCGGATACACAGTGAAGGACAGTACAGCAGGTTAGCTCGGATAAACAGTGAAGGAGCGTACAGCAGAGTCAGCTCGGATACACAGTGAAGGAGATTAAAGCAGAGTCAGCTTGGATACACAGTGAAGCAGCGTACAGGAGAGTGAGTTCGGATACACAGTGAAGGAGATTACAGCAGAGTCAGCTCGGATACACAGTGAGGGAGAGTACAGCAGTGACAGCTCGGATACACAGTGAGGGAGCGTACAGCAGAGTCAGCTCGTATACACAGTGAAGGAGAGTACAGCAGCGTCAGATCGGATACAGAGTGAAGGAGAGTGTAGCAGCGTCAGCTCGGATACACAGTGAAGGAGAGTACAGCAGAGTCAGCTCGGATACACTGTGAAGGAGAGTACAGCAGAGTCAGCTCGGATACACTGTGAAGGAGAGTACAGCAGAGACAGCTCGGATACACAGTGAAGGAGAGTACAGCAGGGTCAGCTCTGATAAGCAGTGAGGGAGCGTAGAGCAGAGTCAGTTCGGATACACAGTGACGGAGCGTACAGCAGAGTGAGCTCGGATACACAGTGAAGGAGATTACAGCAGAGCCAGCTCGGATACACAGTGAAGGAGAGTACAGCAGAGTCAGCTCAGATACACAGTGAAGTAGAGTACAGTATTGACAGCTCGGATACACAGTGAAGGAGAGTATTGCAGAGTCAGCTCGGATACACAGTGAAGGAGAGTACAGCAGAGTCTGCTCTGATACACAGTGAATGGGAGTACAGCAGATTCAGCTCAGATACAAATTGAGGGAGCTTAGAGCAGAGTCCGCTCAGATACCAGTGAAGGAGCGTGCAGCAGAGTGAACTCGGATACAAAGTGAAGGAGAGTACAGCAGAATCAGCTCTGATACACAGTGAAGGAGATTACAGCAGAGTCAGCTCGGATGCACTGTGAAGGAGAGTACAGCAGAGTCAGCTCGGATACACAGTGATGGAGAGTACAGCAGAGTCAGCTCGGATACACAGTGAAGGAGAGTACAGCAGAGTCAGCTCGGATACACAGTGAACGAGATTAGAGCAGAGTCAGTTCGGATACACTGTGAAGGAGAGTACAGCAGAGTCAAGTCTGATGCACAGTTAATGAGAGTACAGCAGATTCAGCTCAGATACACAGTGAGGGCGCGTAGAGCAGAGTCAGCTCAGATAAACAGTGCAGGAGCGGACAGCAGAGTCAGCTCTGATACACAGTGAAGGAGAGTACAGCAGATTCAGCTCGGAAACAGTGAGGGAGCGTACAGCAGAGTCAGCTCGGATACACAGTGAAGGAGAGTACAGCAGAGTGAGCTCGGATATACAGACAAGGAGGGTACAGCAACGTGAGCTCGGATACACAGTGAAGGAGAGTACAGCAGAGTCAGCTCGGATACACAGTGAAGGAGATTACAGTAGAGTCAGCTCGGATACAGAGTGAAGGACAGTACAGTAGAGTCAGCTCGGATACACAGCGAGGGAGCGTACAGCAGAGTCAGCTCGGATACACAGTCAGGGAGCGTACAGCAGAGTGAGCTCGGATACACAGTGAAGGAGAGTACAGCAGAGTCAGCTCGGATACACAGTGAAGGACAGTACAGCAGGTTAGCTCGGATAAACAGTGAAGGAGCGTACAGCAGAGTCAGCTCGGATACACAGTGAAGGAGATTAAAGCAGAGTCAGCTTGGATACACAGTGAAGCAGCGTAGAGAAGAGTGAGTTCGGATACACAGTGAAGGAGATTACAGCAGAGTCAGCTCGGATACACAGTGAGGGAGAGTACAGCAGTGACAGCTCGGATACACAGTGAGGGAGCGTACAGCAGAGTCAGCTCGTATACACAGTGAAGGGGAGTACAGCAGCGTCAGATCAGATACAGAGTGAAGGAGAGTGTAGCAGCGTCATCTCGGATACACAGTGAAGGAGAGTACAGCAGAGTCAGCTCGGATACACTGTGAAGGAGAGTACAGCAGAGACAGCTCGGATACACAGTGAAGGAGAGTACAGCAGAGTCAGCTCGGATACACTGTGAAGGAGAGTACAGCAGAGACAGCTCGGATACACCGTGAAGGAGTGTACAGCAGGGTCAGCTCTGATAAGCAGTGAGGGAGCGTAGAGCAGAGTCAGTTCGGATACACAGTGACGGAGCGTACAGCAGAGTGAGCTCGGATACACAGTGAAGGAGATTACAGCAGAGTCAGCTCGGATACACAGTGAAGGAGAGTACAGCAGAGTCAGCTCGGATACACAGTGAAGGAGAGTACAGTATTGACAGCTCGGATACACAGTGAAGGAGAGTATTGCAGAGTCAGCTCGGATACACAGTGAAGGAGAGTACAGCAGATTCAGCTCAGATACAAATTGAGGGAGCTTAGAGCAGAGTCCGCTCAGATACCAGTGAAGGAGCGTGCAGCAGAGTGAACTCGGATACAAAGTGAAGGAGAGTACAGCAGAATCAGCTCTGATACACAGTGAAGGAGATTACAGCAGAGTCAGCTCGGATGCACTGTGAAGGAGAGTACAGCAGAGTCGGCTCGGATACACAGTGATGGAGAGTACAGCAGAGTCAGCTCGGATACACAGTGAAGGAGAGTACAGCAGAGTCAGCTCGGATACACAGTGAAGGAGAGTAGAGCAGAGTCAGTTCGGATACACTGTGAAGGAGAGTACAGCAGAGTCAAGTCTGATGCACAGTTAATGAGAGTACAGCAGATTCAGCTCAGATACACAGTGAGGGAGCGTAGAGCAGAGTCAGCTCAGATAAACAGTGCAGGAGCGGACAGCAGAGTCAGCTCTGATACACAGTGAAGGAGAGTACAGCAGATTCAGCTCGGAAACAGTGAGGGAGCGTACAGCAGAGTCAGCTCGGATACACAGTGAAGGAGAGTACAGCAGAGTGAGCTCGGATATACAGACAAGGAGAGTACAGCAACGTGAGCTCGGATACACAGTGAAGGAGAGTACAGCAGAGTCAGCTCGGATACACAGTGAAGGAGATTACAGTAGAGTCAGCTCGGATACAGAGTGAAGGACAGTACAGTAGAGTCAGCTCGGATACACAGCGAGGGAGCGTACAGCAGAGTCAGCTCGGAGAAACAGTGAAGGAGCGTACAGCAGAGTCAGCTCGGATACACAGTGAGGGAGCATACAGCAGAGTCAGCTCGGATACACAGTGAGGGAGCGTACAGCAGAGTGAGCTCGGATACACAGTGAAGGAGAGTACAGCAGAGTCAGCTCGGATACACAGTGAAGGACAGAACAGCAGGTTAGCTCGGATAAACAGTGAAGGAGCGTACAGCAGAGTCAGCTCGGATACACAGTGAAGGAGATTAAAGCAGAGTCAGCTTGGATACACAGTGAAGCAGCGTACAGAAGAGTGAGTTCGGATACACAGTGAAGGAGATTACAGCAGAGTCAGCTCGGATACACAGTGAGGGAGAGTACAGCAGTGACAGCTCGGATACACAGTGAGGGAGCGTACAGCAGAGTCAGCTCGTATACACAGTGAAGGAGAGTACAGCAGCGTCAGATCGGATACAGAGTGAAGGAGAGTGTAGCAGCGTCAGCTCGGATACACAGTGAAGGAGAGTACAGCAGAGTCAGCTCGGATACACTGTGAAGGAGAGTACAGCAGAATCAGCTCTGATACACAGTGAAGGAGATTACAGCAGAGTCAGCTCGGATACACTGTGAAGGAGAGTACAGCAGAGTCAGCTCGGATACACAGTGAAGGAGAGTAGAGCAGAGTCAGTTCGGATACACTGTGAAGGAGAGTACAGCAGAGTCATGTCTGATGCACAGTTAATGAGAGTACAGCAGATTCAGCTCAGATACACAGTGAGGGAGCGTAGAGCAGAGTCAGCTCAGATAAACAGTGCAGGAGCGGACAGCAGAGTCAGCTCTGATACACAGTGAAGGAGAGTACAGCAGATTCAGCTCGGAAACACAGTGAGGGAGCGTACAGCAGAGTCAGCTCGGATACACAGTGAAGGAGAGTACAGCAGAGTGAGCTCGGATATACAGACAAGGAGAGTACAGCCACGTGAGCTCGGATACACAGTGAAGGAGAGTACAGCAGAGTCAGCTCGGATACACAGTGAAGGAGATTACAGCAGTGTGAGCTCGGATACACTGTGAAGAAAAGTGCAGCAGATTAAGCTCGGATACACAGTGAAGGAGATTAAAGCAGAGTCAGCTCGGATACACAGTGAAGGAGAGTACAGCAGAGTCAACTCAGATGCACGGTGAAGGAGATTACAGCAGAGTCAACTCGGATACACAGTGAAGGAGAGAATAGCAGCGTCAGCTCGGATACACATTGAGGGAGTGTACAGCAGAGTCAGCTCGGATAATAAGTGAAAGAGAGTACAGCAGAGTCTGCTTGGATACACGGTGAAGGAGAGTACAGCAGATTCAGCTCGGATGTTCAGTGAAGGAGAGTCCAGCAGGTTCAGCTCGGATTCAGCGTGAAGGAGATTACAGCAGATTCAGCTCGGAAACACAGTGAGGGAGCGTACAGCAGAGTCAGCTCGGATACACAGTGAAGGAGAGTACAGCATAGTGAGCTCAGATATACAGACAAGGAGAGTACAGCAACGTGAGCTCGGATACACAGTGAAGGAGAGTACAGCAGAGTCAGCTCGGATATTCAGTGAAGGAGAGTCCAGCAGGTTCAGCTCGGATTCAGCGTGAAGGAGATTACAGCAGAGTCAGCTCAGATACACAGTGAGGGAACGTAAAGCAGAGTCAGCTCTGATACACAGTGAGGGAGCGTACAGCAGAGTCAGCTCGGATTCACAGTGAAGGAGAGTACAGCAGCGCCAGCTCGGATGCACAGTGAGGGAACGTAAAGCAGAGTCAGCTCTGATACACAGTTAATGAGAGTACAGCAGATTCAGCTCGGATACACAGTGAAGGAGATTACAGCAGAGTCAGCTCAGATACACATTGAAGGAGAGTACAGCAGAGTCAGATCGGATACACAGTGAAGGAGCGTACAGCAGAGTCAGCTCAGATACGCAGTGAAGGAGAGTACATCAGAGTGAGTTCGGATACACAGTGAAGGAGATTACAGCAGAGTCAGCTCGGATACACAGTGATGGAGCATACAGCTGAGTCAGCTCGTATACACAGTGAAGGAGAGTACAGCAGTGACAGCTCGGATACACAGTGAAGGAGATTACAGCAGCGTCAGATCGGATACAGAGTGAAGGAGAGTACAGCAGAGTCAGCTCGGATACACAGTGAGGGAGCGTAGAGCAGAGTCAGCTCGGATACACAGTGAAGGAGAGTACTGCAGAGTCAGCTCAGATACACAGTGACAGAGAGTACAGCAGAGTCAGCTCGGATACACAATGACAGAGAGTACAGCAGCGTCAGATCGGATACAGAGTGAAGGAGAGTACAGCAGAGTCAGCTCGGATACACAGTGAGGGAGCGTAGAGCAGAGTCAGCTCTGATACACAGTGAAGGTGAGTACAGCAGAGTCAGCTCGGATACACTGTGAAGGAGAGTACAGCAGGGTCAGCTCGGATAAACAGTGAGGGAGCGTAGAGCAGAGTCAGTTCGGATACACAGTGACGGAGCGTACAGCAGAGTGAGCTCGGATACACAGTGAAGGAGATTACAGCAGAGTCAGCTCGGATACACAGTGAATGAGAGTACAGCAGAGTCAGCTCGGTTACCCTGTGAAGGAGCGTACAGCAGAGTCAGCTCTGATACTCAGTGAAGGAGCGTACAGTAGAGTCAGCTCGGATACACAGTGAAGGACAGTACAGCAGAGTCAGCTCGGATACACAGTGAGGGAGCGTACAGTAGAGTCAGCTCGGATACACAGTGAGGGAGCGTACAGCAGAGTGAGCTCGGATACACAGTGAAGGAAATTACAGCAGCGTCAGATCGGATACAGAGTGAAGGAGAGTGTTGCAGCGTTAGCTCGGATACACAGTGAAGGAGAGTACAGCAGAGTCAGCTCGGATACACTGTGAAGGAGAGTACAGCAGAATCAGCTCTGATACACAGTGAAGGAGATTACAGCAGAGTCAGCTCGGATACAAAGTGAAGGAGAGTACAGCAGAGTCAGCTCGGATACACAGTGAAGGAGAGTAGAGCAGAGTCAGTTCGGATACACTGTGAAGGAGAGTACAGCAGAGTCAAGTCTGATGCACAGTTAATGAGAGTACAGCAGATTCAGCTCAGATACACAGTGAGGGAGCGTAGAGCAGAGTCAGCTCAGATAAACAGTGCAGGAGCGGACAGCAGAGTCAGCTCTGATACACAGTGAAGGAGATTACAGCAGATTCAGCTCGGAAACACAGTGAGGGAGCGTACAGCAGAGTCAGCTCGGATACACAGTGGGGGAGCGTACAGCAGAGTGAGCTCGGATACACAGTGAAGGAGAGTAAAGCAGCGTCAGATCGGATACAGAGTGAAGGAGAGTGTAGCAGCGTCAGCTCGGATACACAGTGAAGGAGAGTACAGCAGAGTCAGCTCGGATACACTGTGAAGGAGAGTACAGCAGAATCAGCTCTGATACACAGTGAAGGAGATTACAGCAGAGTGAGCTCGGATACACTGTGAAGGAGAGTACAGCAGAGTCAGCTCGGATACACAGTGAAGGAGAGTAGAGCAGAGTCAGTTCGGATACACTGTGAAGGAGAGTACAGCAGAGTCAAGTCTGATGCACAGTTAATGAGAGTACAGCAGATTCAGCTCAGATACACAGTGAGGGAGCGTAGAGCAGAGTCAGCTCAGATAAACAGTGCAGGAGCGGACAGCAGAGTCAGCTCTGATACACAGTGAAGGAGAGTACAGCAGATTCAGCTCGGAAACACAGTGAGGGAGCGTACAGCAGAGTCAGCTCGGATACACAGTGAAGGAGAGTACAGCAGAGTGAGCTCGGATATACAGACAAGGAGAGTACAGCAACGTGAGCTCGGATACACAGTGAAGGAGAGTACAGCAGAGTCAGCTCGGATACACTGTGAAGGAGAGTACAGCAGAGTCAAGTCTGATGCACAGTTAATGAGAGTACAGCAGATTCAGCTCAGATACACTTTGAGGGAGTGTACAGCAGAGTCAGCTCGGATAATAAGTGAAAGAGAGTACAGCAGAGTCTGCTTGGATACACGGTGAAGGAGAGTACAGCAGATTCAGCTCGGATGTTCAGTGAAGGAGAGTCCAGCAGGTTCAGCTCGGATTCAGCGTGAAGGAGATTACAGCAGATTCAGCTCGGAAACACAGTGAGGGAGCGTACAGCAGAGTCAGCTCGGATACACAGTGAAGGAGAGTACAGCATAGTGAGCTCGGATATACAGACAAGGAGAGTACAGCAACGTGAGCTCGGATACACAGTGAAGGAGAGTACAGCAGAGTCAGCTCGGATATTCAGTGAAGGAGAGTCCAGCAGGTTCAGCTCGGATTCAGCGTGAAGGAGATTACAGCAGAGTCAGCTCAGATACACAGTGAGGGAACGTAAAGCAGAGTCAGCTCTCATACACAGTGAGGGAGCGTACAGCAGAGTCAGCTCGGATTCACAGTGAAGGAGAGTACAGCAGCGCCAGCTCGGATGCACAGTGAGGGAACGTAAAGCAGAGTCAGCTCTGATACACAGTTAATGAGAGTACAGCAGATTCAGCTCGGATACACAGTGAAGGAGATTACAGCAGAGTCAGCTCAGATACACATTGAAGTAGAGTACAGCAGAGTCAGATCGGATACACAGTGAAGGAGCGTACAGCAGAGTCAACTCAGATACGCAGTGAAGGAGAGTACATCAGAGTGAGTTCGGATACACAGTGAAGGAGATTACAGCAGAGTCAGCTCGGATACACAGTGATGGAGCATACAGCTGAGTCAGCTCGTATACACAGTGAAGGAGAGTACAGCAGTGACAGCTCGGATACACAGTGAAGGAGATTACAGCAGCGTCAGATCGGATACAGAGTGAAGGAGAGTACAGCAGAGTCAGCTCGGATACACAGTGAGGGAGCGTAGAGCAGAGTCAGCTCGGATACACAGTGAAGGAGAGTACTGCAGAGTCAGCTCAGATACACAGTGACAGAGAGTACAGCAGAGTCAGCTCGGATACACAATGACAGAGAGTACAGCAGAGTCAGATCGGATACAGAGTGAAGGAGAGTACAGCAGAGTCAGCTCGGATACACAGTGAGGGAGCGTAGAGCAGAGTCAGCTCTGATACACAGTGAAGGTGAGTACAGCAGAGTCAGCTCGGATACACTGTGAAGGAAAGTACAGCAGGGTCAGCTCGGATAAACAGTGAGGGAGCGTAGAGCAGAGTCAGTTCGGATACACAGTGACGGAGCGTACAGCAGAGTGAGCTCGGATACACAGTGAAGGAGATTACAGCAGAGTCAGCTCGGATACACAGTGAATGAGAGTACAGCAGAGTCAGCTCGGTTACCCTATGAAGGAGCGTACAGCAGAGTCAGCTCTGATACTCAGTGAAGGAGCGTACAGTAGAGTCAGCTCGGATACACAGTGAAGGACAGTACAGCAGAGTCAGCTCGGATACACAGTGACAGAGAGTACAGCAGAGTCTGCTCGGTTACACAGTGAATGAGAGTACAGCAGAGTCAGCTCGGTTACCCTGTGAAGGAGCGTACAGCAAAGTCAGCTCTGATACTCAGTGAAGGAGCGTACAGTAGAGTCAGCTCGGATACACAGTGAAGGACAGTACAGCAGAGTCAGCTCAGATACACAGTGAGGGAGCGTACAGTAGAGTCAGCTCGGATACACAGTGAGGGAGCGTACAGTAGAGTCAGCTCGGATACAGAGTGAAGGACAGTACAGTAGATTCAGCTCGGATACACAGCGAGGGAGCGTACAGCAGAGTCAGCTCGGAGAAACAGTGAAGGAGCGTACAGCAGAGTCAGCTCGGATACACAGTGAGGGAGCGTACAGCAGAGTCAGCTCGGATACACAGTGAGGGAGCGTACAGCAGAGTGAGCTCGGATACACAGTGAAGGAGAGTACAGCAGAGTCAGCTCGCATACACAGTGAAGGACACTACAGCAGGTTAGCTCGGATAAACAGTGAAGGAGCGTACAGCAGAGTCAGCTCGGATACACAGTGAGGGAGCGTACAGCAGAGTGAGCTCGGATACACAGTGAAGGAGAGTACAGCAGAGTCAGCTCGGATACACAGTGAAGGAGATTAAAGCAGAGTCAGCTTGGATATACAGTGAAGCAGCGTACAGGAGAGTGAGTTCGGATGCACAGTGAAGGAGATTACAGCAGAGTCAGCTCGGATACACAGTGAGGGAGAGTACAGCAGTGACAGCTCGGATACACAGTGAGGGAGCGTACAGCAGAGTCAGCTCGTATACACAGTGAAGGAGAGTACAGCAGCATCAGATCGGATACAGAGTGAAGGAGAGTGTAGCAGCGTCAGCTCGGATACACAGTGAAGGAGAGTACAGCAGAGTCAGCTCGGATACGCTGTGAAGGAGAGTAGAGCAGAGTCAGTTCGGATACACTGTGAAGGAGCGTACAGCAGAGTCAGCTCGGATACACAGTGAAGGAGATTAAAGCAGAGTCAGCTTGGATACACAGTGAAGCAGCGTACAGGAGAGTGAGTTCGGATACACAGTGAAGGAGATTACAGCAGAGTCAGCTCGGATACACAGTGAGGGAGAGTACAGCAGTGACAGCTCGGATACACAGTGAGGGAGCGTACAGCAGAGTCAGCTCGTATACACAGTGAAGGAGAGTACAGCAGAATCAGCTCTGATACACAGTGAAGGAGATTACAGCAGAGTCAGCTCGGATACACTGTGAAGGAGAGTACAGCAGAGTCAGCTCGGATACACAGTGAAGGAGAGTAGAGCAGAGTCAGTTCGGATACACTGTGAAGGAGAGTACAGCAGAGTCAAGTCTGATGCACAGTTAATGAGAGTACAGCAGATTCAGCTCAGATACACAGTGAGGGAGCGTAGAGCAGAGTCAGCTCAGATAAACAGTGCAGGAGCGGACAGCAGAGTCAGCTCTGATACACAGTGAAGGAGAGTACAGCAGATTCAGCTCGGAAACACAGTGAGGGAGCGTACAGCAGAGTCAGCTCGGATACACAGTGAAGGAGAGTACAGCAGAGTGAGCTCGGATATACAGACAAGGAGAGTACAGCAACGTGAGCTCGGATACACAGTGAAGGAGAGTACAGCAGAGTCAGCTCGGATACACAGTGAAGGAGATTACAGCAGCGTGAGCTCGGATACACTGTGAAGGAAAGTGCAGCAGATTAAGCTCGGATACACAGTGAAGGAGATTAAAGCAGAGTCAGCTCGGATACACAGTGAAGGAGAGTACAGCAGTGTCAGCTCGGATACACAGTGAAGGAGAGTACAGCAGAGTCAGCTCAGATGCACGGTGAAGGAGATTACAGCAGAGTCAACTCGGATACACTGTGAAGGAGAGTACAGCAGGGTCAGCTCTGATAAGCAGTGAGGGAGCGTAGAGCAGAGTCAGTTCGGATACACAGTGACGGAGCGTACAGCAGAGTGAGCTCGGATACACAGTGAAGGAGATTACAGCAGAGCCAGCTCTGATACACAGTGAAGGAGAGTACAGCAGAGTCAGCTCGGATACACAGTGAAGGAGAGTACAGTATTGACAGCTCGGATACACAGTGAAGGAGAGTACTGCAGAGTCAGCTCGGATACACAGTGAAGGAGAGTACAGCAGAGTCAGCTCTGATACACAGTGAATGGGAGTACAGCAGATTCAGCTCAGATACAAATTGAGGGAGCTTAGAGCAGAGTCCGCTCAGATACCAGTGAAGGAGCGTGCAGCAGAGTGAACTCGGATACAAAGTGAAGGAGAGTACAGCAGAATCAGCTCTGATACACAGTGAAGGAGATTACAGCAGAGTCAGCTCGGATGCACTGTGAAGGAGAGTACAGCAGAGTCAGCTCGGATACACAGTGATGGAGAGTACAGCAGAGTCAGCTCGGATACACAGTGAAGGAGAGTACAGCAGAGTCAGCTCGGATACACAGTGAAGGAGAGTAGAGCAGAGTCAGTTCGGATACACTGTGAAGGAGAGTACAGCAGAGTCAAGTCTGATGCACAGTTAACGAGAGTACAGCAGATTCAGCTCAGATACACAGTGAGGGAGCGTAGAGCAGAGTCAGCTCAGATAAGCAGTGCAGGAGCGGACAGCAGAGTCAGCTCTGATACACAGTGAAGGAGATTACAGCAGATTCAGCTCGGAAACACAGTGAGGGAGCGTACAGCAGAGTCAGCTCGGATACACAGTGAAGGAGAGTACAGCAGAGTGAGCTCGGATATACAGACAAGGAGAGTACAGCAACGTGAGCTCGGATACACAGTGAAGGAGAGTACAGCAGAGTCAGCTCGGATACACATTGAAGGAGAATACAGCAGTGTGAGCTCGGATACACTGTGAAGGAAAGTGCAGCAGATTAAGCTCGGATACACAGTGAAGGAGATTAAAGCAGAGTCAACTCGGATACACAGTGAAGGAGAGTATAGCAGTGTCAGCTCGGATACACAGTGAAGGAGAGTACAGCAGAGTCAGCTCAGATGCACGGTGAAGGAGATTACAGCAGAGTCAACTCGGATACACAGTGAAGGAGAGAATAGCAGCGTCAGCTCGGATACACATTGAGGGAGTGTATAGCAGAGTCAGCTCAGATAATAAGTGAAAGAGAGTACAGCAGAGTCTGCTTGGATACACGGTGAAGGAGAGTACAGCAGATTCAGCTCGGATGTTCAGTGAAGGAGAGTCCAGCAGGTTCAGCTCGGATTCAGCGTGAAGGAGATTACAGCAGATTCAGCTCGGAAACACAGTGAGGGAGCGTACAGCAGAGTCAGCTCGGATACACAGTGAAGGAGAGTACAGCAGAGTGAGCTCGGATATACAGACAAGGAGAGTACAGCAACGTGAGCTCGGATTCACAGTGAAGGAGAGTACAGCAGAGTCAGCTCGGATATTCAGTGAAGGAGAGTCCAGCAGGTTCAGCTCGGATTCAGCGTGAAGGAGATTACAGCAGAGTGAGCTCGGATACACCGTGAGGGAACGTAAAGCAGAGTCAGCTCTGATACACTGTGAGGGAGAGTACAGCAGAGTCAGCTCGGATATACAGTGAAGCAGATTACAGCAGAGTCAGCTCAGATACACAGTGAGGGAACGTAAAGCAGAGTCAGCTCTGATACACAGTGAGGGAGCGTACAGCAGAGTCAGCTCGGATTCACAGTGAAGGAGAGTACAGCAGCGCCAGCTCGGATGCACAGTGAGGGAACGTAAAGCAGAGTCAGCTCTGATAAGCAGTTAATGAGAGTACAGCAGATTCAGCTCGGATACACAGTGAAGGAGATTACAGCAGAGTCAGCTCAGATACACATTGAAGGAGAGTACAGCAGAGTCAGATCGGATACACAGTGAAGGAGCGTACAGCAGAGTCAGCTCAGATACGCATTGAAGGAGAGTACATCAGAGTGAGTTCGGATACACAGTGAAGGAGATTACAGCAGAGTCAGCTCGGATACACAGTGATGGAGCATACAGCTGAGTCAGCTCGTATACACAGTGAAGGAGTGTACAGCAGTGACAGCTCGGATACACAGTGAAGGAGATTACAGCAGCGTCAGATCGGATACAGAGTGAAGGAGAGTACAGCAGAGTCAGCTCGGATACACAGTGAGGGAGCGTAGAGCAGAGTCAGCTCGGATACACAGTGAAGGAGAGTACTGCAGAGTCAGCTCAGATACACAGTGACAGAGAGTACAGCAGAGTCAGCTCGGATACACAATGACAGAGAGTACAGCAGCGTCAGATCAGATACAGAGTGAAGGAGAGTACAGCAGAGTCAGCTCGGATACACAGTGAGGGAGCGTAGAGCAGAGTCAGCTCTGATACACAGTGAAGGTGAGTACAGCAGAGTCAGCTCGGATACACTGTGAAGGAGAGTACAGCAGGGTCAGCTCGGATAAACAGTGAGGGAGCGTAGAGCAGAGTCAGTTTGGATACACAATGACGGAGCGTACAGCAGAGTGAGCTCGGATACACAGTGAAGGAGATTACAGCAGAGTCAGCTCGGATACACAGTGAATGAGAGTACAGCAGAGTCAGCTCGGTTAACCTGTGAAGGAGCGTACAGCAGAGTCAGCTCTGATACTCAGTGAAGGAGCGTACAGTAGAGTCAGCTCGGATACACAGTGAAGGACAGTACAGCAGAGTCAGCTCGGATACACAGTGACAGACAGTACAGCAGAGTCTGCTCGGTTACACAGTGAATGAGAGTACAGCAGAGTCAGCTCGGTTACCCTGTGAAGGAGCGTACAGCAAAGTCAGCTCTGATACTCAGTGAAGGAGCGTACAGTAGAGTCAGCTCGGATACACAGTGAAGGACAGTACAGCAGAGTCAGCTCGGATACACAGTGAGGGAGCGTACAGTAGAGTCAGCTCGGATACACAGTGAGGGAGCGTACAGTAGAGTCAGCTCGGATACAGAGTGAAGGACAGTACAGTAGAGTCAGCTCGGATACACAGCGAGGGAGCGTACAGCAGAGTCAGCTCGGAGAAACAGTGATGGAGCGTACAGCAGAGTCAGCTCGGATACACAGTGAGGGAGCGTACAGCAGAGTCAGCTCGGATACACAGTGAGGGAGCGTACAGCAGAGTGAGCTTGGATACACAGTGAAGGAGAGTACAGCAGAGTCAGCTCGGATACACAGTGAAGGACAGTACAGCAGGTTAGCTCGGATAAACAGTGAAGGAGCGTACAGCAGAGTCAGCTCAGATACACAGTGAAGGAGATTAAAGCAGAGTCAGCTTGGATACACAGTGAAGCAGCGTACAGGAGAGTGAGTTCGGATACACAGTGAAGGAGATTACAGCAGAGTCAGCTCGGATACACAGTGAGGGAGACTACAGCAGTGACAGCTCGGATACACAGTGAGGGAGCGTACAGCAGAGTCAGCTCGTATACACAGTGAAGGAGAGTACAGCAGCGTCAGATCGGATACAGAGTGAAGGAGAGTGTAGCAGCGTCAGCTCGGATACACAGTGAAGGAGAGTACAGCAGAGTCAGCTCGGATACACTGTGAAGGAGAGTACAGCAGAGACAGCTCGGATACACAGTGAAGGAGAGTACAGCAGAGTCAGCTCGGATACACTGTGAAGGAGAGTACAGCAGATTAAGCTCGGATACACTGTGAAGGAGAGTACAGCAGGGTCAGCTCTGATAAGCAGTGAGGGAGCGTAGAGCAGAGTCAGTTCGGATACACAGTGACGGAGCGTACAGCAGAGTGAGCTCGGATACACAGTGAAGGAGATTACAGCAGAGCCAGCTCTGATACACAGTGAAGGAGAGTACAGCAGAGTCAGCTCGGATACACAGTGAAGGAGAGTACAGTATTGACAGCTCGGATACACAGTGAAGGAGAGTACTGCAGAGTCAGCTCGGATACACAGTGAAGGAGAGTACAGCAGAGTCAGCTCTGATACACAGTGAATGGGAGTACAGCAGATTCAGCTCAGATACAAATTGAGGGAGCTTAGAGCAGAGTCCGCTCAGATACCAGTGAAGGAGCGTGCAGCAGAGTGAACTCGGATACAAAGTGAAGGAGAGTACAGCAGAATCAGCTCTGATACACAGTGAAGGAGATTACAGCAGAGTCAGCTCGGATGCACTGTGAAGGAGAGTACAGCAGAGTCAGCTCGGATACACAGTGATGGAGAGTATAGCAGAGTCAGCTCGGATACACAGTGAAGGAGAGTACAGCAGAGTCAGCTCGGATACACAGTGAAGGAGAGTAGAGCAGAGTCAGTTCGGATACACTGTGAAGGAGAGTACAGCAGAGTCAAGTCTGATGCACAGTTAACGAGAGTACAGCAGATTCAGCTCAGATACACAGTGAGGGAGCGTAGAGCAGAGTCAGCTCAGATAAGCAGTGCAGGAGCGGACAGCAGAGTCAGCTCTGATACACAGTGAAGGAGATTACAGCAGATTCAGCTCGGAAACACAGTGAGGGAGCGTACAGCAGAGTCAGCTCGGATACACAGTGAAGGAGAGTACAGCAGAGTGAGCTCGGATATACAGACAAGGAGAGTACAGCAACGTGAGCTCGGATACACAGTGAAGGAGAGTACAGCAGAGTCAGCTCGGATACACATTGAAGGAGAATACAGCAGTGTGAGCTCGGATACACTGTGAAGGAAAGTGCAGCAGATTAAGCTCGGATACACAGTGAAGGAGATTAAAGCAGAGTCAACTCGGATACACAGTGAAGGAGAGTATAGCAGTGTCAGCTCGGATACACAGTGAAGGAGAGTACAGCAGAGTCAGCTCAGATGCACGGTGAAGGAGATTACAGCAGAGTCAACTCGGATACACAGTGAAGGAGAGAATAGCAGCGTCAGCTCGGATACACATTGAGGGAGTGTACAGCAGAGTCAGCTCGGATAATAAGTGAAAGAGAGTACAGCAGAGTCTGCTTGGATACACGGTGAAGGAGAGTACAGCAGATTCAGCTCGGATGTTCAGTGAAGGAGAGTCCAGCAGGTTCAGCTCGGATTCAGCGTGAAGGAGATTACAGCAGATTCAGCTCGGAAACACAGTGAGGGAGCGTACAGCAGAGTCAGCTCGGATACACAGTGAAGGAGAGTACAGCAGAGTGAGCTCGGATATACAGACAAGGAGAGTACAGCAACGTGAGCTCGGATTCACAGTGAAGGAGAGTACAGCAGAGTCAGCTCGGATATTCAGTGAAGGAGAGTCCAGCAGGTTCAGCTCAGATTCAGCGTGAAGGAGATTACAGCAGAGTCAGCTCGGATACACCGTGAGGGAACGTAAAGCAGAGTCAGCTCTGATACACTGTGAGGGAGAGTACAGCAGAGTCAGCTCGGATATACAGTGAAGCAGATTACAGCAGAGTCAGCTCAGATACACAGTGAGGGAACGTAAAGCAGAGTCAGCTCTGATACACAGTGAGGGAGCGTACAGCAGAGTCAGCTCGGATTCACAGTGAAGGAGAGTACAGCAGCGCCAGCTCGGATGCACAGTGAGGGAACGTAAAGCAGAGTCAGCTCTGATAAGCAGTTAATGAGAGTACAGCAGATTCAGCTCGGATACACAGTGAAGGAGATTACAGCAGAGTCAGCTCAGATACACATTGAAGGAGAGTACAGCAGAGTCAGATCGGATACACAGTGAAGGAGCGTACAGCAGAGTCAGCTCAGATACGCATTGAAGGAGAGTACATCAGAGTGAGTTCGGATACACAGTGAAGGAGATTACAGCAGAGTCAGCTCGGATACACAGTGATGGAGCATACAGCTGAGTCAGCTCGTATACACAGTGAAGGAGTGTACAGCAGTGACAGCTCGGATACACAGTGAAGGAGATTACAGCAGCGTCAGATCGGATACAGAGTGAAGGAGAGTACAGCAGAGTCAGCTCGGATACACAGTGAGGGAGCGTAGAGCAGAGTCAGCTCGGATACACAGTGAAGGAGAGTACTGCAGAGTCAGCTCAGATACACAGTGACAGAGAGTACAGCAGAGTCAGCTCGGATACACAATGACAGAGAGTACAGCAGCGTCAGATCAGATACAGAGTGAAGGAGAGTACAGCAGAGTCAGCTCGGATACACAGTGAGGGAGCGTAGAGCAGAGTCAGCTCTGATACACAGTGAAGGTGAGTACAGCAGAGTCAGCTCGGATACACTGTGAAGGAGAGTACAGCAGGGTCAGCTCGGATAAACAGTGAGGGAGCGTAGAGCAGAGTCAGTTTGGATACACAGTGACGGAGCGTACAGCAGAGTGAGCTCGGATACACAGTGAAGGAGATTACAGCAGAGTCAGCTCGGATACACAGTGAATGAGAGTACAGCAGAGTCAGCTCGGTTAACCTGTGAAGGAGCGTACAGCAGAGTCAGCTCTGATACTCAGTGAAGGAGCGTACAGTAGAGTCAGCTCGGATACACAGTGAAGGACAGTACAGCAGAGTCAGCTCGGATACACAGTGACAGAGAGTACAGCAGAGTCTGCTCGGTTACACAGTGAATGAGAGTACAGCAGAGTCAGCTCGGTTACCCTGTGAAGGAGCGTACAGCAAAGTCAGCTCTGATACTCAGTGAAGGAGCGTACAGTAGAGTCAGCTCGGATACACAGTGAAGGACAGTACAGCAGAGTCAGCTCGGATACACAGTGAGGGAGCGTACAGTAGAGTCAGCTGGGATACACAGTGAGGGAGCGTACAGTAGAGTCAGCTCGGATACAGAGTGAAGGACAGTACAGTAGAGTCAGCTCGGATACACAGCGAGTGAGCGTACAGCAGAGTCAGCTCGGATAAACAGTGAAGGAGCGTACAGCAGAGTCAGCTCGGATACACAGTGAGGGAGCGTACAGCAGAGTCAGCTCGGATACACAGTGAGGGAGCGTACAGCAGAGTGAGCTCGGATACACAGTGAAGGAGAGTACAGCAGAGTCAGCTCGGATACACAGTGAAGGACAGTACAGCAGGTTAGCTCGCATAAACAGTGAAGGAGCGTACAGCAGAGTCAGCTCGGATACACAGTGAAGGAGATTAAAGCAGAGTCAGCTTGGATACACAGTGAAGCAGCGTACAGGAAAGTGAGTTCGGATACACAGTGAAGGAGATTACAGCAGAGTCAGCTCGGATACACAGTGAGGGAGAGTACAGCAGTGACAGCTCGGATACACAGTGAGGGAGCGTACAGCAGAGTCAGCTCGTATACACAGTGAAGGAGAGTACAGCAGCGTCAGATCGGATACAGAGTGAAGGAGATTGCAGCAGAGTCAGCTCGGATACACAATGACAGAGAGTACAGCAGCGTCAGATCGGATACAGAGTGAAGGAGAGTACAGCAGTGTCAGCTCGGATACACAGTGAAGGAGAGTACAGCAGAGTCAGCTCAGATGCACGGTGAAGGAGATTACAGCAGAGTCAACTCGGATACACAGTGAAGGAGAGAATAGCAGCGTCAGCTCGGATACACTTTGAGGGAGTGTACAGCAGAGTCAGCTCGGATAATAAGTGAAAGAGAGTACAGCAGAGTCTGCTTGGATACACGGTGAAGGAGAGTACAGCAGATTCAGCTCGGATGTTCAGTGAAGGAGAGTCCAGCAGGTTCAGCTCGGATTCAGCGTGAAGGAGATTACAGCAGATTCAGCTCGGAAACACAGTGAGGGAGCGTACAGCAGAGTCAGCTCGGATACACAGTGAAGGAGAGTACAGCAGAGTGAGCTCGGATATACAGACAAGGAGAGTACAGCAACGTGAGCTCGGATACACAGTGAAGGAGAGTACAGCAGAGTCAGCTCGGATATTCAGTGAAGGAGAGTCCAGCAGGTTCAGCTCGGATTCAGCGTGAAGGAGATTACAGCAGAGTCAGCTCGGATACACAGTGAGGGAACGTAAAGCAGAGTCAGCTCTGATACACAGTGAGGGAGAGTACAGCAGAGTCAGCTCGGATATACAGTGAAGCAGATTACAGCAGAGTCAGCTCAGATACACAGTGAGGGAACGTAAAGCAGAGTCAGCTCTGATACACAGTGAGGGAGCGTACAGCAGAGTCAGCTCGGATTCACAGTGAAGGAGAGTACAGCAGCGCCAGCTCGGATGCACAGTGAGGGAACGTAAGCAGAGTCAGCTCTGATACACAGTTAATGAGAGTACAGCAGATTCAGCTCGGATACACAGTGAAGGAGATTACAGCAGAGTCAGCTCAGATACACATTGAAGGAGAGTACAGCAGAGTCAGATCGGATACACAGTGAAGGAGCGTACAGCAGAGTCAGCTCAGATACGCAGTGAAGGAGAGTACATCAGAGTGAGTTCGGATACACAGTGAAGGAGATTACAGCAGAGTCAGCTCGGATACACAGTGATGGAGCATACAGCTGAGTCAGCTCGTATACACAGTGAAGGAGAGTACAGCAGTGACAGCTCGGATACACAGTGAAGGAGATTACAGCAGCGTCAGATCGGATACAGAGTGAAGGAGAGTACAGCAGAGTCAGCTCGGATACACAGTGAGGGAGCGTAGAGCAGAGTCAGCTCGGATACACAGTGAAGGAGAGTACTGCAGAGTCAGCTCAGATACACAGTGACAGAGAGTACAGCAGAGTCAGCTCGGATACACAATGACAGAGAGTACAGCAGCGTCAGATCGGATACAGAGTGAAGGAGAGTACAGCAGAGTCAGCTCGGATACACAGTGAGGGAGCGTAGAGCAGAGTCAGCTCTGATACACAGTGAAGGTGAGTACAGCAGAGTCAGCTCGGATACACTGTGAAGGAGAGTACAGCAGGGTCAGCTCGGATAAACAGTGAGAGAGCGTAGAGCAGAGTCAGTTCGGATACACAGTGACGGAGCGTACAGCAGAGTGAGCTCGGATACACAGTGAAGGAGATTACAGCAGAGTCAGCTCGGATACACAGTGAATGAGAGTACAGCAGAGTCAGCTCGGTTACCCTGTGAAGGAGCGTACAGCAGAGTCAGCTCTGATACTCAGTGAAGGAGCGTACAGTAGAGTCAGCTCGGATACACAGTGAAGGACAGTACAGCAGAGTCAGCTCGGATACACAGTGACAGAGAGTACAGCAGAGTCTGCTCGGTTACACAGTAAATGAGAGTACAGCAGAGTCAGCTCGGTTACCCTGTGAAGGAGCGTACAGCAGAGTCAGCTCTGATACTCAGTGAAGGAGCGTACAGTAGAGTCAGCTCGGATACACAGTGAAGGACAGTACAGCAGAGTCAGCTCGGATACACAGTGAGGGAGCGTACAGTAGAGTCAGCTCGGATACACAGTGAGGGAGCGTACAGTAGAGTCAGCTCGGATACAGAGTGAAGGGCAGTACAGTAGAGTCAGCTCGGATACACAGCGAGGGAGCGTACAGCAGAGTCAGCTCGGAGAAACAGTGAAGGAGCGTACAGCAGAGTCAGCTCGGATACACAGTGAGGGAGCGTACAGCAGAGTCAGCTCGGATACACAGTGAGGGAGCGTACAGCAGAGTGAGCTCGGATACACAGTGAAGGAGAGTACAGCAGAGTCAGCTCGGATACACAGTGAAGGACAGTACAGCAGGTTAGCTCGGATAAACAGTGAAGGAGCGTACAGCAGAGTCAGCTCGGATACACAGTGAAGGAGATTAAAGCAGAGTCAGCTTGGATACACAGTGAAGCAGTCTACAGGAGAGTGAGTTCGGATACACAGTGAAGGAGATTACAGCAGAGTCAGCTCGGATACACAGTGAAGGAGAGTACAGCAGTGACAGCTCGGATACACAGTGAGGGAGCGTACAGCAGAGTCAGCTCGTATACACAGTGAAGGAGAGTACAGCAGTGACAGCTCGGATACACAGTGAAGGAGATTGCAGCAGAGTCAGCTCGGATACACAATGACAGAGAGTACAGCAGCGTCAGATCGGATACAGAGTGAAGGAGAGTGTAGCAGCGTCAGCTCGGATACACAGTGAAGGAGAGTGCAGCAGAGTCAGCTCGGATACACTGTGAAGGAGAGTACAGCAGATTAAGCTCGGATACACAGTGAAGGAGAGTGTAGCAGCGTCAGCTCGGATACACAGTGAAGGAGAGTACAGCAGAGTGAGATCGGATACACTGTGAAGGAGAGTACAGCAGGGTCAGCTCGGATAAACAGTGAGGGAGCGTAGAGCAGAGTCAGTTCGGATACACAGTGACGGAGCGTACAGCAGAGTGAGCTCGGATACACAGTGAAGGAGATTACAGCCGAGTCAGCTCGGATACACAGTGAAGGAGAGTACAGCAGAGTCAGCTCGGATACACAGTGAAGGAGAGTACAGTATTGACAGCTCGGATACACAGTGAAGGAGAGTATTGCAGAGTCAGCTCGGATACACAGTGAAGGAGAGTACAGCAGAGTCAGCTCGGATACACAGTGACAGAGAGTACAGCAGAGTCTGCTCGGTTACACAGTGAATGAGAGTACAGCAGAGTCAGCTCGTTTACCCTGTGAAGGAGCGTACAGCAGAGTCAGCTCTGATACTCAGTGAAGGAGAGTACATAGATTCAGCTCGGATACACAGTGAGGGAGCGTACAGTAGAGTCAGCTCGGATACACAGTGAAGGACAGTACAGCAGAGTCAGCTCGGTTACACAGCGAGGGAGCGTACAGCAGAGTCAGCTCGGATAAACAGTGAAGGAGCGTACTGCAGAGTCAGCTCGGATACACAGTGAGGGAGCGTACAGCAGAGTCAGCTCGGATACACAGTGAGGGAGCGTACAGCAGAGTGAGCTCGGATACACAGTGAAGGAGAGTACAGCAGAGTCAGCTCGGATGCACAGTGAAGGAATGTACACCAGACTCAGCTCGATTACACAGTGAAGGAGTGTACAGCAGACTCAGCTCGGATACACAGTGAAGGAGTGTACAGCAGACTCAGCTCGAGTACACAGTGATGAAGTGTACAGCAGACTCAGGTCGGATACGCAGTAAAGGAGTGTACAGCAGACTCAGCTCGAATACACAGTGAAGGAGAGTACAGCAGACTCAGCTCGGATA
Source organism: Isurus oxyrinchus (assembly GCA_026770705.1). NCBI lineage: Eukaryota > Metazoa > Chordata > Chondrichthyes > Lamniformes > Lamnidae > Isurus > Isurus oxyrinchus. The sequence continues at coordinate 247,339 of JANJGN010000834.1, forward strand.
CACAGTGAAGGAGAGTACAGCAGTGCCAGCTCGGATGCACAGTGAGGGAACGTAAAGCAGAGTCAGATCTGACACACAGTTAATGAGAGTACAGCAGATTCAGCTCAGATACACAGTGATGGAGCGTAGAGCAGAGTCAGCTCGGATACACAGTGAAGCAGGGTACAGCAGAGTCAGTTCGGAAACACAGTGAAGGAGAGTACAGCAGAGTCAGCTCAGATACACATTGAAGGAGAGTACAGCAGAGTCAGCTCGGATACACAGTGACGGAGAGTACAGGAGAGTCAGCTCTGATACACAGTGAAGGAGAGTACAGCAGATTCAGCTCGGATACACAGTGAAGGAGAGTACAGCAGAGATAGCTCTGATACACCCTGAAGGATTGTACTGCAGAGTCAGCTCGGATACACAGTGAATGAGAGTACAGCAGAGTGAGCTCGGATACACAATGAAGGAGAGTACAGCAGAGTCAGCTCGGATACACAGTGAAGGAGAGTACAGCAGTGTCAGCTCGGATACACATTGTAGGAGAGTACAGCAGAGTCAGCTCTGATACACATTGAAGGAGAGTACAGCAGAGTCCGCTCGGATACACAGTGAGGAAGCATACAGCAGAGCTAACCCGGATACAGAGTGAAGGAGAGTACAGCAGAGTCAGCTCAGAAACGCAGTGAAGGAGAGTACAGCAGAGTCAGCTCAGATACACATTGAGGGAGAGTACAGCAGAGTCAGCTCAGATACACAGTGAAGGAGAGTACAGCAGCGCCAGCTCGGATGCACAGTGAGGGAACGTAAAGCAGAGTCAGCTCTGATACACAGTTAATGAGAGTACAGCAGATTAAGCTCGGATACACAGTGAAGGAGATTAAAGCAGAGTCAGCTCGGATACACAGTGAAGGAGAGTGTAGCAGCGTCAACTCGGATACACAGTGAAGGAGAGTACAGCAGCGTCAGATCGGATACACAGCGAAGGAGAGTACAGCAGGGTCAGCTCGGATAAACAGTGAGGGAGCGTAGAGCAGAGTCAGTTCGGATACACAGTGACGGAGCGTACAGCAGAGTGAGCTCGGATACACAGTGAAGGAGATTACAGCAGAGTCAGCTCAGATACACAGTGAAGGAGAATACAGCAGAGTCAGCTCGGATACACAGTGAATGAGAGTACAGCAGTGACAGCTCGGATACACTGTGAGGGAGATTACAGCAGAGTCAGCTCGGATACACAGTGAAGGAGAGTACAACAGAGTCAGCTCTGATACTCAGTGAAGGAGAGTACATAGAGTCAGCTCGGATACACAGTGAGGGAGCGTACAGTAGAGTCAGCTCGGATACACAGTGAAGGACAGTACAGCAGAGTCAGCTCGGATACACAGCGAGGCAGCGTACAGCAGAGTCAGCTCGGATACACAGTGAAGGAGCGTACAGCAGAGTCAGCTCGGATACACAGTGAGGGAGCGTACAGCAGAGTCAGCTCGGATACACAGTGAGGGAGCGTACAGCAGAGTCAGCTCGGATACACAGTGAAGGAGAGTACAGCAGGTTAGCTCGGATAAACAGTGAAGGAGCGTACAGCAGAGTCAGCTCGGATACACAGTGAGGGAGCGTACAGCAGAGTCAGCTCGGATACACAGTGAGGGAGCGTACAGCAGAGTCAGCTCAGATACACAGTGAAGGAGAGTACAGCAGAGTCAGCTCGGATACACAGTGAAGGAGAGTACTGCAGAGTCAGCTCGGATACACAGTGAGGGAACGTAAAGCAGAGTCAGCTCTGATACACAGTGAGGGAGAGTACAGCAGAGTCAGCTCAGAAACACTGTGACAGTGAGTACAGCAGAGTCAGCTCGGATACACAATGACAGAGAGTACAGCAGCGTCAGATCGGATACAGAGTGAAGGAGAGTACAGCAGAGTCAGCTCGGATACACAGTGAGGGAGCTTAGAGCAGAGTCAGCTCGGATACACAGTGAAGGAGAGTACAGCAGAGTCAGCTCGGATACACAGTGAGGGAGCGTAGAGCAGAGTCAGCTCGGATACACAGTGAAGGAGAGTACAGCAGTGTCAGCTCGGATACACAGTGAGGGAGAGTAGAGCAGAGTCAGTTCGGATACACAGTGAGGGAGCGTACAGCAGAGTGAGCTCGGATACACAGTGAACGAGAGTACAGCAGAGTCAGCTCGGTTACTCTGTGAAGGAGCGTACAGCAGAGTCAGCTCTGATACTCAGTGAAGGAGAGTACATAGAGTCAGCTCGGATACACAGTGAGGGAGCGTACAGTAGAGTCAGCTTGGATAAACAGTGAAGGAGCGTACAGCAGCGCCAGCTCGGATGCACAGTGAGGGAATGTAAAGCAGAGTCAGCTCTGATACACAGTTAATGAGAGTACAGCAGATTCAGCTCAGATACACAGTGATGGAGCGTAGAGCAGAGTCAGCTCGGATACACAGTGACGGAGAGTACAGCAGAGTCAGCTCTGATACACAGTGAAGGAGAGTACAGCAGAGACAGCTCTGATACACCCTGAAGGATAGTACAGCAGAGTCCGCTCGGATACACAGTGAGGGAGCATACAGCAGAGATAACCCGGATACAGAGTGAAGGAGAGTACAGCAGAGTCAGCTCGGATACACAGTGAAGGAGAGTATTGCAGAGTCAGCTCGGATACACAATGAAGGACAGTACAGCAGAGTCAGCTCGGATACACAGTGAGGGAGCGTACAGCAGAGTGAGCTCGGATACACAGTGAAGGAGAGTATTGCAGAGTCAGCTCGGATACACAATGAAGGACAGTACAGCAGAGTCAGCTCGGATACACAGTGAAGGAGAGTACAGCAGACTCAGCTCGGATACACAGTGAGGGAGCGTACAGCAGAGTCAGCTCGGATACACAGGGAAGGAGAGTACAGCAGACTCTGCTCTGATACTCGGTGAAGGAGCGTACAGCAGACTCAGCTCGGATACACATTGATGAACCAACAGGAAGATGTGATTGAAACTCTTGCTCCGCTATCTGTTGGTAGGTGTTTTTCTCCCACGTGAGGTGTAGCTAGCTGACTCCTCTTTTATTCCAACCGCTCCATTGGTCATGACAACATGTCTGTTTAAAACTCTCTCCCCCATAGTTAACTTTGTGAGTCCAAATGTATTTGTCTCTTAACAAGGAGCCAAACTGAATTTTCTTGTGTCAGAGAAAGCGTCAGTTTATTATTCACTAAAACCCAAGTAAAGCAATAAAATATGTGGCATGCACACTCTCACACTCTCACACTCACACATGCACACAATCACACACATACACACTCACACACATATGCGCACACACACACACACACTCACACTCTCACACTCACACTCACACTCACACAAACACGCTCACACTCTCACACTCACACTCACACACTCAGGCACACTCACAGTCACACACACACTCACACACACACTCACACTCACACACTCACTCACACACACACTCACACACACACACACTCACACATGCACACTCTCACACTCACACACACACACTCACATGCACTCCAACACACACACACACTCACACTCTCACACACACTCACACACTCACACTCACACACTCATGCACACTCACACTCACACACACACTCACACTCACACACTCACACTCACTCTCACACTCACACTCACACACTTACACTCACACACTCATACAGACACACTCACTCACACACTCACACTCACACACATGCACACACACTCAATCGCACACTCACACTCACACTCACACACACACACTCACACACACACTCACACTCACACGCACACTCACACTCACAATCACATGCACAATCACACACTCAAACACTCACACGCACACTCACACACTCACACACACACTCACACACACACACACTCCCACTCACACGCACACTCACATGCACACTCACACTCACACGCACACACACACTCACACTCACACACTCACACACCCATACACTCACACTCACACACGCACAGTCACACTCACACGCACACTCACATGCACACTCACACTCACACGCACACTCACACACTCACACTCACACACTCACACACCCATACACTCACACTCACACATACAGTCACACTCACACGCACACTCACATGCACACTCACACACTCACACACTCACACTCACACTCACACACTCACACTCACGCACCTACACACACAATCACACTCACATGCACACTCACACAATCACACGCACTCTCACACACTCACATGCACTCTCACACACTCACACTCACACACCACACACACTCACACGCACTCTCACACACACACTCACACTCACACACTCACACGCACTCTCACACACCTACACACACTCACACTCACACACATACACTCACACTCACACACTTACACTCACACACTCACATGCACTCTCACACACCTACACTCACACTCACACACACACTCACACTCACACAAACACTCATTCACACACACACTCACACACCTACACACACAATCACACTCACGCCTACACACACAATCACACTCACATGCACACTCACGCCCGCTCTCACACACTCACACGCATTCTTACACATTCACACACTCACACACCTACACACACACTCACGCGCACTCTCACACACACATTCACACACCTACACACACAATCACACTCACACACACACACTCACATGCACACACACACAGTCACACGCACTCTCACACACTCACACACCTACACACATAATCACACTCACACTCACACACTCATACACACTCTCACACGCTCACACTCACACACTCACACTCACACACTGACACACACACACAATCACACACTCACACACACACAATCTCATTCACACACGCACACTCTCACACTCACACTCACATGCACACTCACACTCACACACTCACACACACTCACTCTCACACTCACACACTCACACTCACATTCAGGCACACACACTCACACTCACTCCCACACTTACACTCACACATTCACTCTCACACATACACACTCACACTCACACACACACTCACACACACACTCACATGCACACTCACACTCGCACGCACACACACTCACATACTCACACTCACACACACACTCACACACATACTCACACACACTCACACACACACTCACACTCACACACTCACCCGCACTCTCACACACACTCACACTCATGCGCACTCTCACACACACTCACACACACTCACAGTCATGCGTACTCTCACACACACGCACACACACACACACAATCACACACACACTCACACACTTACGCACTCACACACACACACACTCACAATCACACACTCACACACTCACACACACAATCACACACACACACACACTCACACACACACAATCACTCACACACTCACACAATCACACACTCACACACTCACACAATCACTCACACACACACTCACATGCACTCACACACTCACGCGGACTCTCACACACTCACACACACACTCTCACACGCACTCTCACACACACTCACACTCACACACTCACCCGCACTCTCACACACACTCACACTCATGCGCACTCTCACACACACACACACACACACACACACACACAATCACACTCACACACACACACACACTCACACACTCACACACACACACTCACACACTCACACGCTCACAATCTCACACACTCACACAACCACACACACACACACTCACACGCACACTCACACACTCACACACACACTCACACACACACTCACACACACACACTCACATGCACTCTCACACACTCACACTAACACACCACACACAATCACACTAACACACACACACTCACACACTCATACACACTCTCACACACACACTCACACTCACACACACACACTCACACACAATCACAAACTCACACTCACACACAATCACACACACACACACACGCACACTCACACACACACACAATCACACTCACACACACACACTCACCCACAATTACACACACACAATCACACTCACACACTCACACACAATCACACTCACACACACACACACAATCACACTCACACACACACACACAATCACAATCACACACACACTCACACACACGCACACACACACTCATACACAATCACACACACACAATCACACTCACACACAATCACACTCACACACAATCACACACACACACTCACACACTCACACACAATCACACACACACATGCACACTCACACACTCACACAGGATCACACTCACACACACACAATCACGCACACACACACATTCACAGACACGCACATTCACACTCACACAATCACACTCACACACTCACACAATCACAGTCACACACTCACCTGCACTCTCACACACACTCACACTCATGCGCACTTTCACACACACTCACACACACTCACACTCATGCGTACTCTCACACACACGCACACACACACACAATCACACACACACTCACACACTTACACACTCACACACACACTCACACTCACACACTCACCCGCACTCTCACACACACTCACACTCATGTGCACTCTCACACCATCACACACACACGCACAATCACACTCACACACACACACACACTCACACTCACACACACACACACACTCTCACACGCACTCTCACACACACTCACACTCACACACTCACCCGCACTCTCACACACACTCACACTCATGCGCACTCTCACACACACTCACATTCACACACTCACCCGCACTCTCACACACACTCACACTCATGTGCACTCTCACACACACACACACACACACACACACACAATCACACTCACACACACACACACACTCACACACTCACACACACACACTCTCACACGCTCACAATCTCACACACTCACACAATCACACACACACACTCACACGCACACTCACACACTCACGCGCACACTCACACACACACACACACTCACATGCACTCTCACACACTCACACTAACACACCACACACAATCACACTAACACACACACACTCACACACTCATACACACTCTCACACACACACTCACACTCACACACACACTCACACACAATCACACACTCACACTCACACACAATCACACTCACACACACACACACACACACACACGCACACTCACACACACAATCACACTCACACACACACACTCACCCACAATTACACACACACACAATCACACTCACACACACACACAATCACAATCACACACACACTCACACACACGCACACTCACACACTCATACACAATCACACACATACAATCACACTCACACACAATCACACTCACACACAATCACACACACACACTCACACACTCACACACAATCACACACACATGCACACTCACACACTCACACAGGATCACACTCACACACACACAATCACGCACACACACACATTCACAGACACGCACATTCACACTCACACAATCACACTCACACACTCACACAATCACAGTCACACTCACACACAGACACACATACTCACACACACACACACACACACACACACGCACTCTCACACACTCACACGCACTCTCACACACTCACACTCACATGAACTCTCACACACCCACACACACACTCACACACACACACACACACACACACTCACACTCACACACACACACACTCACACTCACACACTCATATGCACTCTCGCACACCTACACACACACTCACACACACACTCTCACACTCACACACACTCACACTCACACACTCACATGCACTCTCGCACACCTACACACACACTCACACTCACACACACACTCACACACACTCACACTCACACAACCACACTCACACTCACACACCTACACACACAATCGCACACACGCTCACACACTCAAACTCACACTCACACACCTACACAAAATCACACTCACACTCACACACTCACACTCACACACCCACACACACAATCACACTCAAACGCACACTCACACACTCATTTGCACTCTCACACTCACACACCTACACACGCACTCACACGCACACACACACTGACACACTCACACACCTACACACACAATCGCACTCACACACACACTCATACGCATGCTCACACGCACACTCACATACCTACATGCACAATCACACACACACTCACGCGCACTCTCACACACTCACACACTCACACTCACACACCTACACACACAATCACGCTCACACTCACACACTCACACTCACACACCTACACGCACTCTCACACACACACACACTCACAAGCACTCTCACACACACTCACACACTCACACACTCACACTCACACACTCACACTCACACACCTACACACAATCACACTCACACATGCACACTCACACGCACACTCACGCGCACTCTCACACACACACTCACACACTCACACGCACTCTCACATACACACTCACACACCTACCACACAATCACACTCACATACACACACACTCACACGCACACTCACACACTCGCATGCACTCTCACACACTCACACTCACACGCCTACACACACAATCACACACACACACACACTCACACACTCATACGTACTCTCACACACACACATTCACACTCACACACCTACACACAATCACACACACACACACACACACACACTCACATGCACACTCACATGCACTCTCACACACTCACACACTGTCACGCATACTCACACACCCACATACACACTAACACTCACACACACCATTCACACACTCACACGCTCTCACACACACACTCACACACACATGCACTCACCCATGCACACACACTCTCACACACACACAACATACTCTCTCTCACACATACAGTCACACGCACTCACACACACATGCACACACACATACTCACACACATATACATATACGCACACAGTTACACACACACTCTCACACACACACGCGCACACACACACACACACACACTCAGACATGCACACACATACACACATACACATACACACATGCACACACACACGCACACTCTCTCACACACACACACACACACATGAACACTCACACACACACTAACATACTCTCACACACACACACTTTCACACACACACAACTTACATACACACACGCGCACTCACACACACACAGTCTCACACATACACTTTCACACACACACACACTCTCACACTCACTCATACACAAACACTCACACACACATTTTCATACACACACACACTCACTCACACAGAAACACACACACACATTTTCATACACACACACACTCACTCACACAGAAACACTCACACACACATTTTCACACACACACACACTCACTCACACACACTCACACCCACTCTCACACATACACACTCACATGCACTCACACTCACACACACTCACATACTCTCACACACACAGACTTTCGCACACACACACACTCATTCACACACACACACACACACACACACACACACTGATCAGAAATATGAAAGGCAAGAGTCCAAATAAAAGTTTAAAGAATATACAAGCAAGTATTGCTGTAAAAATACATTTTGTCAAAACTTTTTGTCTTGCACTCATCTGGACAATCGCAAGAAGCAACAAGTTTATACTGAATGAGAAGAGAGTGCTGACTGGTTGCCAAGGGGAATCTGATTGGTCATGGTGTTGCCATGGAGAAAGCACCAGTTAATGGTGACTGACCATTAACTGCCAAGCATTGTTTGAAATTCAAACCAGGCAGCTTGACTCTGATTACTTCAGGCATTGCCCTGAGGAATGAACCAGTGAATGGCTCTCACTTATTTTGTTTAGCTGAAACAGGCACAATGTGTGTACATGTTCTTTCTGCCTGCAAAGAACAGGGCCCCTGTGTATTTATATATGTGGCTTCCAGTAAATGCAAATGTGCCACATTGTGAGCCTGACTAAATTTCATTTTGTCTTTAAATGCTTGTCTAATTCTGCAGCAAGTTGCTCAGCCTGTAATGTGAGCTCGCTCACTGATTTCAGGAGGGCTGGGGTGAGCCTCACAGCAAGGGATTGGCCTACCCAAATGAAATAAACTGACACCAGATCCACTAAATACCAACAACAGAAAACCAGAAATCATTTCCACCACATACAGAGAGATAGAGGGATGTCCACACACTGAAGGAACACAGACAGAACACACCCTCACATACAGTGACAAAGAGGGAGTGACAGAGAGAGAGACAGAGAGAGAGAGAGACAGAGAGAGACATAGAGACAGACAGAGTGACAGAGAGAGAGAGAGACAGACAGAGTGACAGAGAGAGAGAGAGACAGACAGAGTGACAGAGAGAGACAGAGAGACAGAGAGACAGACAAAGTGACAGAGAGAGACAGACAGAGTGACAGTGAGAGACAGAGAGACAGAGAGACAGACAAAGTGACAGAGAGAGACAGACAGAGTGACAGAGAGAGACAGAGTGTCAGAGAGAGAGAGGGAGACAGACAGACAGAGTGACAGAGAGAGACAGACAGAGAGACAGACAGAGTGACAGAGAGAGACAGAGAGACAGAGAGACAGACAAAGTGACAGAGAGAGACAGAGTGTCAGAGAGAGAGAGGGAGACAGACAGACAGAGTGACAGAGAGAGACAGACAGAGAGACAGACAGAGTGACAGAGAGAGAGACAGAGTGACAGAGAGAGAGAGACAGAGAGAGGGACAGAGACAGAGACAGAGAGGCAGACAGAGAGACAGAGAGAGAGCGAGAGAGACAGAGACAGAGACAAAGAGAGAGATAGACAGTGACAGTGGGAGAGTCAGAGAGAGAGAGAGACCAATCAGAGTGACAGAGAAAGTGAGGGATACAGAGAGACAGAGTGGGAGGAACATAAGCACAGAAGTCAGTGTGGGCGCGGGGGAGTGTGGAATGAAATCTCCCTGAAGGTAGAGAGCTGCCTCAGAGAGCTGAAGAATTTAAAACCATGAAAGAAAGATTTGAAAATGCAAAAAAAAAAGTTACACACATCAGTCTCACTCACATGAAACTATAGATTATAAAAATCCTGCCCAAACATTTTTATTTTTTAAAATTAATATCGGAAACAGCATCCCGCTCTTGGAATTCTCAAATCTCCCCCCGATGCATCCTGAACCATCACAGATCATAGGAAATAGGAGCAGGAGGAGGTCATTCCGCCCCTTCAAGCCTGCTCCACCATTCAATATGATCATGGCTGATCCTCTATCTCAACACCGTACTCCCGCTCTCTACCCCCTATACCCCTTGACACCTTTAGGGTCCAGAAATCGAACTACATCTTTGGCCTCTACAGCCTCTGTGCTAGAGAAATCTACAGATTCATCACCCTCTGAATGAAAAAGTTTCTCCTCACCTCAGTCCTAGATGGTCTACCCTGTATCCTGAGACAGGGGCCCCTTATTCTAGACCATCCCACCCCAGCCAGAGGAAACATCATCCCTTCATCCAGTCTGTCCATCCCTGTCAGAAATTTATACGTTTCAATGAGATCCCCTCTCATTCTTCTAAACTCCAGTGAATACAGGCCTAGTCGGCCCAATCTCTCCTCATACCACAATCCTGTCTTCACAGGAATCAGTCTGGTGAACCTTTGCTTCACTCCCTCTATGGCAAGAAAATCCTTTCTTAGGTAAGGAGACTAAAACTGCACACAATACTCCAGGTGGGGTCTCAGCAAGGCCCTGTACAGCTGCAGTTAGACATCCTTGCTCCTGTACTCAAGTCCTTTCACAATGAAGGCCAACATACCATTGACCTTCTTAACTGCTTGCTCTCACTGACTGGTGTACAAGGACACCTGGGTCCCTTTGTACAAGAACGTTTCCCAATCTATCACCATTTAAATAATACTCTGCCTTTCTGTTTTCCCTACTGAAGTGGATAACTTAACACTTATCTATGTTACTCTGCACCTGCCATGTATTTGCCCACTCACTCAACTTGTCTAAATCACCCTAGAGCCTGATCACACCCTCCTCACCATATTCCCACCAAGTTCCGTGTCATCAGCAAACTTGAAAATATTACATTTGGTTCCTTCATCCAAATCATTGATATATATTGTGAACAGCCGGGGCCCAGGCACTGATCCCTGCAGTACCTGCCCGCCACTCTGAAAAAGACCCATTTATTTCTACTGTTTCCTGTCTGCTAACCAATTCTCAATGCATGCCGATATATCACCCCCAATTCCATGTGCTTTAATTTTACACATGGACCTCTTATGTGGGACTTTATCAAAAGCTTTCTGAAAATCCAAATACACCACATCTACTGGTTCTCCCTAATCTATTCTGTGAATTATATCCTCAAAAAACTCCAGTGGGTTTGTCAAACATGATTTCCCTTTCGTGAATCCATGTTGACTTGGTCTAATTCCGTTGATATTTTCTAAGCGTCCTTCATAATGGACTCTAGCATTTTCCCTGATGTCAGGGTGACTGGTCTGTAATTCCCTGTTTTCTCCCTCCCTCCTTTTTTAAATAGTGGGTTGCCACCCTCCAATCTGCTGGGACTGTTCCAGAATCTACAGAATTCTGGAAGATGACACCGACACGTCAACCCTTTCCATGACCACCTCCTTTCGCACCCTGGGATGTAGATTATCAGGCCCTGGGGATTTATAACAGGCCCAGCAGCACTGCCTGTGTTGGGAGTGGAGCACACAACTTGGCGCTTGTGCGTGGGTGAGCGCAGGAAAATCTCCCTGAGGCACAGCTACCTTAGGGAGAGAAAGATTTCGAACCATGAAAATCAAGAATTTAGAAATCTTTATAACCTGTCCTTTCAGGTGATTCAGTCACACGAGCAGGGACATGTTAGAAATTAATTTGGAAAGCTTTTACTTTTTTAACCGCTGAACGAAACCTCATCCCACAAAAAACCCAAAGGCCGCTTGGCCCTTTCACCTTGGGCAGCGAAAAGCTTAATTCAGTTGGTACTTCAATGGCCTCAATAGGCTTGTTAATTGTCGGCGGGCATGTTGCCAACTCCTGCGTGCACCCACCCACCGAAATATGGCGTGAGTGTGCGATGATGCAGGATGCTCGCCCGTCGCCATCATGTGTCACCCCGCTTGCTCGGGCTGGGCCTGACGAGCGGACACGTCTTCCCTTAATTTCTTTAGTTAGCCACAGTTGGGCGACTTTTCCTGTTGTGTTTTTTGTGTAACTGTTGCAAAGCCTGCATTCGCTCCTTAAATATTAGCCATTGCCTATCCCACCTTTCAATGAAGCTCCCCAACCTATTGTAGTCAACTCACCCCTCATTCCTTTATAGTTTCCTTTGTTTAGATTTAGGAGCCCAGGTTCAAATCGGACTACTTCACTTCCCATCTCAATGAAGAATTCCATCACGTTATGGTCACTGTTCCCTATCGGACCCCACACAAGATTATTAATGAACCCATCCTCATTGCACAATACCAAACCGAGAGAACTAACCCCAGAGAAAAGAATTTCCTCACAATCTCCATCTTAAATGGGAGACCTTTAACTTTGTATCTGTGCCCCCTAGTCCAAATTACCCCAAACACCCTCTCAGCATCTACACTGTCCAGGCCCCCCTCAGAATCTGATATGTTTCAATAAAATCACCTTTTGTTCTTCTAAATCCCAACCTGCTCAACCTCCCCTCATAAGACAAACCCCTTCATCCCAGGAATCAGCCCAGTGAACCTTCTCCGAACTGTTTCCAATATCCCTCCTTAAGTAAAGAGATCAAGACTGTACACAGTACCGCAGGTGTGGACAATTGCTGGTTATTTACCTGTGGATCTGTGTGTGGGGGAGGAGGAGGGAGTGGACGGGTGCACGTCAAGGTTAACCTTCTGTCATAGACAACATGAATCATCACATGAACATGAATTGTCATCAACATGAATTGTCTCTGCGACAAGATTTCCGTATCTCTCTTTTCACCTTCATTGCTTTCCATTTCTCTCCTGGTATTTGACAAGGTGTTTTCTAAAACCCGCTTTCACAGCCATATTTCCTTTCTCAGTGACTGTCTCAGCCTCCGACTTACCCCACGTGGATTTCAACTGAAATTCCACCCCTCATGTTTCAAACTCACCCAGGATTACAGTTATCTCCGGAACATAAAACGTTTCTCAGACTGCTGTTCCCGTCACATTCTGAAATCCACACTCAGTGCCATGCGCCGCCATATGAACACAATTGACCTCTCCCACCAGCAGCACTGCTGTACCCTTTTTCAAAGCTGCGCGTGCCCCCAGTTTCATTTTATTCTTCGTCTCATCCGACGCCTCAACAAGAAACTTTTTCTCTTTCTCTCAAGTGCTAAGGAATGCAAGCTCCAACAACGCATCGACACCAACACCCATCTAGGACCCTCCACCCCTGCCTGTCCCTCCGTCCCCACCCCATCTTCCAATCCCAGCCCCAGCCGTGTATTCACAATACCCCCCTGACCTTCCTCTCTCCGATGCTGAATGTTCAGTGCTCAGCAAAGGACTTAGTTTCATACCCTTACGCCCTCACCTCAATGAATTTCGGGCTCGGCATGATACTGAACTCTTCTTCCACCGTCTTCGTCTCCGGGTTCACTTCTTTGGGCAGGAGTCCTCTCCCAGTTCAAAGGATCCTTTTACCCATCTCCAATATTCTCTCTCCACCTGGACCCCTCCCTCTGGATTCTTACCTTCTCTTGATCTTTTCATTGAGAACTGTCGGCGCGACATTAGTCGTCTCAATTTCTCTGCTCCTCTCACCCATTCTAATCTGTCTCTCTCTGAACTTACTGCACTCCATTCTCTCAGGTCCAACCCTGACATTGTCATCAAACCCGCTGACAAGGGTGGTGCTGTTGTTGTCTGGCGCACTGACCTCTACCTCACGGAGGCTGAGCGTCAACTCGCAGACGCTTCCTCCTACCTCTCCCTGGACCATGACCCACCACTGAACATCAAGCCATTGTTTTCAGGACTGTCACTGACCTCATCTCCTCCGGGGATCTCCCTCCCACAGCTTCCAACCTGATAGTCGCCCAACCTCGGACGGCCCGCTTCTATCTCCTACCCAAAATCCACAAACAGAACTGCCCCGGTAGACCGATCGTGTCAGCCTGCTCCTGCCCCACAGAACTCATTTCTCATTATCTTGACTCCCTTCTCTCTCCTCTTGTCCAGTCCCTTCCCACCTACATCTGTGATTCCTCTGACACCTTACGTCACATCAACAATTTCCAGTTCCCTGGTCCCAACCGCTTCCTCTTCACCATGGACGTCCAATCCCTCTACACCTCCATCCCCCACCAGGATGGTCTGAGGGCCCTTAGCTTCTTCCTCGAACAGAGCCCCGAACAATCCCCATCCACCACTACTCTCCTCCGTC